>CM052551.1:7453584-7483420 GCA_028533065.1 Trachops cirrhosus | reverse complement strand
CCTCAAGGAAGGTCTTCATTCATCATTGTGAGGCAGTGATGATCAAACAACAGATAACATTCAAAGAACTATGAAGGCGTATTCTGAGTCAGGGTCAGTTAGGTAAAGGGCCATAAAACTTTGGGGAACAAGCTCATCTTATGCCTGCATCCTTACTAGAAAATTGAGGGCATGCTTAGCAAAGCAGGTTTCACAGGATTTTATGTATTCTTTCTTGGGCCTGATTGCCACAGGGAACTGTCTGTTCCTGCCCAGGGTTGTACTGCCCTCTGTCATTGTTTCAGGCTTAAGTCAGGCAAAGGAAGTAAGACAGCCAAGAGATTAGGAGACTTCTTGCAGACAGAATGAGGACTCAGGCTATGTTAAAGCCGAGGAGTGAGGGTCCATCACCCCCTTTTTCTCCAGTCCCCCGAGTCCTTCTCTGAGGGACCCTTCACAACCATGCCTGTCTTAGGTTGTCCCTGGAGGAATCTTACCCGTCATTGGCTAACTAGTCATCTGCCTGCGGCCAAGCAGGGTGAAGTAAAGGGGGCAGAGGCAGCGCCCCTGCCAGGAAGATAAGCTTTGTCTCCTTAGTGGTTTATGGCCCCAAGGTCTTTTTACCCAGCCTTAGCCATGGGGGGTTACAGCTTCTGAAACCAGGCAGGGTGGTTCCTAACAGGAAAAATTTACCCATATTTCTGTTATTAGCCATAAAATAATTAATTTCATTTTTGCCTATGTTTACTAGCCTTTTTGTATAGACAAGAGTACATAATTATGAACAGAGAAAATGTTAGCATTTTATATTACAATTTATGGATGCTGAATGTTTTTTTTCTCTGTTACACAGAGTGGTAATAATGATGAATTTTTTTCTCTCCTTAGTTCTCATAATTTACTGCCAGTTTTAACACCCAAAACCATATCAGAGTCTCCCTTTCTCCAAAAGGAAACTAATGACTTTGGCAAATAAATTGTTATACTTTACTTCTTCATCGTAGAAACTGTCTATGTCTTCAACTAGGAAAATGGACTCTGTGTTTGTGGGTTAGCACCTCGATTGTTGAATGAGGCGACCAGGCCTCTCTGTTCCCTGAGTCAGACCCTCTCTGCCAGGCACCGCGCTGTGTGCCCGCCCCCCCCAACCAAGGGGAGCACACGCGGCGTCTGATCAGACAGACGGAGTGGCTTCAAGGAAGGCTTTTGACTGGAGACCTTTTAGAGAGCTACGGCCATCACGTTTTAAGCAGTGGGCGTTACAGTAAAAAGGAACGTGTAAATGCTTACTGATAAGAAGAGTGAGGTAAAGGAGGAAAAAAATTACAATTTATGATAATCTCTTGTTGCATTAATTTTGAAAATCAAATTAGAGCCAAGAGGGAATGTTTTAATTTCTTGAGTCCGTAAATTGTATTTAGATTTAAATTGG
Organism: Trachops cirrhosus; assembly: GCA_028533065.1. NCBI lineage: Eukaryota > Metazoa > Chordata > Mammalia > Chiroptera > Phyllostomidae > Trachops > Trachops cirrhosus. Next base: position 7,482,009 of record CM052551.1, on the reverse strand, counting down.
ACCTTTCTACCCCAATATTCCCAACCATCCTAATCCTTTTCACCTTGCACTCTCTTTATCTCACCCTTGTCAGCGTCTAACATACTGTTGAATTTACTTACTTCTAAAGTTTATTATTTATTGTTCACACAGCTTCACTTCAATGAAAACTCTGAGGGCCATATTTTTTTTTCACAAATATACCAGAATACTAAACAGTGCTTGACATACAAAAGGCACCTAAAAATGCAAACACATTAAATGGGTGAATAATGACTATCGTAGTTTCAGTCGTGGCCTGTGCAATAATTTGAATGACTGCAGTGCACAGGTTTATGCAGAATATTATGAAAGAAAATGACCCGGAAAGTAGTTAGTAGAATCGGCAGAGGGTTTCCACTGAGGGAACGTCCTAGTGAAATCGCCGGCCTGCGCCGTTGAGCCCTGGCTGGCAGTGTGCGTTCAGCTCCTTCCATTTTCTGTTTCTCCTCGCTGCCCTCAGAAAACCACCTTCTTCACCGTGCACATCTGTGGGGCCGTGCTCACCTTCGGCATGGGCTCACTCTACATGTTTGTGCAGACCGTCCTTTCCTACCAAATGCAGCCCAAGATCCATGGCAAACAGATATTCTGGATCCGACTGCTGTTGGTGATCTGGTGCGGAGTGAGTGCGTTTAGCAGTATCCTTTGCTGGATGTGTGGCTACACTGGGAAGGGAATTGAACAACAGAATTCAAGTGAACACTGCTGGCATAGTGTAAGCCGTCCTTTTGTGGACGGTGAGATTCTAGGGTTAGCGACCCTAAATTCAAGGATTTGAGAGATGTAATTTAAACTTTACATAGGACCTCAGTAACTGAGCTAGGAACAAAGATAATGTTTAGCCTACTCGTGCTCATTTCAGAGTTGTTGTGGGTGAGATAATGTCTTTCCTGAGGACACTTATGTAGCAGAAGCTTGGGATAGGAGTGCTGGATTACTGAGCAGGGGAGGAAGCTGGCTATGGGAACATTTCATAGTGAGCCTCTGGGCACATTCGAATTCTACTGCCGTGTGATATGAGGTCTCCAAGAAGATGGGTTTGGACCTTGGAAATGAATATATGAGTAATCCTTTTGGATTATTATTATTATTATTATTATTATTATTATTTTGAGAGTACATTTACAAAGCTGGGGACACTGAAACAAGGAAGTGCTTAGGGTAGAAGCAGCAACAGGAGGGAGACCCTAGGCGGGGCTGCCGTCAGAGAAAGGGGCCTTGGGGACCAGTACAGAGGGTCGGCCTGAGACGGGCTGCCGCTGTCCGCTGCTGCCTGGGTGCAGGTCTCCTGGGGACCCTTGGAGTTCAGGAGATGCACGTCTGTGGGGGAAGGAGAAGGGGGAGGGGAAGGCGCAGCCGTGCTCTAGGGAGGGAGACGGCACTCCCTTTGGGCCTTTAAAGCAGTTTTTGTGTTGAATCTAATTGAAACTCACCGCTCTTGTCTGAGCATCTTCCTTGACGGGCATCTCCCCTAGTGCTGACTTGCTCGTCGCTCTTGTACAGTGGCAGTTTTGGCACAGACATAGTGCAGAAGCTCCACTGGAACCCCAAGGACAAAGTAAGAGCTTAGAGTCTAAAAAGCTTCGTTTTATATTACAGATGAGTTTTGACGTGTTTGTCATTTCATCACTAACGATGAAACATTTTCAGGTGAACAATCAGTTATATATTAAGATCATTTCTATATATGATAGAGTTTATGTAAAATTATTTATATTCTGTCACTTATGGTGTGGGGACATTTTCAAGACATGGAAAGAATTGTGATGGCAGAGTTTTGTCAGAAATTGACTTCTCAAAATGAGGATATAGTAATAGTATACAACATACCCAACTGAGATCTTCTATTATTAGAATACTTGTCTTCTGAATTGAAAAAATGTCTTTTCCACTTTTTATTTAACGGAAGTGTATTATTATGGACGCTGCATTTGGGTTCCATAATATAGTAGATATCCGAACAGAGATAGCATCTTTGATCCCGAGAAAAAAGAGAAGGGACATACTAAATAGATAATAAAATGAGTGTATGTTTTCACAGACCACTCAGTGGCATTTTATTTTAAATTATTTTGAAAAAAATCAGTCCTAATAGGACATGTTTGTGAAAATGAATAATTGAAACAATTTTATTCGATTTTTTGAAGTATGATCTGTATATTATTTAATGCTTTAAAAAGAACAGTTAAGTTTATCAGGAGCATTGTTTACTTAAGCTTTGATTTGTTTTGGTTTTGGATGAATCTCTGGCTCTGGGAAAGCCAGTAGCTTCTTGACTGTTGGGTAGGAGTTTGTTCTGTCTTAGTTATTCAAATGGAACCTTTCCGCACTCTAGATACAACTGTGATAGCCACATCATTTCGGAGGACTTTTCTAAAGTCTGCCTTTCATTCTCAAGATATTTTGAAAAAAATTAAGGGTTTATAAGTATTATGGCTTGTTTTTTTTTAAGATTTTATTTATTTATTTTAGAGAAGGGAAGGGAGGGAGAAAGACAGGGAGAGAAACATCAGTGTGTGGTTGCCTCTCCCACACCCCCTACTGGGGACCTGGAATGCAACCCAGGCATGTGCCCTGACTGGGAATCGAACTGGCGACTCTTTGATTCGCAGGCCAGAGCTCAGTCCACTGAACCACACCAGCTGGGGCAGGTTTTTTATTTGAAAGAAATTATAGACCGTTTGAATGAAATTTCACAGAACTGTTCTTTTTTTCATTGCCACTCAAGGGCTATGTGCTTCATATGATCACCACTGCAGCAGAATGGTCTATGTCATTTTCCTTCTTTGGTTTTTTCCTGACCTATGTCCGTGATTTTCAGGTAAGAAAACACAGAACTAGATTTATGTGGTCTAACTTCCTTCAGGTGGAATATGAGAACTTTCTAAAGGCAAGTCTTCACCCTTTCAAAAAATAACTTTCTAAGCAGTGATGCCAGAAGAGAAGCTTCTCAGAGAATGGTTTCTCTGTTTGCAGAAGTAGTGTATTACTAGCAAGACTCGGCTTTGGAAATGGGGTTGCAAAACGATCACATTTGTAGAAATCCTTTTTTAGAATTTTTATCAGCTCTTGCCTACATGTACGTTGGCCATCCCCAACACTTAGTTTTACTGATTCTTCATAGAAATGAAAGATAAATGAGCAACTTCTGAATAGAGAAGCTTGGTTTTCCCAGCTCCACTAGTACTGCACATGGTGCCTTTGGCATACAACAGCTGTCTCATTCTTGTCAATTGTTAGAATTGATTCGCATTGCTAATCCCAAAAGATGTTCTTCAGAACATACTGAAAACGTGCGTGATCTGTCATGAAAGAACAAACATCTATGTGTGATTTTCTTTTCTGTTCCAGAAAATTTCTTTACGGGTGGAAACCAGTTTACATGGATTAACCCTCTATGACACGGTTCCTTGTCCTATTAACAACGAACGAACGCACCTACTCTCCAGAGATTTCTGATGAAAGGATGAAATAATTCTGTGATGATTATCATTCTCAGGGATTGGGAAAAGATTCATGAGTTACTTCTGCTCTGAAATTTCCAACCAATTAATCAAGGCTGACAGTGACATTGATGGGTTCTGATAATCAAGAGATGTGAATTAAGCCATTTTATAAATTATTTTAAAGGATATCTTCAAGAGGATCATGTAAAAATACATTTATGCCTATACTTTTTTTAAATCCCAGAAAATAAAACCAAAGGACTAAAGCACTGTAGATTTTTTCTTCTACTTCAAGTGAAACACCAGAAATGCACCAAGCAGTCTGCAAAACCCAGCATTTTTATGTTTTAGAAATTATTGTAAAGAAATTCTTTCCCCTGGAATCCACCTATAAAGGGAAGCAGACCTGAATTCACGTGAGCACTGTCACTGCTTCAGCTTCGCACGAGAGGTTTTGGGGGTGTTCACTCGGTTCCTGCCACAAGGCCAGATCCTGTGCCAGCTGGTCTGCCACACGTCGTTGCAATAATTTCATGAAGCTCAGTCTCTGGTGTGAGATTTTAATCCAAAATGAGAGAAGTAGCTACAATTAAATTTACTGCAATCATGTTTCACATAAAACAAAGGTTAGTGTTCATTCACAAGGCTGAGAAGTTTGTGAATAACAGCAGATCATGCATAAAATAAGCTTAAACTGCAGTCAAGAGCTTTTTAGACCTTTCTTTATAGCAGATTATAATTACTTGTAAAAATAGCCTTGAACAGGCAAATACTGAGCCTTTTTACTGGGATGTGATCTTTGTAGAACTCAAATTCTAAAGGACAAATGAGCAACCCAAAAAAGCTAGGTGCAAGACAATTGTGATACATCCACCAAGACAATTTTCTGTCACTCTGGTCATGCAAGTGATTGAATAGCTTCTGCCCGAACCCCGGTCTACACAGATAAAGAATGGTTTACAGATCCCAGAGAAAATTCAAAAGAAGAAAGTGCTCATCTGAGGGTATCTGGTGACAACCTGGTTTGCAAAAGAATCCTTGTAGCCAATGAATAAGATTTATCTTTTTAGAAGGAAATGGTTCTGCAGCCAGGATAAAAGTTGGTGAGAACAAGCTTTAAGTGTAAGAGGAAGCAATTTAAAGGAAAATGGTTATATGGTGGGACCAGACAGCTTGGTCATGAGTAAGGTGCTAGAACAGGACTAAGTGTTTCTGAAGAGTTCTGGACTAAGACCAAATGGAATAAAATCCTGTTTATATCAAGCAGCAGTGAACATGGGAGACATTTCGATAAACATCCATTAACATCACTAGAAAAAATATGGGTGTGAAGTTTAAAAATGTTTATTATGTCCCTTCAAGTCATAGTACAACCACACCTGAGAAACAGCGTGTAGTCCTGATTGCTGTCTGTCGAAGAAACTAATTCAATCACGAAGACCACAGTTTGGTAAGGGGAAAATCCATAGCATCGGCTTTCATGAAAAGATAAATTATGCGTGGGTGAGAAGACACAGGGAAGAATGTGCACTTGTATGTTCATAGTAGAATATTAGGTTAAAGATATACACTAACACATTAAATTATTTGAAAATAAAAATGTTACTTTGATTGTGTTTTAATTCCATTGTTTAACTTTTATCCTTAGAAATAACATAGGCTCAAGATATTAATAAGTTCAAGAAGGGATTATAATTAGAAATTTTTGAATATCTGTTTATCCCTCACCTTAAGGCTTAAGTAATGAAAGATAACTATATACTCTCTCAAAATAGACTTGTGCTTTGCCTCCACTGTCAGATATAATAGATTGGGTGAACAAATAACACATTTCTCTTTAATTCAATTAACATTTTTGTATCGAATGCTTGGCTTTAAAAGTAAGAGGTTTTAGGCTGACAAAGTTAGCAGACACTATGAACTGACAGTAAAAATCCATTTCCTTTTAGTCCTGGGTAAACAGCAGATGACATTTCCCAGACTCCTTTTCAATTGAGGATCGACACAAGACTGAATTTTAGCTGGTAAAATATAAATGAAATGGATGTATTTGAAACACAAGAATGCTCTTTCACGATTTTTTCTCCTTATGACAGTTGGATATTGATTAGGGGATGACACAGTCACATGATAGGAGCCTGCACTAGTCCACTTGTAACCAGATATTAGAAAATCAGACTAGAGATCCAATATAATTTAGGCATCTTTTTATCCTTTCCATGTACTAAGGTTATATTGTGTATTTCTAGAACAGTGGCATGTACGTATTGTAAATGCTTAATGGATTTATGAAAGGGAAAGACAGCTTTTCCTGTCTCTTCTGCAGTGTCCTGTACAGACTTGCTGTGAAACGAAGTTCAGTTACTACTGTGGGCTTATTAGTGTCCTTGTAAACCATGATGTACAGCTGGTTTTAGAAAAGAATGCTCTCATTTATTAGGAAGGATCTTTCCAAGGCATCATGAGTCATAAGCAGTTCTGTCCTCCAGAAGGTATGGTGATTCAGAGAGTTTGCTTTGTCAGAAAGCCTGAGTGGAACACAGAGAGAATGCCTGACATGCAGCTCAGCCGAAAAACAGATTTTACTGAAGTCCCGCCAATGCTCAGATCCCAATCTGTGCTGAAAGAAGACTTGTTCACTTAAAATACTTAAGCAACTGGTAAAGTGAATCAAACCAAAGCAGCAACAAAGCTCATCTCAGCCTCAACTGCAGATGTGATGAGCTCCGCCTCCCACTCCAGGAGTCGCGCGGAGGGACAGGCATGCCCTCTTCTGGAGGTAACTTACTTATTTCCACACCTGCTCTGCTTTAATACAAAATACCCAGCACATGGTAAGAACTCAGAAGACATACAAAGCAGAAAAAATTTGATCCAGAGAGGAAACAGTCAATAAAAGCAGACAGAGATTTCCCAGATGTTGCAATTATCGGGTAGATAACTATGATAAAAATGCTGAAGGAACTAGTGAAAATAGTGGAAGACATGCATGAAAAGATGGGGATTTTCAGTAGAGACAGGCAAACATTGAAAAGCACAAGGAAGTTCCACAATTGGATATGATTACACATAGAGAAAAAGGGTGGATAAAGTTGAAGATAGTATTTGAAAGTATAAAAACTGAAAACTTGAAAGGAGTGAAAATAAAAATACAGCATGTAAGTTTTGAAGGCAAAATCAAGCAGACTTACATCCTGTAATTGAGTTTCAAGGACTTAAATCTGTAACAACCTTCAGGAGAGGATAAAGAGAATGGTACAGAAGAAATGTTTGAAGATATACTGGGAATTTTTCCAAAATTGATGGACATTGGTGAAGAGAAAAAGCAAATTCAGGTGAGTTTTTTTAAATGACTGATACTAATGAACACCTAGCAAGGCTATAATATATGAGGTTGAGTAGTATTCTCCCCAAAGTCATGTTCATCCAGACTTCACCTTCATCACCTTCAGGGTGTGATTGTATTTGGAAATAGGGTATTTGTAGAGGTAATTATTTTGATGAGATCATACTAGGTTGGGAATGAACCCTAAATCCAATGAGGAATCTATAAGAAGACTACCTACCTCGTAACACAGAAATGGAGAAAGCATAGTGAAGATAGGCAGAGACTGGAGTAATGCAGCCTAAAGCTAAAGAAGGCCAAAGGTTGCCAGCAACCAGAAACTAGGAAGAAGCAAGGGAGGATTCTCTCCCACAGCCTGTAAAGGGAGTCTTGATCTTGGATTTCTATCCTCCAGAAATATGAGAATAACTTTCTGTTCTTCCAGGCCACCCACTTTATGGTAATGTGTTATGACAGCCTAGGAAACTAGGGGAAAAACCTGATCAAGTAAAAAAGAGAAAACACAAATTACTAATACCAGGAATGAAAAGAGGGACATAGTTACTTAGCTATTTGACATTAAGGATAATAGAGCATGTTATGGACAACTTTATGCCAATAAATTCAGCAATTTGGATGAAACAAATGCCTTTTGAAATGTAAGTTGTCAAAAGTGATGCAAGAAGAATAAATTGAAAAATAGCTCCATGTTTATTAAAGTATTGAATTTGTGATCACAGATCTTTCCCAGAAGAAAACTTCAAGCTCTGGTTACTTCACAGGTGAATTCTATCAAATATTTCAGTTAGAAATAATACTAAGTTCCACACAAACTCTCTCAAGAAACAAAGTGAACTTTTCACCTTGTCATAAGAGGCTGGCATAACCCCAGTAACAAAACTTGACAAATGTGAGAAAAGGAAAACATTCATGTCCCTCATGAACACAGCTGCAAAAATACTTAACAAAATAGTAGGAAATAGGGCTTAGCATAAAAAATAAGTGATACAGCATGACCAAGTGGAGTTTATCCCAGCAATATAATTTACTGCAATGACATAAAGGAGAAAAAAATCAGAAAAAAACTTTGATAAAATGGAACACTTTTAGGCTAAAAACTCCCACCAAACCTGAAACAAAAGAAAATTTCACCACTTTATAACAGGCACCTATAAAAATCTAACAGCTAGTATATTTAATGGTTTAATATCAAATCCCTTCTAGGATTGGACAAAAGGCAGATATAATTCTTGCCTCCTGTTCAACATTTCAGTGGAAATCCTACTCAGTATAAGACATGAAAAAAGGGATAATGCATGTTTACAAAAATCCTATGAAGTTTTAAAAACTAACTTTGGAACAGTAAGTGTATTTAGAAAGGTCATTGGAGAGAAAATAATGGTGATAAACTGCAATTCTGTATTAACAATGAACACTCAAAAACTGAAATATATACTATTATCTACAGTGTATAAAAGTCATATAACTAGGAACAAAGCTAATGACATGTAAGATCTTCACACTGAAATTTGCTGTTAAGAACTCTGAAATACCTAACTACAGTCCTGTGCTGCTTAACAGTGTTTTGATCAGCAATGGACTGCATATTGACAATAGTGGTCCCATAAGATCATAATGGAGCTGAAGAACCATCACCACCTCATGACAGAGCCAGCATACTGTAGTAGCACAATGCTTTACACAAATGTGTACATTGTGTTACAGTTGTCTGCAGTGTGCAATTCAGTAACATGTTGAATAGGTTGGTAGCCTACTCACTATAGAGGAACAGAATCTGACACCTCAAAATATGTTTGTTTGGCCTAAGGATTATTTTAGACAGATGTGGAAGAAGCTTTGAAAAAAAAATGAAGTTACCTTTTGTAAAAAGACATTTACATTTTAAAGGGAAATCTCCATTTATAAAATATCTCTTGCTACACCAAGGAAGTTGACCTTATCTTGACAAATTCTTAAAAATGCAGAAGACAAGGACGTAAGTCTGTATAACAGCCTTATCCTTGCTGTGCTTTTCCTGTAACCTTCCATAGCTGACTCTCCTTGAACCCACACCTTCTTTTGTCTTCAGGTGAGGGAGTGTGTACAGTGGTCGCTTCAGCCATGTTGACAAGCAACTCATTTTTTCTGGGTCCAATGTATGCAGAAGGTATACATGTTATTAAACTTTTATTTGTTTTTCTTGTATTTGTCATTACTGGGATGTCTCGGCCAAGAACCCAGAAGATTAAAGGGAAAGTTATTTTTCCTCCCCCACAGAGTGATAGGCTATACCATATAGCTCAGGTGTAGTGAGTTATACCATGTAGGTTCATGTAAGGGCGCTCTGTGACATTTGCATATGACAAAATCATGTAATGACGCATTTCTCAGAATGTATACTTGTAAGCAGCATATGACTATAAATGTGAAGGTATGTCACATTTATGATGGGAAGACTCAATATTGTTAAGACACCCAATTTCTACTTGGTCTGCTAACTCCTAGCAAAGTTTCCAGCACTGTATTTTGAAGAAATTGCCAAGTTGATTCTAAAATTTGTAAATTCACAGCATGTAAAATAGCCAAAGAAATCTTGAAGAAAATTGGAAGACATAAACACTAATGTCAAGATGTATCATGTTACAATAAACAAGACAGCTGACATGGGGATAGACAGATACACTGATGAAAAATAAGAGTCTAAAATAGACAACCCATACGTACTTGATTTCCAACCAGAGTCAAGAAAATTCAGTGAGAAAGGGGAAGTCTTCAACTGATGCTTTTACATCAGAACATCCAAATACAAACAGTGACCTTCAACCTTTACCTTTGTCCTATCTGGTCATTTCGAGGTGCATCATAGACCTACAGGAAAGAGCCCAAGCCATAAAGTTACTAAGTGGAAACATAGGAGGATCTTTGTGACATTGAGGAAGACAAAAGTTTTCACAGGAATATAAAATGAAATGATACAGAGGACTTTTTCAAAATGTAAGACTTCTGTTTCTCAAAAGATAATGTTAAGAATCTATGAGCACCGGACTGCAAAGCAAAGGGCCACCGGTTGGATTCCCAGTCAGGGCACATGTCTGAGTTGTGGACCAGGTCTCCAGTATAGGGCGCATGAGAGGCAATCAGACATTGATACTTCTCTCCCTCTCTTTCTACCTCCCTTCCCCTCCTTAAAAACAAATAGACAAAATCTTAAAGAATCTAAATGGGCAAATTACAGGTTGGATGACATATTTATAACTTGTATACATACAGAACATCAACAAATCAATAATAAAAAGAACCATCCAGATTTTTTAATGTGTGAAGGACTTGAACAAATAATTCTCAGAAGAAGATACATGAATGGACAAGTTACACATGAAAAAATATGCAACACTACAGTAATAGTAATAAACACTACAATGAAGTACCACTACATACCCACTAGTATGGCATCCAGTTCTTTAAATGTGCAAAGGACTTAAACAGGTACTTTACAGAAGAAGATACATGAATGGACAAATTGCACATGAAAAGATGTGCAACATTACAGAGGTAATGAATGCTACGATGAGGTACTACTACATACCCAGTGGCATGGCTATAATAAAAAAAGACTGACAACAACAGATAATAGATAAATGTATGAGAAACTGGATCTCTTCTATTGCTGGTAAACCAATTTGGGAGAACAATTTGGTAGTTTTTTTTTCCAAAATTAAAAATTTCTACTTATTCCTGCAAAATTCATTCATAAAAATTTACCTAAATGAAGTAAAAACATGTTCACAAAGAGACTTTAACAAGCATCTTCTCAGCAGTTATATTCATAATAGTTCAACTGTGGCAATAACCCTAAAGACCATCATAAGATAAGGGATAAAACAAGTTGAGGCATATTTATGTAACAGCTTGCTGCTTGGAAGTAAAAAGAAAGAAGTTCAACGATATGCACAACAGCATGGATGAATCACAAAGGCATTGTATTGGCCAGAGGAAGCCACACACAGACATAAATACATAACATGTGACTTTATTTATTTGAAACACAAGAGCAAGCAAAACTATGGTGATAGAAGTCAGAGAGCAATTGCTTTATGGAAAAGATGGACATGAAAGGGGCATGAGGGTTATAAGTTTAGTTGTGACCCCCGCAATTCATATGTTAGAAGTTCTAATTCTCATTACCTCAGAATGTGACCATTTGAAGATAGTGTCTTTAAATAGATCAATAAATGGGGGAAATGTAATAAAAACAATAAGAAAGTCAAAAAATATTAAAATTCCAAAAAGTAGATGAATAGTTAGAATATTAGGGTAGATCCTAATCTGAGCATGAATTATAAGAAGAGGAAATTAGGACACAGGCACATAGAGACGAAAAGCCATATGAAGGCACAGGGAGAAGGTAACCATTGACAAACCAAAGAGAGAGACCTCAGAAGAAACCAACCACGTTAACACCTTGAGCTCAGACTTCTAGTGTCTGATACTGTGAAAAGAAACTTGTTTAAGCCACCTAGTCTGTGGTACTTTCTGTGGCAGTCCTGGAAAATGCAAAGATTTTACTGGGGATGATGCAGACATTCTCCATCTTGAAATGGGTGGGTGTGACAGGTGCATACTGTTGTTAGCTCATCATACTAAACATTTCATATCTATACTCGATCTTCTGATCAAGATGGCAGAGAAGGGAGATCCTGATCTCACCTCCTCTCATGAGCATGTGAAAACTATATGTAGAGCAACTATCTAAGAACAAACTGAGGACTAGTGAAAAACATTATCTGCAACTGAGGAAGTAAAGAAAAAGCCACATTGAGACTGGAGGGGTAGAGACACAGTCTAGTTAGGACCCACACCCTCACTGTGGTATCCCACAGGTGTGAGGGATATCACATTTGCAGAGGACAGACCCACCGAGGAGTGAAGGCTTCAAGAACCAGGTCAGGCTTCTCAGCCCATGGGACCAGCACCAGCATAAGGAAGGGGAGTCCTCATCTGGTTCTGAGGACCAGAGAGGCTTGCCTCCAGGGAAGTTGAGGGATTGGGAAACCAAGCCTTTGCTTTTAAAGGGCTCATTCACAAACTCAATCTCAGTTCCAGGGCAGAGACAGCAGTGTGAGAAGCATCTGGGTCATAATGAAGCAGATATACTGACAGATTTGGGAGCATATTCCAGAGGGCTAGGGATCCCTTGGAACTTTCTCCAGGGATGGAGGCACTGGCATGTGCCATTTTCTCTCCGTTTGCTTTGTTTTGCTCTTCTACCTAGCTGGCACCATATTGGTGGGGACCAGTTCTGGCACTCTCCATTAGCCTACTTGTTATTTGCCTCACCCTATTGTCCCTCTGAGGACTTGCCCAGCCCAAGCTTGTCTTGCCAATGCAAACCAAAGCCACTGTGAGGCAACAGCAGAGTCCAGGCCCCAGCCACCCACATGGGAGACTTGCATCACACACCAGTGTGTCCATACCAGCTCCTCTCATCACTGTATGTGCATCAGTCTCAGCTGGGCCTTACACACAGCCATTCTGGGGACAAGCTGGCACATCAGTGTGCCAATAACAGTTGCAGCCAGGCCTTGGAGACAGCTGGGTCAAGGTACAGCCCTACTCACCAGTATGCCCACAACAGTTGTGACACAACTGCAACAGGAGGGTACACAGCCCACCAAGGGGACACTTCTGGAACACCTGACTCTGGTGACAGGGAAGGGGGTTGGTGCATGACTGACCCCCACAGGATATCTTCCATTTAAAACCACTCTTTCAATATCATGAGATGTAGCTGATTTACCTATTACCTAGAAACAAACACAGAGACTTGGGCAAAACAAGGAGATGGGAATATGTTTCAAAAGAAAGAAAAGAAAAACCCCAGGAAAAGAATGAAGTAAAACAGAGATAAGCAATCAAACCAAAGATAAAGGGTTCAAAGTAATGATCATAAGGGTGGTTACCAAACTCAGGAGAAGTATGGACGAACACAAAGAACTTCAACAAAGAGATAGAAAACATTAAAAAGAGCCAAACAGAACTGAAAACTACAATAACTAAAATGAAAAGTACATGAGAGAATCAGCAGATTAGATGATACAGAAGAATGGATCAGTGATATGGAAGACAAGGTAGTTGAAGTTACCCAATCAGAACAGCAAAGAGAAAAGGAAATTTTTAAAAATGAGAGAATATCAGGAAACTCTGAGACAACAAGCATACTCATATTTGTATTATAGGAGCCCCAGAAGGAGAAAAGAGAGAAAACTGTTTGAAGAAATAATGGCTGAAACCTTCTTAACCTGGTAAAGGAAATAGACATCCATTACCAGGAAGCACAGAGTCCCAAGCCATATGAACCCAGAGAGACCCACACCAAGACACACCACAATTAAAATGTCAAAAGTTGCCCTGGCTGGGAGACTCAGTTGGAGCATCATCCCATACACCAAAAAGGTTGCAGGTTTGATCCCCTGTCAGGACACATACCTAGGTTGTAGGTTCCTTTCCCAGTCATGGTGCATATGGTAAAAAACTGATTGATGTTTCTCTCTCTCTTTCTCCTCTCCCTCCTCTCTCAAATCAATCAACATATCCTCAGGTGAGGATTAAAATATGAAAATGTCAAAAATTAAAGAAAGAATCTTAAAAGCAGCAAGAAAATAAACTAGTAAACTAGTAACATACAAGGCAACACCCCTAAGACTGTAAGCTGATTTTTCAGCAAAAACTGCAGGCCAGAAAACAGTGGCTATTTCCAACAAAATTGCTTTGTCATTTCCCTTTCAGATTGCTCAATTTAGTGTATAGAAATGCAACTGAGTTTTGTATGTTGACTTGGTATCCTGTTCCTTTGCTAAAATTACTCTAAGTTTTTGTGTGTGGAATTTCTAGGATTTTCTATATAGTAGATCATATTATGTGCAGATAATTGTACTTCTTTCTTTACAATTTGGATACCCTTTATTTCTTTTTCTTGACTAATTACTCTGGCTAGAACTTCCACTACTATGTTGAATAGAAGTCTTGTTCCTGATCTTATAGGAAATGCTTTCACCATTGAGTATGATATTCAATATGGATTTTCACATGTGGCTTTTATTAAGTTAAGGTAGATTCCTTCTATTCCTAGTTTGTTGAATGTTTTTATAATGAAAAAAATGTTTTAAATGTTTTTCAAATTATTTTTCTGCATCAGTTGAGATCTTACGTATTTCTTTCCTTTCTGTTAATGTGGCATATTACATTGATCAATTTTTTATATATCAAACTATCCTTGCATTCCAGGAATGAATTCCACTTGCTCATGGTGTCTACTTCTATGTTGAAAAATTCTTGTTTTCTAGAACTTTTTGAGATTTTTTTTGTGTCAATGTTCATAAGAGATTTGATCTATTGTTTTCTTAAAGTGTTTTTGTCTTTCTTTGGTATAAGGGTAATGCTGACCTCATAGAGTAAGTTAGAAAGTGTACCCTTCTCTTCAATTTTTAGAAAAGTCTCAGAAGTGCTGGTATAAGTTCTTTGTAAACTATGTGGTAGAATTCATCAGTAAAGCCATCAGGTTCAGGGGTTTTCTTTGTTGGGAGATTTTTTTAAAATGACTGAGTCAGTCCCATTACTATTTTTAGTTCTATTAAGATTTTTTATTTATTCATGATTTAGTCTATGTTTTTTGTTTCTAGAAATTCATCCATTTCATATAGGTAATCCCTTTTGTTGGTATATAGTTGTTCACAGTACTCTCATCATCCTTTTATTTCTGTAGATTCAGTAGTGATGTACCTAGTTTCATTTCTGATTTCAGTAATTTGAATCTTCCCTTTCTCTTAGGCTTCTGGGGTTTTTACCGGTTTGTCATTTTTGTTGTTCCTTTCAAAGAACGACCTTTTTGTTGCATTGATATTCTCTGTTGGTTTCCTGTTCTCTTGTTTGTTAATCTCTGCTGTAATCTTTACTATTTTCTCTTTTTTTTTTTTGCTACTTTTTGATTTAGTTTACATTTTCTAGTTCTTTAAGTTGTGAAGTTACATTCTTGAATTGTTGTAATAATGTACTTTTTAATTACATTTGTAGTGGAAGCATTTATACCTATAACTTCTCCCCTTAACAATTCTTTTTCTGTGTCCCATAAGTTTTGATGTTTTCTTTGTCTTCATTCATCTATATTTTCTAGTTTTCATTGCGATTTCTTTTTTGATCCATTTTTGTTAAGATTATGCTGTTTAATTTCCCCAGATTTGTGAATTTTTTAGTTTTCTTGTGGTTATTAAAAATTTTTTATCCTCACCCAAGGAAATTTTTTCATTGCTTTTAGAGAGACAGGAAGGGAGAGAGAGAAATATTGATGAGAGAGAAACATTGATCAATTGCTTCCTGTACATGCCCAGGCCGGGGATTGTACACTCCTGGACCGCAGATCAAACCCACAACCTAAGTATGTGCCCTGATCAGGAATCGAACCCCAAACCTCTGTTGTGGACAACACTTCAACCAACTGAGCCACACTGGCAAGGGCTTTAGTTTTCTTGTGGCTATTTCTAATGTCATCCCATTGTGATTAAAAAATATTCATTGTGTGATCTCAGTCTGTGGTTATGTTATGACAGCCCTGACAAACTAATACAGATTTTAGTCCATGAAGTGGGATGTTACTACAACAACTATCTAAACAAAAAGTGCCTTTGGAACTGATTAATTGAATGAGTGTTGAGATGCATGTTAGAAAAAGCCTTTATTGCTTTGAAGAGACTATTGGTAGAGATACAGATGTTAAAGATACTTCTGATGGGGCCTCCTATGGAAATAGGGAATGTTATTGTACACTGGATGGAGGGATGGTTATCCTTGTTGTAAAATGAAGTTGTTTAAGAAGGAAAGGTATTCTTTAAATGCTGGGCAGAATTAATCTATGGAGCCATCTGGTCCTGGACGTTCATTTATTGAGAGTATTTTGATTATGGCTTCAATTTTATTACAATATGTCTATTTAGATTTTTCATTTATTTCTGGTTTAGTGTGAGAGGGTTATGTCCTTCTACAAATGTATCCATTTCTTCTAGATTGTCAAATTTATTATTGTATAATTATTCCTAGTATTCTTTAATGATTCTTTGTATTACTGTGGTGTTGGTTGTAATTTCTCTTTCATTTATTTTATTCATCATGGCTCCCTTTTTTTTCTTTATAAGTTTGGCTAAAGGTTTGTCAATTTTGTTTATCTTTTCAAGGAACTAGCACTTTGTTTTATTAATCTTTTTCATTAAAAATTATTTTTATTCTCATCTTAATTATTTCCTTCCTTCTGTTTACTTTGGATTTTGTTTTGTTTTGTTTTGTTTTGTTTTACTAGGTCCTTTACATGTAAAGTTGATTGTTTGGGCTTTCTCTTTGTTTCTTAAAGTAGGCTTCCATAGGTAGGAACTTCCATCTTAGATATGCTTTCGCTGCATCCCATAAATTTTGCAAAGTCGTACTTTCATGTTCATTTGTTTCAGGTAGTTTTTGATTTCCCATTTTATTTCTTCTTTAATCCATTGGTTGTTTAGTAGCATGTTGTTTAGAATCCATGTATTTGTGTGGCTTTTTTTCAGCTTCCTTTCTGTAGTTGGTTTCTAATTTCATGCCATTGTGGTTGGACAAGATTCATTCTCCTTTCTACTTTCTCCCTTCCTGCCTTTATTTCTTCTTTCCTTCAGAGAAGGGGAAGGGAGGGAGGAGGAGAGGGAGAGAAATCAGTGTGAGAAAGAAGCATTGACCAGTTGCCTGTCACACTCACCCTGACTAGGGACCGAACCCACCACCTAGGCTTGTGGTCTTACTGGGAATTAACTGTCGACCTTTCTCTTTGCAGGACAATGCCCAACCTACTGAGCCACACTGGTCAGGGCTCAATGTTCATTTTCTTAATGTTGTCTTCCAATCATGAAAAATTTTAATTTTATGAAATCGATTTTATCTATTTTTGTTCAGTCTCCTGTGCTTTCGGTGTCATTTATAAGAAATCATTGCTGAACTCAGAATTATGGGGTTTTATTTCTATCTTTTCTTCTAAGAATTTTATAGTTTTACCTTTTATATTTCCTTAATTGTCTCTTGTTACCTTCAGCTCTTTGATCATATTAAAGATGGTTAATTTAAAGTGTTTGGTCATTAAGTTCTTTGCAATTTGTTGTTGTTGTTGAAAATGTATACAATAATGTGGTAACTCCAGAAATCAGATTTCCCCCATATCCAAAGTGTTCTGTTGTTGTTTGATTAGGACCAATATATTATTTCTTTAGTGACTTTTAAAAACTATTTTTTTATGAAGATTGTATTCCTTGTCATGTGTGGTAACTGATATCTCTCTTCCACTATCTACATGAGTTGCCAGTGATCTGACAAAGACTTCCTTAATTTCCTGGACCCAAGGGGAAAATAAAAGAAACCAGTGTTCTGTCTCTTCAGATTCTTTAAACGGATGCTACCTGGAAATCACTGCTGCCTGAGTTGAATGACTACCCTCTGTGCTGTCCCTACAGTGAAATGCCAGATCAAAATACACAATCCTGAGTTTTGGAGGACAAAGTCCTTGTAGACCCCCTGGAACCAGTAACTCACACCAGAATGTTGACCACCATGCCCATGGCTAGCTGCTGCGGGACTGGGACAGGAGGGTGATAACCACTGTCCCAAACACAGAAATGGACTGATATTTACTAGACTCGTTCCTCATCAGGTGCTCCACTGGTCACTGCCAACTTTTCACCCAGACTCCAGAGTTCCAAAATAGTTTATTGTGATAATTCTTGTTGTTTTAGTAGTTGTTCTGCTGGTGGGATTGATTCCTGGAGCTTCTTTATTCACCATTTACCATGATGACTTTTTTCTGTAGATTTCTGTGTCTTCCTTACTTCTGTATTTCTGTTATTGACTTCTTTTGTGTTAAATATGCATTTTCTAGTCTACTAGTTTTAATTTCTATATATTTTTTAGTCATTTTTCAGTTATTTTCTCAGGGATCACCCTGAAGATTATAATAAACATTTTAAGTTAAATCATTTTAGTTTATATTAATACTTAATTTCAATACCATACAAACATTTTGTTTCAATATAGCTATATTATCTCTCTATCATTTGTGCTATTATTTTTATATATATTACATGTTTTTAAGGCCATTGATTTTTATGCCCATCAACACAATTTTATAATTATTGCTTATGCAATTATGTTTTGAATCAAGTAGGAGAAAAACAGAGTTACAAACCAAAATATGTTTTAGTAGTATTTTATATTTACCTCTGTAGTTACTTTTAGCAGTACCCTTTATTTCTCTGTTGAATTCAACTTAGTTTCTTCTGTCCTTTCATTTGGGCCTGAAGATTTTCCTTTTAGTGTTTATTATAGTTCTGGCTTGCTAGTGACAAATAAATTATCAGTTTTTGTTTGCTTGGGGACATACTAATTTTACCTTCATTTTTAAAGGATGGTTTTGTTGGACGTTCAATTCTTGGTTGATATTCTTTTTCTTTCAGCAACTCGAATTATGTCATTTTATTGCCTGCTGTCCTTCACAGTATCTGATGAGAAGTCAGCAGTGAATCTAAATGGGGATGCTGCATATAATGAGTTATTTTCTCTACTGAATATATGAAGCAAAAATTAACAGAACTAAAAAAAACAAATGGCAAGTCCACAATCAGAATTTGAGATTTAGCATATTCACATAAAGGATTTAAAAATTTTCAATTACATTATTATCCACTCTATACTAATCAATATTTTTGGACAGCTCTGCCCAGGTATACTCTGGCCATATATCAGGCCTTTAAGCAAGTCTGAATACATTCAAGGGGATGAAATCATACAGTGATTTTACTGTGACAAAGGGAAATTAAGCTAGAAGTCAATGACAAAAAGACAACTTTCTAAAACATCTACATATTTTTGGAAATTAAGCAACATACTCCAAATGACCAATTATTCGAAGAAAAACTCAGTGGAAGATGGGAAATGTTTTAAGTTGAATAATGGAACTATTTCAGAACTTCAGAGATACATTTAAAGCAGGAGTTAGAGGGAAATGTAAAGCTTTAAACACATCTGTTACAAGCCCTGACTAGTGTAGCTCAGTTGGTCGGGCATCATCCCAAAAAGCAAAAGGTTGCTAGTTTGACTCCCAGTCAGGGCACATGTCTGGGCTGTGTGTGGTCCTGAGTTGGGGCACATACAAGAGGTAACCATTCAATGTTTCTCTTCCTCTTTCTTCCTCCCCCTCACTCTGAAAATAAAAATAAAAAAATTGTAAATACATCTGTTATAAGAGAAATTTAAAAATCTATGCTTCCACATTAAGAAAAATAGGAAGAGAGCAAATTAACCCTAAATAAACTAGAAGGAAGACAACAATGAAGACAAGAGCAGAGCTCAGTGAACAGATACACAATAGAGAAAATAAGCAAAGTTTGTTGAAAAGTTTAATAAAATATTAATACCTAGCAGGACTGTTTAAGAAATAAGAGAGAGAGAAAACCTACTATTTCAACACCTGGAATTTAAAAAGATGGCATCTCTAACAGGAGATACTTGCTGTTGAGAGGAACGAGAGTTTAAAGCCAGAATGACTCTCCAACTCACCTGATGTGAGTCTTACATTTTTATACCTGAGCTGGTACTGGGGGAACCGGGGAAACTGGCTCCTACCTGGTTGTCTGAAGTGCTGCAAGGCTTACTGGCAGCCTCCCTCCCCCAGCAGTGGTGTGTTTACACCAGTCCTACCACCAGCTGCGGTTCCTGTCGTAATGTTTTGAAAGACTGCTGGCAAAGAAAGGTAGTCCCTGCTGTGTGTTGGCTAGACATACTGACAATAACTTCATAAGGCTGAGGGTTATAGAAAAAAAAGTTTACCAAAATATCCAATATGTGTGGGATTGGGTAAACCACAACTTGGCTAGAAACAACTTTTGAACAAAGTCAGCCAGGTCATATTCAGATAGCGTAACACTCTTCTGGAGCTTGATGAGTGTCCTCTGCTGTCATCTAGTGACAACTGTTGTGAATGTAAAAATTTCTTAAATGTCTTTCAGTGACTTTCAAAAAAGTTTAAGCCAGAAGACTGGACAAAACCTTATTTTTGAGTGACTAAGACTGATTTCAGCTGGGATAAAATTCCTAATTTGTGGATGGTATATAAAAGAAACACTTTTATTGAAAAGAAAGAAAAATGATACTGTGCTATGTTTGGTTTTTTAAATGTCTGATGTGTTGTTATTTGATGTAAACTTACATTTGCTGTCTAGAATACAAAGATGTGTGGATGCTGAAAACTAACTGGCTAAAGAAAAGTCGAATTTGTTAAGGGCCAGAAAGAACATTGAATAATAAAAATTCTGGTGATTATAAAATGTATTAATTTGTCTTTTTATGCTAAAGGTGTTAATGAAAGGTCATGAGAGGTAGAGTGTGGATAAAGGGTTAAATTCTTTTCTCTTCTGCCTGAGAATTTTATCATCTTAGCTTCCTACCTCTGGAAATAAGTAAAGGTGGTATATATTAACTGTGTTATTAAGCAAAATTTGCTTTGGTTAAAATGAACCCTGATTGGTTGAGTCTGGACTTGGACAGCTATAAATACCTCATTAGAGCCATATTTGGGGTATTTCCTTAGTGAGAAGAAACTCTTACAACTAGGCAGCTTCCTGTGGGAACCCTGGAAGGTATACCCATGTAGTTGTGTCTAGCTTTTAAGGAGCATGAGGCTTCTAAATAGAAAAGTTTCCACATTTCACCCAACGTTAGTCTCATTTCTTTGAACTGAACTCTTACTTGAAAGGCCAGAAAAGATGGCTCCTAGGTGGCCATGTGGACTACTGCAGGAACTGAAGCAAGGTTTAGTTCCACCAAAGAGGACCCTGTGGCAAGCTGTGGTGCCTGTCTCGTAGCCTCTGAGTAGACCTAAGGGAGGCTTATGACAGTTTTGTAAGACTAAGGGCTTAGTTGAACCTGAGAAGCACCTCAGGTTGGGAGGTGATATCAGCAAGATGGTGAACTTGGAGATTCCAGTGCTTGACTTCCCCACAAACCAACAAACAGCTCTGTGAAAGCTCTGGACTACAGTGCAGGAGCAGCGGGAGCCCGTGGAGCACAAAATATGGGCACAGCTACACGGAAAAGCGCAGGAAGCATTTTGCTGCCTCACCTTATCCACTAGTTCAAAGAAGCTTGGTACCAAGAAGCTTCTCCACCCGTTGGAAAGGTTTCACCCCAGGTGGAAAATGGGAACAGGAGCCCAGCATTCCTCATCACCACCAGGGACATCTGCAGCCTTCATTACCAAAGACCCCAGTATCCTTTATTGACGTTGGACACAGCTGATGGAGCTTCCCAGAATTCCTGTCACCAAATTTCCTCCCCAGGACTGGAGCTCCTGGTCGTGCTGACATCTCCCTGTTGCCTGAGTCTCTTTTGCACCCAACTTTCCAAGTTTGGGATGCTCCTTAGACTGCCATTGCTCCAGACATTAAAAACAAGGAGGGATCTTCTTGGCTTGAATGTCTTCACACAGACATTAAAAACAAGAGGACCAAGCAGTCCTGCCACCAAGGACCCCAACATTCCTAGATACCTCTGCCACCCAAGATACCTGCAGCCTTGGCCACTGAAGGCTCTGGCAGTCTTCACTGATATTGATGACAGGCAATTGAGCTGCATGGCGAGTACTCCATGATGTCCTCCCCAGAACTGGAAATTCTGCAGCCCACCAACTGGCGCCTTCACAACCACCTGCAGGTGAAAGTTTTTGTTCACTGAAGCCAGTCCAAAAGGGCTGGAAGAGGTCATTGCTCCCTGAAAAGTACAGACATCAACACACAACCATAAGAAACACAGAAAAGTTTTTTTTTAAATGACAAACCCAAAAGAAAAAAAATAATTATTCAACAACTGAGACCTACCAGTTACCTGTAAAAGAATTATCTAAAAATGGAGCTCTACCAGTTACATGTAAAAGAATTTAAAATAATTATTACAAGGATTTTTAAGTTAACACAAACAGCTCAGTTAACTCAAGAAGTAATACATAAACAAAATAAGAAGCTCAGCAAAGAGAAGTCTTTTTAAAAAAGAAACAAAGAACAAGACAAGGTTGTCCACTTTCACCATTCTATTCAACATAGTATTGAAAGTCCTAGCCATAGCAATCAGACAGGAAAAGGAAATAAAAGGCACCCAAATTGGGAAGGAGGAAACAAAACTCTCATTGTTTGCAGATGACATGATAGTATACATAGAAAATCCTATAGACTCCACAAAAAAACTGCTCAACCTAATAAATGAATTTGGCAAAACGGTAGTATACAAAGTCAATACCCAGAAATCAAAGACATTTTTGTACACCAACAATGGAACATCAGAAACAGAAATCAGGAAAAAAATCCCATTTGATACAGCAACAAGAAAAAATTAAAATACCTAGGAATAAACCTAACCAAGGAGGTAAAAAACCTGTATTCAGAAAACTACACAACACTGAAGAAAGAAATTAAGGAAGACACAAACAAATGGAAACATATACCATGTTCATGGATCAGAATTAACATCATCAAAATGTCCATACTACCCAAAGCAATTTATAGATTCAATACAATACCTATTAAAATACCAATGGCGTATTTCACAGATATAGAACAAACACTTAAAAAATTATATGGAACCATAAGCAACCCCAAATAGTTGCAGCAATTTTGAGAAAGAAGAGCAAAGTAGGACAGATCACAATACCTGAAATCAAACTGTATTACAAAGCCACTGTAATCAAAACAGCCTGATACTGGCAATAAGAACAGACACATGGACCAATGGAACAGAATAGAAAGCCCAGAAATAAACCCAAGTCTCTATGGTCAATTAATATTTGACAAAGGGAGCAGCAGCATAAAATGGAGCAAAAATAGCCTCTTCGACAAATGGTGTTTGGAGAACTGACAGCTATATGCAAAAAAATGAAACTTGAGCACCAACTTATGCCATACACAAAAATAAATTCAAGGTGGATAAAAGATTTAAATATAAGTCATGACACTGTTAAAGTCCTAGAGGAGAACATAGGCAGGAAAATCTCAGATATTCCATGCAGCAATATTTTCACTGATACGTGCCCTAGAGCAAGGGACATAAAAGAAAGAATAAACAAATGGGGTCTCATAAAAATAAAAACCTTCTGCATGGCTAAAGAAAACAGCATTAAGCCCAGTCGGCCTCCCGAAAGGATTCCTCCCGCGTCTGCCCCTCTGTCCGTCAGTCGGTGTGTCTGCGGAGCCAGCTGGAGGCTCTGGGCTCTGTGCACTGTATGGGACACTACATCAGACCAATGGCGGCGGCAACATCCCTGTCTGGCTTGGCTGTGTGAGTGTCGTGGTGTGCAGCGGCCTGCTGCTACTACCGCGCCTTCTGCATGCGGCTCACGCGCACACTGCTCATCTTCTTCAACCTGGCCTGGCGGCTGCACATGAACTTCCCCTATTTCTACGTCGTGGCCTCCGTGATTCTCAGCGTCCGCCTGCAGGTACATATTTAGATTAACTAACTTTGTGGCAGTCTCGAACCCTCCCGCAGGATGACTGACTTCCACCCACCAGCTCACCCTCCCTAGAGCAAAGCCACCAACTGGACTAGCACACGCAGACTTTGTGTTTCCAGTGACTCATCTTTTAATATAAATGGGAGGCTAGAAATCATGATTTACTGAAAGCCTTCAATATAACCAAAAAAAGCCTAAGATATAATGAAAAGTTGACTCTCAAGGAACTAGATAATTTAAGGAAGAGAAAACCTAAAAAATAAATGAAAAACTTTTGCATCCATAAAACAAAAAACAGCACAAAGTTTAGGAAATAATGATGGGTACAGGATGCCTTAAGGAAAAGAAAGACGAAAGGTTACTAACAACTTAAATAAACATAAACTGTAAAAGAATGCTCCAAATAAGAGGCCGATTTTCCAAATTAGAATAAAAACTAAATAGACTTCCAACTGAATGAAATGGATTTTAAACAATAGACAGATGGAGTTAGAAGGTGGAGAAAATTAAAATGACATGATCTGGAAGTCATACATTTCTTTCACCCCCAAAGAAAAAAACAACGGTAAACAGGTACTACAGGGAAACATTTCAAATTGTACAAGGAAGCATGCTTCAAATATGAAGCAACCTCGATGTGACCTGGTTTGAATAGTTGCCAGAAGTGTGTAAAAGGGAATCTTCTTGAACATTGGCAATCCAGACTGCAATCACAGATGAGAAAATCCAGTCATAGCATTTGACTTTGCTATTCAGTGAAAAATATTTAAATGACCGTTACAATGGAAATATTACTTGTAGTTTTCCATTTTTAGAGTAAATCTCTACGAAAAGCTGGGAAGATTATTACAGTTATGGAACAGGATGGACTATCACCAACTTTGATAGTGCACAAGTACTCGCAGAGGGGAGGAAATGAAATAGTGTTTTCTCATTAAGTGGAAAGTCCAGATATTGTCTCTAGCTCCTAGAATATTGGGGAGGGGGTCACTTATCACTTTACGTGTTACATAAGTGTCTAACCACTGTGCTGTGTACCTGAAGCTAATATAATATTGAATGTCAACTGTCATTGAAAAATAAAGAAAGTAGAAAAGAAAAAAAAAAGAAAGAGAACCAACCGTATGGGAAAACATATTTGCCAATGATTACCTCAGACAAGGGTTTGATCTCCAAAATATATAAAGAACTCACAAGACTCCACTCTAAGAAGACAGGCAACCCAATTAAAAAATGGGCAAAGTACTTGAACAGACACTTCTCCAAGAAGGACATACAGAGGGTCCCGAGACACATGAACAGATGCTCAGTATCACTAGCCATCAGAGAGATGCAAATTAAAACCACAATGAGATACCACTTCACAACAGTGAGAATGGCCATCATAAACAAAGCAACAAACAAGTGTTGGAGAGGTTGTGGAGAAAAGGGAACTCTAGTGCACTATTGGTGGGATTGCAGACTGGTTCAACCACTATGGAAAACAGTATGGAATTTCCTGAGAAAAGTAAATGGAACTGCCTTTTGACCCAGCAATTCCACTGCTAGGGTTATATGCTAAGAACCCTGAAACACCAATCCAAAAGAACCTATGCACCCCAATGTTCATAGCAGCACAATTTACAATAGCCAAGTGCTGGAGGCAACCTAAGTGCCCATCAGTAAATGAATGGATCAAAAAACTATGGCACATTTACACAATGGAATTCTATGCGGCAAAAAGAAAGAAGGAACCCCTACCCTTTTCAACAGAATGGATGGAACTGGAGAGCATTATGCTAAGTGAAATAAGCCAGGCAGTTAAAGACAAATCCATATGATCTCACCATTAACAGGAACCTAATCAACAAAACGAACAAGCAAGCAAAGGATAGCCAAAGACACTGCAATTGAGAAGAGGCTGACAGTGACCAGAGGGGAGAGGGAAGGGGATAATGGGGGAAAAGGGTGAAGGGTTTACAGGAACAATTATAAAGGACACATGGACAATAACAAGGTGGGGTGAAAATGGGAGGGAGGTGGGGAGGGCTGCGGTGGTGAGGAGAAAAGGCAGAAAACTGTAGTTGAACAACAATAAAAAATGTTAAAAAAATAAATAAAAATTCTTTCCCAATGGAAAAATAAAAAAAAAAAAACACAAGAAATTCTCTGGTGTTAAAACAAACAAACAACAAAAGTGCTGGAACTGAAGAATACAATAACAGATTCAGAAGGAAGAATCTGTGAAGTTGATTTCAGATCTCTTGAAATTATCCAGTCATCGAAGAAAAACAAAATAAGAATGAAAAAGGGTAAAAATAGTCTACAGAATTATGGGACACCAACAATTAAAGGAATTTACCACCACTAAACCAGCTCTACAAGAAATGTTAAAGGGCCTACTTTATACAGAGAAGAAAATGCCACAACCAGAAATAGGAAAATATAGGAAAGAAAACCTCAGTGATAAAGGCAAATATATAATAAGAAACAGTGAGTCAGCCATTTAAAAAGCTAATAATGAAGGTTAAAAGACAAAAGTAGAGACTTCCGGCCAAGATGGAGGCATAGGTAGACACACTGTGCCTCCTTGCACAACCAAAATAAGGACAACAACAATTTAAAAGCAAAAAATCAATCAGTACTGACAGAAAATTGAACTGTATGGAAGTCCAACAACCAAGGAGTTAAAGTAGACACATTCATCCAGACCAGTAAGAGGGGCAGAGCCGGGGAGCCAGGACATAGAGGGCTCAAGGCAGGGTGGCTGGCAGACCCCAGGCACACAAAGTGGCAGCTGGTGGACCCAGCAAGGAAGTGGATTGTGGAGGGGCACAGCACGTCAGGTCTCACATTCACATGCAGATAAACCAAGAGAAACTGGGGAGCAAGACAGACTATGCAACCCAGGGTCCCAGCGCAGGGAAATAAAGCCTCCAAACACCAATTGAAAAACACCTGTGGGGGTTGAGGTGCTGGGAGAAACTCCCAACCTCAAAGGAGAGTTTGTGGGAGAGATCCATAGGGTCCCAGGGCGTACACAGGCCCACCCACGTGAGAATTGGCACCAGAAAGGCCCAGTTTGCTTGGGGGAAGCAGGGGAAGTGACTGGAATCTGGCAGAGAGAGGAGCAAGTGCCATTGTTCCCTCTCAGACCCCTGTCCCACATACAGCATCACAACCCAGTGACTGGGTTGCCCTGCCCTGGTAAACACCTAAGGCTCTGCCCCTCACTACGTAACAGGTGCGACAAGACAAAAAAGAAAATGGCCCAAACAGAAGAACAGATCAAAGCTCCAGAACAAATAAAACTAAGCAACAAAAGAGATAGCCAACCTATCAGATGCACAGTTCAAAACACTGGTAATCAGGATGCTCACAGAATTGGTTGAATTTGGTCACAAATTAGATGAAAAAATGAAGGCTACACTAAGTGAAATAAAGAAAAATGCACAGAGAACCAATAGTGATGGGAAGGAAACTGGGACTCAATGGAGAGGACCAGAAGGAAGAAAGAAACATCCAGTCAGAAAAGAATGAAGAAAGAAGAACTCAAAAAATGAGGAGAGGCTTAGGAACCTCCAGGACATCTTTAAACATTCCAACATCCAAATTATAGGGGTACCAGAAGGAGAAGAGGAAGAGCAACAAGTGGAAAAGTTATTTGAACAAATAATAAAGGAGAACTTCCCCATTCTGGCTAAGGAAATAGACTTCCAGGAAGTCCAGGTAGCTCAGAGAGTCCCAAAGAAGTTGGACCCAAGGAGGATCACAACAAGGCACATCATAATTACATTATCCAAGATAAAAGATAAGGAGAGAATCTTAAAAGTGGCAAGAGGAAAGGAGAGTTACCTAAAATGGAGTTCCCATAAGACTGTCAGCTGATTTCTCAAATGAGACTTTATAGGCAAGAAGGGGCTGGAAAGAAGTATTCCAAGTCATGAAAGGCAAGGACCTACATCCAAGATTGCTATATCCAGCAAAACTTTCATTTAGAGTGGAAGGGCAGATAAAGTGCTTCTCAGATAAGGTTAAGTTAAAGAAGTCCATCATCACCAAGCCCTTATTTTATGAAATGTTAAAGGGACTTATCTAGGAAAAAGAAGATAAAAAACATGTACAGTAAAGTGACAGCAAACCCACAATAATTAACAACCACACTAAAAACAAAAACAAACGAAGGAAACTGAACAGGAATAGAACCACAGAAATGGAGAACACATGGAGGGTTATCAACAGGGGAGTGGGAGGAGCAGAGAACGGGAAAAGGTACAGAGAATAAGTAGCATAGATGGTAGGTAGAAAATAGATGGGAGGGTAAGAATAGTATGGGAAGTGTAGAAGCTAAAGAACTTATGACACATGGACATGAACTAAAGCGGGGGAAATGTGGGTGGGAGGGGGTGTGCAGGGTGGAGGGGAGTGAAGGAGGGAAAATGGGACAACTGTAATAACATAATAAAATATATTTAAAAAAACCAAAAGTAACAAAAATAACTAGAACTATAGTAAATAATCAGGGGATGCACAAAACAAAAAGGTGTAAAATGTGACATCAAAAACATGAGTGGAAGGGAGAGTAAAAACGTAGTGCCTTTAGAACACATTTGAACTTAAATGCCTGTCAGCTTAAAATAGACTACTATAAATATAGATGGTTATATATGCACCTCATGGTAACCACAAACCAAAAAAAAAAAATCCAAAAAATAAAGAGAAAGGAACCCAATCAAAATGCTAAAGAAAGCCATCAAATCAAAAGGAAATAGCTGAAGAGAAGAAGAAAGGAACAGCGAAGAACAAAAACAAGCAAAAAAATGGCAATCTGCACATACCTATCAATTACATGTAAATGAACTAAATGTTCCATTCAAAAGACATAGGGTATAAAACTAATATTGAATGTGAAATATAATTGAAAGAAAAGGACATAGGGCGTTAGAATGGATAAAAAAAGATGCATCTAAATATATGCTGCATACGAGAGATTCACTTTAGATCGAAAGACAGACCCAGAATGAAAGTGAAAGTATGAAAAGCCATATTGTCTGCTTGTCACCAGTGAAGGGAAACTTAAATTTGCACCACCTACATGG
>CM052551.1:7431126-7453084 GCA_028533065.1 Trachops cirrhosus | reverse complement strand
ACAATTGACCCCGGAAACATTTTATTTTGCGTAGGTCACTGGAGAAGTTTCTTTGGCGATTTCATTCCTTGATCCGGAAGGAGAGACAGCAAACATCACTTGTGATTGGATTGCGTCATAAAGGCGGGGCCTTACCGAGCCAGTCACCTTGACAACCGGATGTGACGCTCCCAGAAGGCCCTGGCTGAGCTTTGCTAGGGCTAGCGGCTTCGGTGGGCGCGGTCTTCACCGAGGACCCAGCACTGCTGGGGGCGGTGCCATTAAGACCACGCCTCCCGCGCCGACTCCCAGAGGCTCTGGAGCGACGTCGTGAGCTTCGGGGGGCGGAGACTCGGGCGGTTTCTCTCAGATCTCCGGGCGGGGCCAGCGCCGTCCGCGGCGTCCCATTTTTCCGGTTTCAGGAGGCTGCGCCGGTTGCCTCCGAAGCTTGGAGCTACGCCCTCTGGAGAGCTCCCTAGCGCCCTCCTCTCAGCTTCGAACCCCCGTAGAGTTCCTCCGGGGCAACTTCAGCCCAACATTTCCTCGCTCCGATTCTCGCCCCTTGGAGGACCCCGGTCCCACACTGTCCACTTTCTTGGATGTGCTGACCCTTCCCACCCCTCTAAAATGTCCAATAACCTGCAGGGAGTCTTCTTGAAAGCCGCAGAGGAAAAGTCAGGCGACGCCTCGCACTGGTAAGTACAGGTTTCCAATCTCCTCCGACACACCCGCCCCTCGTCCGTCTCTAAGCAGGACGCCGAGTCGGCCGTCGTTTCCTGTCAGTCCGCGATTCAGAGGCGTCTGCGCCCCGCCGGGCGAGCCGCTCCGGGGGAGGTGCCCGTCACTGTGGCAGTTAGAGCCCTTAGAGCGCGTCCCTCTCGGAAACGCAAAACCTCAGAGCCTAACGCAGCCGGCCTCTGCCCTGGCCCAGCGTCTCCAATTCCATAGGCGGACCGAATAGATCTCCACAGGAGAGGAAATTCAACATGGCCGACGCTCTTGTGCGACCAAAACCTTCTGGAAGGTTCTCGCGCCCTCGCAGGGGAAACAAGCAGTGATCTGCGCGGAGTAGCAAGTACAACTCAGGTGGCGCTGGACCTTCCGTGAAAATAGCCGTACCCTAGGAGTGAGGAGAGGATGTGCCTTTGTGTCACTAATAAGAGTATATGAATTTAGAAACGGAAACATTGTTCTAGAATAAGGGAACCGATTATTTTAAAATTTCAAAGAACAGCTTTCTGTGGAGAGAAAAGTGAAAAAAATCCACATTTTCATGTAAAAGCAATCTTTTGGAACATCGTATTTGAGGCAGGGGTGGTATGAATGCCGTCTCTAACTGGTTATCGATGTAAAAGAACTTTGATGTGGGGAGATTCCAGTATTAAAAACATAACTTGTAAGTTTAGAAAATTGCTTAGCACTAACTCAGTAGCTCTTTTTTTTTTTTAAGCTTCTATTAATCGACAAATGAAACGGGAACAAAATGAAAAGGGAATACTCGCCGGTAGCGTGTTTTAAGTTGTGCACTCTGTGGTTAGTGAATGTATAATAAATGGTGAGAAAAAACGTTAATGGGTCTCTGCAGAAGGAAAATGAAGAAGAACGCATGGAAGTTAAGATGTAAAATTCGTGGAAGAGGATTGACGAAGAAAATCAAACGGCCGAGGTTTAATTCTAGCTTCATGAGGCTAAGTACGTCAGTTTGCTTCCTGAAAATAAGTCCACCTAGAGATATTTTAAAGATTAAAACAGTGAATATATGTAAAGTAGTTAGGAAAATAGAAAAGCACTATTTAAACGTTGTTGTTATTGTGAGGCTACCACTTTACAAATCGTGGCCCCCAAAGTAGGTTTTCCTTCATTATAAGTAGATTCAAAACCTAATTATAATAACGACTTTAAAAAAGCATGCATGATATTCTAAAATGGGATGGTTATGAAACGGGGTGGGCTGAAACAACAAGATATTAAAGAACTGCCAAGAAAACCATTTTAGTTAAAATCATCAAAATACCCCGCTTTTGTGTATGTATGTTGTTCGTTCGATTATTTTTGGTGGAAATTGGGTGAAGAGGCAGAGAGAGTGCTGTGTGTGGATATGCAAAAGTAGGATTACTTTTTAATGACTGTTTATTTCTTCTACCTTGTTTTAGTACCTGGATATTGATGATATCTGATATATCCTAACTTAATTTGTTTCAGGATTGCATTTGTTTTAATTATCGGGAATAAGATAGAATAGGAAATTTACATTTTTATTTATTGTGTAGTTCGACTCTTTTATCCAGTTTCCTAACCCTTTGGCTATCTGTATTCGGCCTTTTTAAAAACATTACTGATTGAATTACGTTTTGATTACATTCATAAGTAATTTGGAGTTACAGTTAACTCATTGATTTATGCATTTTTCATCGTCTTTCAAATCATTTATTTCTTCAAACCACGTACTTTGGTTATTGGTTGCGTAATAAAGTCTATTCTGTTTTGTAAGTAACAATTTGCATGATGTCCAAATAGAATTTCGTAAGTCTTATTGGAAATTATTTTTCTGATATTTTTGATGGTACTAAATTATTTATTTTTTATAAAGTTAAAAATATTATATATATTTTTTGTTTTCTATAGGTACTTGAGTTTCCTTGAGTTAGTTTTCCTCAAAAAAATTTTTAGTATGATACAGAAAGTTTATTGTTTAAAATATTGCTAATTTTTCAGCGCATAAAATACAAAACTCAAATTTAATCTCAATATAAAGAAAAAATCTGGAAGGTATTTGTGATTGTAGGTATTAAGTTTATTTAGATTCGTTCTGTATTAGCAAAGAGCAAAGCAGGAGTCAGAATGGTATAGTGGAAAGAAGGTAAGCTGTGTAGTTACAGAGACCTAGGTTTATATCCTGGTTTACCACTTATATCAGTATAGTTCCAACATTTGATTATAAAAGCATTCAGTGAGTACCTGCTCTGTGACAGACTACCCTAAATGGAAAGACCAACAAAAGAATAGGATAAGGGCCATGCCATGAAGAATGTTACAGTCTAGAGGGGAGATGAAGCATTACATTTTCAATAGCGGTGTGCACAGGATGCTCTGAAGGCGTAGAGAAGAGGAATTATAGGAAAGGTTTCTGAAGCAGCTGAGTTGGGGAATGTAAGTATCAGCTATCTAATTAAAGATGAATGCAGGCTATGCCCAGGCAGAGGGAATTGGTAAAATAAAGCACCAGTATGGCTTATTGCTAACAACTGGTATTTATTGTTTGATTCTATACTACAAGCAGGATAGACAGCGCATAAGGTTTTGGTTTGCCCTGCTGAAGAGATTAGACTTTATCTCTTAGACATCAGCATTTAAGAAAAGGACTGTCATGGTCACCTATGCATTTTAGGTAACTGATGGCAGTATGGATTTGGGAGTGAGGGATCGGGCATATAAAAGATTCGACTTTGCGCCCTGGCTCGTTTGGTTCAGTGGATTGAGTGCTGGCCTGCAAACCCTAAAGGGTTGCCAGTTTGATTCCCAGTCAGGGCACATGCCTGGGTTGCAGGCCAGGTCCCCAGTAGGGGGCGTGCAAGAGGCAACCACACATTGATGTTTCTCTCCCTTTGTCCCTCCTTTTCCCTCTCTGAAAATAAAAAAATAAAGTTTTTTTTAAAAAAGATTCTATTTCAGTTGTCCTTTCAGAGGTGATTAGAATTTGAATTACCTGATATAAAGTAAAGGTTGAATTCAAAGAAATATAGAAGGGAAAATAGACAGACTGTGTCAGTGAATGGCATGAATAAAAGAGGATCAGCCCTGATTCATGTGGGCCAGTTTGAGCATGGTCCCATATCTGAAAGATTGCCAGTTCGATTCCCAATCAGGGCGCATACCTAGGTTGCCTAGATCCCCGGTCCCCTGCCTTACAGGAAGCAACCAATCGATGTTTCTCGGGCACATTTTTGTTTATTTCCCTTCCTCTCTCCGTTCCTCTTTCTCTAAAAAGCAATGAAAAAATGTCCTTGGGTGGGGATAAAAAAATTAAAAAGAAAAGGGGATCAATTATGATGCCAATTTTCTGGGTAGATATTGGTAAATTAAGATGAGGAACACACTAAGAAAGCCATCTGAAAGATATTTGAATCTGAAACTGAGGCTCAGAGCTGAAAATAGGGACTTGTGAGTCACCAGCTTAGAAGTAATATAATAAAAGCCTATGATAATACATCACAATAGTAGGAATTAGGATGTTATGTGATTGTCAGTTGGCTTTCATCCACCCTTAACCTTTTGTTCTTAAAAGTGAGTAGTTAAAATGAGCAGGGGGGCCTTACTTTGGTTAGATAACGTTCCATTGTGAGTTCAGTGTGGGTGTAATTTTATACAGTGTAGATGTTATGTTTACTTTTGATTTGGTGTGTGAGTGAGTGTGTCAGGCTAACTGACTCTATTTTTCATTAATCTCTCAGTTTATGCAATTGAATTTTTTGGACCCTGGTATGTTGGGGTATCCTAAAGTAAACAAGAAAATGGATGGGATTGCCCAAGAGAGCATATAATTCTGAGTAAGTTATTTAATATTACTAAACATCTACTTTCTCAGCTATGAAATAGGAATGGCAATACCCGCCTGCTGGGCTGTTTATTATTAGGATTAGATTATTGACAAATATTTATAATAGCTTCTATTATGTATATAATATAGTATATATTATATGGTATGTTTAATGTTATATGCTTTATATACTATGTAACATACATAACTATGTAATGTTAAATCATAGTAAATGGGAAAAGGTCTAGCAGCTGAAAAATACATTTTGCAAAAAATCTACAAAATGTTCATTAGCTTGCGAAATTTTTATTATTCCATTTCTAATGTGTGCATGCTTCACATCAATATTAGAATGGTAAAAAATGTCAGTTGTATAATATAAATATGCTTAATATTCTCTTTATTAAAATTCTTATACTTTTTAATTAGAGTTTTCACATTTTTAAGACTACCTGATTAATTCACTTATTCTTGGACACCAACTGTATATTTTATTGAAAAATGATTACTAGCATATATGGGTGCTTATCATAATCCCAGCCAGTTCCTTCATTTACTTCTCACAGCAAGCCTATTGTCCCCATTTTACAAATGGAGAAATAGAATTTCAAAGAGGTTAAGTAAATTTACCAAAGTCAATCAGCTAATAATTAGAAGAGGCAAGATTAAAATAGATGTATTTCTATTTTCTCTTTTAAAGTCTTAAACTGTATTATTTTTCTAATGTAGTCATTCAGTTCAAACCCTAGATGGTTTAAGGTAATTAGCATGTTGATGATACTTTTTAGGTGACCAAACCAGAGTGTGGGATGCAGAATCTGATTCTAGTTTCAGTTCTGACATTAGCTAGCAGAATAAGATCTTTAAGAAGATAGAATCAGCCCTGGCCGGTGTGGCTCAATTAATTGGGTGTTATCCTGCAAACCGAAAGGTTGTGGGTTCAATTCCCAGTCAAAGCACATGCCTGCGTTGTGGGCCTAGTTCCTCGATCAGAGCGTGTGCAAGAGGCAGCTGATTAATGTTTCTCTCTTACATCGATGTTTCTCTCCCTCTCATTCTTCCTCCCTCCCCCCCCCAAATAAATAAAATCTTTCTTAAAAAAGAAAAACAGAATGTTTATATAGGGTTTTTATTCCTTAAGCAGAAGGTCTTTTATAGATTGGGGGAAAAAAGTATATTGATTGAAGTGGTATAAACTCTATACTGATTTATCATCTCTCTTTTTAGCATTCTGCATTTTAGTTTTATTTTTAGAACTCATCCATTTGTTACTAGGAAATCATGAATTTTTTTATTGTAGCTTGTAGAATTCAAGTCAGCTAACATTGTCTACAATGTGCCAGTTGCTATATTAGGTGTAGAGGATATAGATGTGAATGGGATAATCTGCTTTTAAGGAACTTATGGTCTCTGGTAGATTATGTGAATCTCTACTGATACACTGGCATAGACGAAGCTGTATTTTCCTTTCATTTTTGGAGGGGATTGGAGAAGAGGGGGATGAAAATCAATTATTAGATTTGAAAAGAGGTTTTCTTAGGCCATCTTATTCTTGCACAAAGACCTTTGAATCTTTCTGATTCTCCTCAGATTACTCCCTGTTTTGGCTCTTATTCTTAGAAGATGATGTCATGTCCTTTTTCATAGAGAAAATAAAAGCTGTTACTTTAGAATTACCTGACCCTTCTGACACCAAAGGTATAAACTTACCTGCAAATGCACCTAACCTGTCTTCTAGTTCCAATGGAAGGAGATGTTTCTCCAGCTCTCTTTAAGGTTCATTCCCTCCAACCTGTCTTCTGGTTTACATTTTCTACCTCCTTATCAAACCTGACACTTAATTGTCCCATTTTCTTCTTTTATTACCAGTCTCTCCCTCTTGATGACTCCTTTGAGCCTTTACACATGCTCTGCTTCATCTGAGCTTTAAAGAAAGAGAAGAAAGACTTCTGTGACCCCATTTTTAGCCTCCAGCTAGCTGCTTGCCAGTATTTTTCATCCCTTTTACAAAGTTCATAAGAGAGCTGTCTGTACTTGCTATCTTCATATCCTTTCTTCACATTCACCCCTCAGCAACTTCTCTCGACACCAGACTGCTCTTTTAAAGCCATCGATGACACATGCTGTCTATTCCAGTGTACATTTTTAATCTGTAGCCTACTTGGCCTCAGAAACTTGTAATAGAATCACC
This sequence comes from Trachops cirrhosus, assembly GCA_028533065.1. NCBI lineage: Eukaryota > Metazoa > Chordata > Mammalia > Chiroptera > Phyllostomidae > Trachops > Trachops cirrhosus. The sequence goes on along the minus strand of CM052551.1, from coordinate 7,446,377 downwards.
CAATTTTCTTGAAACTCACTCTTCCTTTGGCTTCTATTATGTCAAAATTTCTTTGTTTTCTTTTTGCTCAAATAAAATGGGAAGTTGCTGAAACGTTTTGAGCAGGGAAGGGCATGCCAATTTGAAGGGGAGAGGATATGACCGAAGAAAAGACCAGTTATGAAGCTGCTATAACAGCCTGAGCTAGAGATGGTGTGTGCTTGGACTGGAGTGAAGACAGTTTGAAAAGAACAGATTAAGGGAGATACAGGAGATAATAGCATGATTTTGTTATTGAAAATAGATCATAAGAAAGCAGGAATTAATTGTTTTGACATGGACATCTGACATAAATGGATGCCATTTACCAAAGGGAGGGAAAACACTGGAAAAGGCTATGTTGAGTTTTGGATGTATTTGAGATTCTAAATGGAAATGTCCCAAGAGATTTCGATACATAAGCCTGAATCTTAAAAGAGCTGAGATATAAATAGTTGAATTGTTGATATAAAAATGGTAATTTAATTGAAGTCATGCATACAAAAGAAATCATCTAAGGAAAGCTTGCAGAGTAGAAAGAAGAATTCAGTCTAAGCTTTGGTGAATTTCAACATTTAAAGGTTGATTGAGGTAGCATGAGTTGGCAAAGAAGACAGGGAGTCACTGCAGAGGCAGGAGAGTGTCAGTCATATCTAGGAAGTCTTGGGAAGAGAATGTTTTAAGATAAGGTGCAGCAGACATCTTTGTCCTCATCCAAATATATCATTTATTTCACTTATTTGATTTTAGGGATTGTGGGTTGAACTAGGTTGGAGGCAAACAAACATGTTCTGTAAAGAGCCAGATAGTAAATATTTTAGGCTTTTTGGGTTGTATGATCTCTGCTGTGGCTACTCAGCTCTGCTGTTGTAGCATGAAAGCAGCCATATACAGTACATGAAAAAATGAGTTCAACTGTGTACTAATAAAACTTTATGGATACTGAAATTCGAATCTCATAATTTTCACATCACAAAATATTTAAAATATAAAAACCATTCTTAGCTTGTGGACTGCACAAAAACAGGGAGGATTTGGTCCACAGGCTGTACTTTACTGACCCTTTCTTCATTACTGAACCTTGTACCTGAACCGTAACAGACACTAAGTTCTGATTCCATTTGTGCTTTTTGGGGGGTGGGGAGGTGATGAAGTGGGTTTTCCTCTTCAAGCTCTGCAAGCAAGAATTCATACTTTTCTTTATGTTCATGCTTCCTGTTAGACATTAACTTTTCATTTACTAAAAGTAAATATAGCACACTGAACCAGTATCAAGTGTCCAGAAAGCTGTTATAAATATTTGTAAGGTGTAGTTATATTCTTTTGGGTTGCGGAAGGGTAAGACTGATTTCCAGTGCTTCCTAGAATGCATAGAACTTTTGGCTTTGATTTTTACTAATATCTGAGGTTTAAAAAATCACCTATATGCTGTAAAACGCACGAGATTCTAATTATTTTGCCGTTAAAATTTTTTCTTCATTTGCTCTTAGTTACATAAGGGCACACTGGTATTAATACGACATGTACTCTGCACTCATGTTGCTAGAATTGAGCATGACAGACAGTACAAACAAGTAAATGAACAAATTAATTAATACATGGTGATAACTTGTGATTAATACTATGAAGGAAATAAACAGGTATAATATTTTGGACTGTGAAGGAGGGGAAAGGATGGTGAAGGTGGTCAGATACTTGGGAAGTATCATTTATGGTGAGGCTTGAGTTATGTGAGTGGGAGAGTACACCTAGGTAGAGAAATAGCATGTGTGGTGGGCCTTAAGTCCCATGAGGTCTTGGTATTTTTCAGGAACTGAAAGGCAGATTTAGGTATAAATAACTTGAGGTGCCTACATTCAAGAAATCTACAAATAATTGATTGTGCAGATGTTGGTATGGGATTTTTTAAAAATGAGACAATCTGTACTAATAGCTCATAAGTATCCAGATCAAAATTGGCTAAATTAAAAAAATAATGACTAAAAAATGAACAATAATTACTGACTTTCAGTGTGTTCCACATTCATTGAATCACATTACAGTATATCTACGGGTTGACAGGCAATCGGAACTAGTATGCGTAATTGCCATACCAAGGGCTGTTTAGCACCAAACTTCACATTGGCTGAGACAATCAATAAATTGAAGAAGAAAATGGTTCCTACATGAGTAACTCAGTTGAGTCTCAAAAAATATGGCACACTAAGTTATCACCATAAGAGATGCCTTAGCAAAAGCAGAATGGCTAGCACTGGAACTTGTGAATCATTGTCCGTAGGAAGAACACAACAGATTGGTGGGGGTGGCAGGCAGGAAGTGTGAGGGAAATAGAATAAGCATAAATAGAGGTGAAATGAGAATCCTGCTCAGTAAAAGTAAAAAGAGGAGGACAAGAGGACAGAATTCAAGGAAAAGGAGGAGAGAGGATGCTAATAGTTTAAGAGGAGCATATTCCGGTAGACATAATTTTATACAGGGTAAAACACTGGAAAACTACTTAGAGTTTTAGCCATAGATGTTTCTCTCATACCTATTGCCTAACAATGTGAGATCTAAAAGCTGAGCATATTTTTTATTATTTTTTCTATTTCTTCAAAATCTTTGTAATATTTCACTTTGAAAAATCAAAGTGACAAACAATATACTTTTATTATGTTTTATATATATTTAAAGTATTTGCAAACATTTTCTTTTAAATAAAATGTATGTACCATGTAGTACGTTGTATTTATTTATTCATGTTCTTTTAAGTGTTTCAGGCTGCATGTACCAAGTAGTTCAGACGGTTGGCTCGGATGGAAAAAATCTTCTGCAATTACTTCCAATTCCTAATTTCTCTGGAAATCTTATACCACTAGTTCAATCTTCAGTTATGTCTGATGCTTTGAAAGGGAATACAGGAAGCCCAGTTCAAGTCACTTTTCAGACTCAGATTTCCAGCTCTTCCACAAGTGCATCATCACCTCAATTGCCCATTTTTCAGCCAGCCAGTTCTTCAAACTATTTATTTACAAGAACAGTAGATACAGCAGAAAAAGTTAGAGTCACTTCTGTGAGAACTGAAAATTTTACCTCATCAGTTTCTAAAGTTCAGAGTCATGGTGTGAAAATTGATGGACTCACCATGCAAAGATTGGCTGTTTCTTCCTCCTCAAAACAAAATGATTCATCTTACATTTTAGTAAGTCCTCAGAGTCTTCCAGTGACTGTGAAATCTCCAGTTTTGCCTTCTGGGCATCATTTACAAATTCCAGCCCATGCTGAAGTGAAATCTGTACCAGCGTCGTCATTGCCTCCTTCAGTTCAGCAAAAGATTCTTGCAGCTGCAACCACAAGCACCTCAGGAACAGTTGAGGCCTCCCAAATACCATCTGTTATTTACGTATCTCCTGTAAAAACAGTGAAAAATGTAGTTACCAAGAACTTTCAACACATTTATCCAAAACCTGTTACAGAAATAGCAAGGCCAGTGATACTAAATACCACACAAATTCCAGTGAATGTTGCTAAAGAGACACAATTAAAAGGTGGTCAGCATGCTCAAGCTGCTCCAGTGAAATGGATTTTTCAAGAAAGTCGACAGCCTTGTACTCCATCTCTTGTTCCTGTTAAGTCTTCAAATAATGTGGCTTCACAGATTTTAAAAAGTTTTGTAGAAAAGAAAAATTTGGGAGATAATACTATAAATGTACCACCATTGAGTACCATCAGTCATAGTGGGACACAGTCCAAAAGTATGCCTATTAAGGATAATGCTCTGGTTATGTTTAATGGGAAAATCTATCTGTTGGCTCTAAAGGGAACAGATGTTTTGCCATCACAAAGTGATCAACAGAGTTCTGTTTCTCCTGATATTCCACCAAGAAAAGATGTATCACAGATAGTGAGTTCAAGTCCAGTCACAGAAATATCCAGAGAGGTTGTAAATTTTGTTTTGGCTAAAAATAAATCTTCCCAGATGGAGACAAAATCACTTTCAAATACCCAGCTTGCTTCCATGGCCAATCTAAGGGCAGAGAAGAATAAAAAAGTGGAGACAACATCTCTTTCTATCCTAAACCCACATAAACTGAACCCATCCATAAACTACTTAAAACAGAGTAAGACTTTATTCATAAAGGCAGACTTTCCACATGCCCCCCAAAAAGAAAATATCATCCAGAGCATAGAGAAAATAAGTTCCTCTGTTGATGCAACAAGTAATACTTCACAACAGTGTGTTATCAGAGATCAAGAACCAAAGGTAATTTTCCCATGTCAGGGTGTTCTTTTTATCTATGTAGAATATTTTTCTTTTTTAATTCTCAAAGTTATCTATAATACCTTTCTCCCCTCCTCTCCATCTTCCATCACACACATAGCACACACACATGAATGCTTAAGTCAAAGCTTTTATCCGAAGGAAGTGTTCGAAGAAGAGTATAATTGAGAGAGTCCAAGCAGTATCTTTGTCTTGAATCATTTGGCATGCCAAATCTTTAAAAGAAAGAGAAAGAATCACAGAGCAACAGGGTTTAGAAGAATTGGAGAAAGATAATGTGAATTAAAAGCTTAGTAAAATATTGTGTATATGTATACACATACATTTGTACACACATGTATATGTATATATTTAATAGCCTACTTTTAGTATATGACGAGATCAATATTATGCATATAGCAGAGCCTGGGGGAGCGTTTGTTTTGTTTGTTTTGTCCTATATAACTATTTGGCAATTGGTTTAGGTAGATGGTAGAAGGGGTTGGACAGGGTCAATCAGTACTTTTCAAGTCATTTGTGGAAATAGTATTTATCAACATCTTTGATTGGATTTTTTTTTAGTAGACTAGTTTTCTTACCCTCCTGCCCCCCACTTTTTTAGCCCTTCTGACTACTCATCCAATTATCCAACACATTCACATAGGAACCTTTCTGTTCTACATAAGATAACGTGTTTCTTTGCTAAATATTTGTACCCACCTTTTCCTTACTTAGAGGTCTACTTAATAATGTTAGTGTTTATCCCCTTTCAGTACAGAATTTATTGAACTCCAGAGATACAAGGAGGTAAATTCTGATTATACCATTGGTTAAAGGCATGAGACTTTTCGGAAGACTAAAATTTTTAATTAATATCATAGATAATTTTTAACTTGTCCTTAGTCTGTATTCTTATTTTGGTTGTTTGAGAATTAAGTACCTGTTACCTTTCTAGTACACGAAAGTAAAATAAATGAGGAATTGCATGGGAAAATTTTAAGTGTATTCAATTCAGTTCAGTTTTTCAAGTGTGGGTGGTAAGGCAAGGGTAATGCAAACCAACCATGTAGGGCTTTAAAGCATGCTTGAAGTAAGATGAGGTAATTACTTAGTTGCCAGTCTGATAAAATGGCTTAAGTAATGGGCAGTATTGTTTGTGTGTTTTCTTTTCCTAATCCAGATCCAGAATGAGATGGCATCAACATTAGAAAAAGTTACTCAAGAAAGAAATGACAAGAAAAATTCTCAAGGAAGAAGCAGTAAGGCGTATCTGAAGACTGATGCTGAGTTGAAAAAGCTATTTGGTCTCACTAAAGATTTGAGAGTATGCCTTACTCGGATTACTGACCATTTGGGTACTGGAGAAGGTTTTGACTCCTTTGGGAGTTTGGTGAAGAGTGACAAAGAGACCAAGTTTACAGGGAAAGAGGAAGAGAGAAAACAGGTAATAGATTTTAATATCTTCTTTGTAGGTACTCTACAGAGACATCAATGTATTAATTTTCTTGTGTCTTTTTTTAAAATTACGGATTTTTTAGATAGAGAAACAGATTTGTTGTTGCACTTGTTTATGCATTCATTGGTTGATTGTTGGATGTGCCCTGTCCAGGGATGGAACCCGCAATCTGGAGTATGGGGAGGACACTCTAACCAACTGAGCTACATGGCCACCACTAGTCTTACGTCTTAATATAATAGTATCCAACTTTGCATATATATGTATTATGCCAAAATAATGTTAAAAAAGAAGTATATGTGCATAGGTAAAAATGCATCTCTGGTTAATTAATGATGGTGTTTTTATTTACCTACTGTTTATTTTTTTGTCATAAAATTATAAGAAAATGGCTGTAGGGTTTTAATTGATTATACTACTTTGAAGACCCTATCTAAAATAATCTACCCTAGCTGGTTTGGGGTTTAGTTGGTTGGAACATAGTCCCATAAACCAAAAGGTTTACAGGTTTGATCCCTAGTCCGGGTACATACGATCCCATGTGCATACAGGAGGGAACCCATTGATGTTTCTCTCCAAGCAATGAAAATATGTCCTCAGGTGAGGATAAATAAAATGACATAATCCAAGTAGGGAAAGTATAAGCATGCACACGTTTACTGTGGTATTACCAACATCTTAAGAAATCTACATAGTCAGTAAAGATGAAAAGAAACATCTTGGTAATTTTGCCTACTGTCAGTCTACTTATGTCATTGTTATGTCATTTAATATCCTGAACTTCAGATCAGAGGTCAGTTGATCTTTCCCAATGAAAATCTTTAATATGTGACTACCATGCCAAGGGAAAAAAATTAAATCAATTCTAATTCTCAGGTTCTTCACAAATCGCTGTTATATTTTGGTGGTACATCAGTACAGATTCTAATACTTAAGCAGGAAAATGAATTAAGCAATTTATTTTCAGTGAAAATTATTAGACATTGCCTGGTTTTTTGTTGTTTGTGTGTATGTGTGTGCATACCATAAATATTAATCGTTTGCTGTAGTTCTCAATGTATTTTGTTGAGTTGAATTTAATTGCTAAATATTTGTACCTGCAAACTTGTTAAATTTCAGAGCACACTCTATATGGCACTAACATTTTGCTTTTCTGTTGGAATCATGCTCAACATTGCAACAGGGTTTTGATAAGAAAAGAAAATCAAAAATTGTTAAGATGGATCACACAAAGAAGAGGAAAACTGAGAGTGCTTATTATAACACAACTGTAAACGGAGGAACTAATGTCACCGGTTCCCAACTCGGTTATATTCTACCAACTTCAGATGCGTCACACCATAACATTGTCACAAGCTACAATAAAACCAGGGAAGAAAAGAGAACTGAGGTACAACACTGTGCACGTGAGAACCAGGAGAAAGATGCTTTCAGTTTAAATGCAGGTTTTGAACAAAGTTATTCCTTTAATAAAAATTATACTGAAGATATTTTCCCCATGACACCACCAGAGTTAGAAGAGACCATTCGAGATGAAAAAATAAGAAGACTTAAGCAGATGCTGAGAGAGAAAGAAGCAGCCCTTGAAGAAATGCGCAAGAACATGCACCAAAAATAAAATCTTGCTGTACTTAAAGATTTCAGTGAATTTGCTCTCTCTTTATATATACTTTTGCATTAAGTTAACTGTAGATGCGTTCTGAAAGTGTCTTTGAATATGAAATTTGTTTTTTCATCAGTTGATTAGAAAATGTTATTTAAGGAATGCAGAAAAGGTTGATTCACATACCTCTCTGATCCAAATCTTTGGAATAATCTACATGTGATATCTAAATCTTTGTTTAACCTTTTTTTTTTTTTTGAAAGGAAAGATAGTCTATTTTTTGTTATTTTTAACTAGAATTCCCCAAGTTGGAATATTTATGCATGATTTTTGTTATTGTTTGTATCCTTTTTTAAATTAAATTTTTTATTTTTAGCCTCACCTGAGGATATGTTTTCTTATTGATTTTAGAGAGGAAGGGAGAGAGCGAGACAGAGAAATATCATTTGCTTCCAGTATGTGTCTGGTCCAGGGATGGAACCCACAGTCTGGGTATATGCCCTGACCAGGGATTGAACCTATAACCCGTTGGTGTATGGGATGATGCTCCAACCAGCTGAGCCACCCAGCCAGAGCTTTTGTTTATGTATTTAGCTAAATTGCTCAGGTATTATTCCAACAATAGATAATTATTATATACTATTGAAATTACATAGTCTAAGAGGGGAAATCAGCTCTAAACTTACCATTGTTGCTGGGCTTGTATATATGTCTTTACCCATGAAGTGATGATACCTTCTGCTTACCATTGTAATTTTTTTAATTTCATTGAAAAAAGTATTAAGCAGCATTATTTAAAAATTTAAACATTTCTAAAGACTGAGGGACACTTGTTTTGTAACTTTTACATGATAGTTTCATATAATCCAAAATGAGTTTTAGAATTCAGGCTATATAATGCGTTTGCTTAATGTGATACGTTATTATTTCTAGGTAAATGCTTTTTTTATGACTGTGGACATATGTGACTTGGACTGTGTGAAAAATAAATGTGAATAATGGCCACATTTAATACCTTTTAAAAATGTAAAATGTGGTTTTTCTTAAAAGACACAAACAGTTTTTTGTCTGGTTACGTTTGGTTTGGAGAGTTTGGAAGTGGTGGAGAGATAGGGATGAAGGGGAAGGAAGAAAAAGTTATTTTAAAAAATGATTAAAACATCTGGAAGTAAGGTCAAATTAAACCTGTACATTGGCAACAAAATAGAAAACAGCAAGTACCAAGACATAGAACAAATACAGACTGATTATCAGCTTGACTCTACTGCTTTTCTTTTTTGTAACAACTTTATTGAGATAATTCATGTATCATAAAATCACTCTTTTAAAGTATACGATTCAGTGGCTTTTATTATATTAATAGTTGGCAACATCAACATCTTTCAGAACACTTTTCATCACTCCTGCCCCAAACATCGTATGAATTAGCAGTCACTCTCCAGAACCTCCTTCCCGCAGCCTTAGCAACTACTAATACACTTTCTTGTCTCTATAGCTTTGCCTGTTGCGGACTTTCAAATGCATGGAATGAATCATTCAAAGTATTTTATTTAGCGACTGGTTTGTTTCTTTCACTTAGCTAATGTCAAGGTTTATCCATGTTCTAGCATGTTTTAGTACTTAATTTTTTAATTGCTGAATATTCCATCATATGGATATATAGCATACTTTATTCATTTGTGAACATTTGGTTTGCTTACACTTTTGGCCTCTAGGGTGTTATGTTGATATGAATGTTTGGGTACAAGTTTTTGTATGGATATACATTTTCCATTGTCTTGGGTATCTACCTAAGTGTAATTGCTAGGTTATATTCTAACTTTCTGTTTAACATTTGAGGAACTGCCAAACTATTACAGTCAGGTTGTAATTCCCACTATTTGATCAATATGGATCTTGCCAAGGACACCAGTGACTTTCATATAGCTAGATCCAATGATCAGTTGTCAGTCTTCATTTATCTTTTAATTTATTCATCAGTGGGAACATAGTTTCATTGAATTATTACTTCCTTTGAAAAATCCTCAAATGTTCTATTATTAAAGAAGAAGTACAGGTATGTTATAGAAAATTAGGTACAGAAAGCTAAAATATTAAGAATTAAAACTATATTCCTATTAAGCTAAAATATTAATTTTACTAAATGTTAGGGCTAGGAGATAATTAAAGACTATCATCAGTAAATATTAAAGTCAGGTTTGGATAACATCACTTGGGAAAGTATAAGCAAATTGTGGGCTCATGTCTGAGGACATTTAAGAATAGAAAAAAATGAATTTTGAGGATTGGAAGAAAATATTGAGTTGTATTGACAAATTTTTGAATAGTCCCTCTTCAATATATCAGTGTTAAATAAATTCAGCTAAAACTATCCTGAAGATAATGCATCCACCTTCCATTTCATTATTTTACTGTTTGTTTTAGTCACCTTTCTTTTGAATTGTCTGCTCATGAAATCCTCAGGCACCTATTTTATGATACAAAATGTGGCTTGAATTCTTTACAGCAAAATTCCCAAAATCTGTGTATGCTGATAGTCTCAAACTCCTCCTACTCTTCATTCTGAAATTCACTTAAATTAAGATTTAATCTTTGCCACTCTACTAAAGCTGTGTTTTTTTTCAAAGTCTTCAACAATTGCTAGGTTATAGTCATTGCCACTTTATCATCTGTTACTGAAATTTGTTCTGTGTTTCCCTGACACCATATTCTTGTTTTCCTACTACCTTATTGGCTGCTCCTTCTCAGTCTCTGGCTGATTCCTTCCCTTCTCCATCATTTCTATAATGTTAGAGTTTATTTTACATCTATACTCATGTGATCATCTCATCTATTTCTCATGGATCAAAATGCTATCTGTATCTGGGAACTCCAACATTGTATCTTTAATTGCCTTCTTGACATTTCCTCTTGGAAGTCTTATGGGCATCTCAAAATTAACACAGGCCAACCCCAGCTTCTGAGTGTCATCCACACCCCAAATTTGTGTCAACCAAGATCTTTGTATGTCAGTTAATGACAAATCCAAGTCCAAGTTTCCACTTGTTCAAGTAGAAAGAATTGAAGTCCACCTTAATTTCTTTTTTCCTTAAAACTTACAATGAGACTGTTAGGAAAGGCAGTTTTCTTGGTTCACATGGAAATTACCACCTCTCATGATAACCTTGTGTTATCTCATCTGGATTGAAATAACCAACTGTCTCCCTGTTTCCACCAGTGTTCTACAGACTGTACTTGGCACAATAGCCAAGTGATTTGTGTTAAAAGTTGAAGGAGGGGAAAGGACCAAAAACCCAGTACAAAAATGGGAATAGTACATGAACAGACAATTCACCATAAAAGATACAAAAATGACCTTCAAACATATGAAAGTGTTCAAAAATTAATTCAAAATAGATAACTGCAAGTTAAAACCACTCATACCATTTCTTGTTGGTCAGATGAAAATATTTAAGAATATGACAACATTCTGTTTGCAAGGCTGTGAGGAAATAGGTATGTTCATACATTGCTGATTGGAATGTAGTTTGTTACAATTCTTTTGGGAGGGAAATTTGACAATGTCTAAGTGACATGTATTTATCTTTCAATCAATTTAAGAATCTATCCTGAAGACACACCTCCAACAATATGAAAATATATATTAAAAAGTTTATTAATTACAATATTGTTTTCAATTACGAAATATTGGAAACAACCTAAATGCCTATTCGTAGGAGAGTGGTTGAAAAATCCATGGTATGTTCACACAGTAGATACTAAGTAGCTGTAAGAAAAGAATGTGGAAGAGCTCTATGAACTGATATGTAATCTCCAAGACATACTCTAAAATGAAAAAAGCAAAGCAGAAAATACACAGCATGCTGTCATTCATAGAAGAAAAAAAGATATAAGAAAATGCATAAATACCTGTTTGTGCAGAAGAAATACAGGAAGGATAAACTAATGAGACTGACTACTTAGGGAAAGAGAAGAGGGGAATAGGTTAGTAGGAATGATGTAGACTCTGCATCATGATCTAGGGGTGTCAAATTCATTTTAGCCAAGGGTCACATCAGCCTCACGGTTGCCTTCAAAGGGCCGAATGTAATTTTAGGACTGTATAAATGTAACTATTCTGTAACAGTTAAGCAAGAGCTCGGTGCTGCCACTGGGTAGAAACAAGGTGCTGGGCTGGATGAAACAAGTGGAGGGCTGGATTCGGCCCTCGGGTCTTGTGTTTGCCACCTGTGATGTAGAGTAACATTTCTCTGAACTTTAAAGTCTTGTATACCCTTCATGTGCCCCCAAATAAATAAATGATTAACATCAGGAAATGGGGGAAACTCAAACTGGAATGCAAATACAAATGAAAGTACCTGTATTACAAAAGAATAACATAGCCACTATTAAGGGAATGGAAAAGAAAACAACCTAAACTTAGAAAGCAGTATCTTTACTTGGTAGTGAAAAGCTAAAGACTTAAGTGCTGCAATCTCTTCAGTAAAAAAGTGTTTCTCACAAGAGTATGAATTAGCAAATCCTGAAACTATCTTTACATGTATATTAGAATTGAACAAATAATTTCATATAGATGAAAGCTAGGTTCCTTGCTGTTGGAGGAAAACATAAGGAAAGAAGGAAGGCTAAAATAAACCCTGTGGCACTGGATTAGACTAAGGGACATCAGTATAAACTCAATTTTTTTTTTATTATACATTCAAACAGATTAAGAAGTATATATACGGGTGTATGGGTGGGTTAATATATATTCATATATTTCCTTACTCTGTTGGCTGAGAGGGCCTGGAGGCAGTGAAACTCCAGAACAATGAGCACACCTAGCACGAGATCTTGGTTTCTAAACACCATTATCCAACATAAGGAACTAGGGCTCTGTGGGGAAGTTGCTTCCAGGACAGGCTGGGACAAGGAAAATACAAGGTGAGGCTAGAACATCTTGTGATGTCAAAAGGTAAGGAAATGCTTCTAAACAATGTGGAGGCTCACCAAAAACAGGAGCTGATCTGAAGGATCTCCTAATGTCCAAAACTGGAATAATTTGAACAAATAATTATGGTATTTGACTTTAATCCTTAGAATAAAATATGCCCAGTGAGTCTATAACAATAAAATAATGGAGAAGGGACATCTCTTCCTTACAGTGGAATCCCAGTTAATATAAGTGGAAAGGGGAAATAGAGAATCATCATTGCAAATGCCCCGTAACAACCTTTGCAGGCAAGATACACTAATGGATACTAAAATGGGTGGACACAAGTTTGAGAAGAAAGAGGATTTACAGTCTCAAAGTATCTCTCTAAAGTTACTTATTTACTGTAAAAAGGATGGTAATTTTGTAGTGGAGAAACCTAGCAGATGCCAGTCTATCCAAATGATCAAGGTAAATATCACCAATAATAAGACATGTCAATATCATGAATCCCTTGATATAATGCATAGAGAAAGGCTTTGTGTGTGGTAGTCTTTCCAAAAATACAAAACCTTTCTGTTAGGGACTGAAAGTTTGTGTCTCTCCTAAACTTTATACATTGAAGCCCTAATCCTGCAGTTTTGCTCTAAGGCAGTAAATGAGGTTAAAAGGGTGGGGCCCTGATCTAATAGGATTAGTGTCCTTTAAGATGAGACATTAGAGTGTGCCTACCACCACCACCACCTTCATGAATTCACTGAGGAGCTAGCATGTTCACACCAAAAAGAGGCCATGAGAGGAGAGCACATAGAATGCAGCCATCTGCACACCAGGAAGAGAGCTCTCATGAGAAACTAAATCAGCTAGAACCTTGATCTTGGATTTCCAGCCTCCAGAATGATGAGAAAGAGATTTACATAGTTTAACCCATCCAGTCTGTGGTATTTTTATTACAGCAACCCAAAATGACTAATACTCTCCAAGCATGAGAAAATATCTGATGAACCCAAATTGAGAAGCATTTTACAAAATGACTGATTAGTATTCTTCCAAAGTCTCAGGGTCATAAAAGAAAAAGAGTGAAAGACTGTTGCAGACTGCAAGAGACTAAAGAGCAGCAAAAAAAGAAAAAAAAAGAATTACAATATGGGACCTAGAATAGGATTCTGGAACAGAAAAAAAAACATAAGTGAAAAAAAGGTGAAATTTGAATAAGGTCTGTATTTTAGTTAATAGTATTGCACCAGTGATAATTTCCTGTTCTTGATGTAAAGTGTTAGCATTAGAGGAAGTGGGATAAACAGTATAAGCCAGAAGTAAAACTATTATTGCAATTTTTCTGTAAGCCTAAAATTAGATCAAAACAAAAAGCTTAAAAAAAGAAAAGCTTAAAAATGTAAATGAGAACATTTCCTCTTCTGTTTTAAACCTCTAGTAGCTTTCTATCTCACTCAAAGTCAATGCCAAATAATACACAATGACCTAAAAGCCCTACATTAATTGTCCTCCTGTTTCCTCTCTCCCCATCCCCACTGAATCTCAGCTAGAGTAGTAGCTTGCTGTTCCCTAAATACAGCAGGCACATTCCTGCCTCAAGCCTTGTTTTGGTTTTTCCTCACTACCAGCTGTTGTTCCTTCTCTGATCAACTGCATGGCCATACTTTTTTTTGTGTTTATTCCACTGTCATCTCATCAGTGAAGCATTCTCCACCACTCTTACTTAATTTGGCACCCACAGCCTCCTGGAATTCCATATTCTGATATTTTTCCCATAGCCCTCATTAACATTATTCTGCATATATTACTTATTTAATTCTATTATTATATGTTGATGTACAATAGAGTTTAAGCTGCACCTAAATTTAAGTTAAGGGAGGGATTTTGACTGTTTTATTTTATTGTATTATTTTCTATGGGCAAATCTCTCCCTCTCTCTCTCTCTCTCTCTCTCTCTCTCTATATATATATATATATATATATATATATATATATATACACACACACACACACACACACACTTATATTATTGATTATGCTATTAAAGTTGTCCCATTTTCCCCCTTCACTCCCCTCCACCCTGCACACCCCCTCCCACCCACATCCCCCCCACCCCGCCCCAGCTCACATCCATGTGTCATACTCATAAATTCCTTGGCTTCTACATTTCCCACACCACTCCCACCCTCCCCCTGTCCACCTTCCACCTACCATCCATGCTACTCATTCTCTGCACCTCTTCACCCTCTCCCCGCCCCGCCGGCTTCCCTGTTGATAACCCTCCTTTTGATCTCCATTTCCTTGATTCTGCTCCTGCTCTGACCACCTGCCCGGTTTGCCTTTGTTCTTGTTCCAGGTGTGGCCGTTAATAATTATAAGCTTGCCGCCACCATCCCACTGTACATGTTTCCTATGTTCTTTTTCCTAGATAAGTCCCTTCAACATTTCATACAATAAGGGCTTGCCAATGATGAACTCCTTCAACTAGACCCTATCTGAAAAGCACTTCATCTGCCCCTCCATTCCAAATGAAAGTGTTGCTGGATATAGCAATCTTGGATGTAGGTCCTTGCCTTTCATGACCTGCAACACTTCTTTCCAGCCCCTTCTTGCCTATAAGGTCTCTTTTGAGAAATCAGCTGACAGTCTTATGGGCACCCATTTGTAGGTAACTCTCTCCTTTTGACTTGCTGCTTTTAAGATTCTCTGCTTATCTTAATCTTGGATAATGTAATTATGATGTGCCTTGGTGTGTTCCTCCTTGGGCCCAACTTCTTTGGGACTCTTTGAGCTTCCTGGACTTCCTGGAAGTCTATTTCCTTAGCCAGAATGGGGATGTTCTCCTTTATTATTTGTTCAAATAACTTCTCCACTTGTTGCTCTTCCTCTTCTTCTGGTACCCCTATAATTTGGATGTTGGAACATTTAAAGATGTCCTGGAGGTTCCTAAACCTTTCCTCATTTTTTTGAATTTTTGTTTCTTCATTCTTTTCTTTCTTTTTTTTTTTTTTATGAAGATACCTTT
>CM052551.1:7414742-7430626 GCA_028533065.1 Trachops cirrhosus | reverse complement strand
GAGTCATACGGTCAGAGTATGTTTAGCTTTGTAAGAAACTTACAAACTGTCTTCCAAAGTGTCTGCATCAGCTCTCATTCCCGCCAGCGAGGAGTGAGAGTTCCTGTCCCTCCACATATTTGCTTTTGTCAGTGTTCTGGATCTCGGTCATTCTAATAAGTGTGTAGTGGTTGTCTTATTATTTTAAATTTTGAATCACATGTGTAATTTGTACATGTAGTTTTACATTAGTTACTTGGCTTATGTTTGTCTTCCCTCTATAGACCGTGAGTTCAGTGAGAGCAAAGGCGGCGTCTGTTTTTGCTTGTTTTATCACTTAGATGTGGTCCAATGTCCTGGACATAGTCCACCTCCGGCGACTGTTGGAACGAGTGAGTAGCCAGCCTCACCAGCTGTTCTGGATGTGAGCTTTAGCACAAGGGCCCAGGTCCGCTGAGTGTGGTGGAGCAGAACCTGACCGACTTAGACCATTTCTGGGCCATCAGTTCACCCGAAGCTGCCAGAACTCAGCAGTGTCCTCAGCTGTGCTCTGGCTTTGGTAGCTCTTGGTTTAGGAAGTTGCCTTTTTAAAAAATCCTCACCCGAGGATATGGTCACTGATTTTAGAGAGAGAGGAGGAAGGGAGAGATAGAGAGAAAGAGAGAAACAATAAAACATCCATGTGAGAGAGAAAAACATTGATCAGTTACCTCCTATAAACACCCCCACTGGGGACTGAACCCACAATCTAGTTATGTGCTCTGACTGAGTATCGAACCTGCAACCTTTTGGTATATGGGACAATGCTCCAAATAACTGAGCCACCTGTCCAGGCAAATAGGACTCTTCCCTTTTGTTTTATCTAAGGAAACCTGGCCTCTTCCTTAAGCAGTTTTTCAGGGCTTCGTGAATGTCCCTGTTTCTCAGGCTGTAGATGATGGGATTGAACATGGGTGTCAGGATGGTGTAGAGCAGAGAGGACCCTTTGCGCAAGAGTTGGGGCGAATTGGCTGAGGGCACAAGGTATGTGGCGATCAGTGTCCCGTAAAACACCGTGACCGAGGTGAGGTGGGAGGAGCAGGTGGAGAAGGCCTTCTGCCGGCCTGTGCCAGATGGAATTCTTAGGACAGCAGCAAGAATGCAGGAGTAAGAAGCTGTGATGAGGAGAAAGGGGACCAGAGTCACTGCAGAAGAGGTGGCATAAGCAATGGTCTCGGTCAGTGAGGTGTCCGTGCAGGAGAGACGAACGAGAGGAGTAAAGTCACAAAAGAAGTGATCGATTTCATTGGGTCCACAGAAGGGTAGTCGAGACAGCAGGACCATCGTGATTGCTGTCAGGAGGAAGCAGCAGAACCAAGAGCTGACTGCCAGCCGAACGCAGAGGGGGCCGGTCATGAGGATGGGATAGTGGAGAGGCTGACAGATGGCCAGGTAGCGGTCATAGGACATGACAGCAAGCAAGAGACACTCTGTGGCAGCCAGGGACCCAAAGAAATAGAATTGTGCCAGACATCCAGCCACAGAGATGGTGTTCTGTTCAGCTATGATAATCAGCAACATCTTGGGGACGATGTTGGTGGTATACCAGATCTCCAGAAAGGACAAGTTCACCAGGAAGAAGTACATGGGGGTGTGGAGGTGGTGGTTGACCAAAACTAGCAGAATGATGAGGATGTTTCCAGAAATGATTAAGATGAAGAAAACTAAAAACATCACAAAGAGGAAAATATTTAGCTCCCGGATGGAAGAAAATCCTCTGAGCACAAACTCCTCCACGGCTGTTTGATTTTCCCAGGGCGGGACCACCATGCCTTGGCTTCCTTCCTGAGGAGCATAACACCCAGCAATAAAGCAGGCAAAATGCAGGCAATTCTAGCTTACACCCAGAGCATGGCCTGACAGTTGGCGATATTCATGCCCCACTCAGGTGTTCGGAAGTTCCTTTTATCTGCATGCAGAAGTGGCATCTTTTTTTCAAGGTCGGATGGGAAACAAAAGAATTTGGACTAAGAACTTGTGACCACTTCAACTTCCTCACCTTCTTCTCCCACCAGCTTTTGTCTTCACCAGGAACAGTGCCAGCTGGAGGTGGGAAAAAAACAGGAAAAGGAATATGAAGAGGAGAAAGGAGGGAGAAAAAAAGGAAGAAGGAGAAGCACCAGCTCTATCCCTTCCTGAATGGACTATGGTAGTCGGGGAGTTATGGAAGAAGAGGAAGGAAATCTAGAAGGAAGGTGGGCCCAGTCCAGAGGGTTTGTGAGCTCTTAGAAGGAACACCCCCACCGACTTTAGGCACTGTTTACATTTAGGGAAATGGTCCCTGTCATATTTATTATGTATTCCTCTTCATTCAGCTTCTTAATGGCTTGAGAGGTAAGTTTATTACTTCTGTTTTGGTTTCCACCATCTTAGCAAGAGAAAATCATGTGAGTATGAGATTTGAGATTCTCCGACTCTTCGGTGGCAGCCTAAGCTGGTGTCACCCAAGGGCAGAAGGGCTTTCTCTCACAATTTTAAATAGGTAAAATCAGACCATTTAAAAAGATTTGATCTAGAACACTAGTAAATGGGAAAAGAAGATTCAGAACCAGGTGGCTTAAGGCATTGCGTACAACTGACCAATTAAGCATAAGCGCCTCCGGTTCTTTTCAGAGAGATAAGGAAGGCCAAGTCTCTTCAGCTCCATCTTGGTTCAAGCCATTTACACCTCCACTGAGCTCAGGGCAGTTGGAGAAATGCCCCCTAAAACACTGCTATTCAGAGTCAGAGGCTGAAACCACTGCTGCTCTGACCCCCTTTGTACTGGACCAGCTCCTCCTCATCCACGGAGGGGTGGGATGGATGCAGGTAAGCCGGTGGGGATGGGACAACCCGCATGCAGGCAAAGAAGGCACCATGGGGTGTGAGGATGAAGCAGTTATCAGGAGCAGCCAATAGTCTCCTTAAAGCCAGGGGCTCTGCTTCATGAGTCAGACTCTGAACAAGGTGTTTAACTTCTCTGAGACAGAGTTTCTCATCTGTATCTCAGGGTTCAGGGTGGGTGAAGAACTTCACATGTGCCTGGCGTGTGCAACAAGCCCACAGACACAAAACTGGACAACCACTGCTGTTCCTGCTGCCAACATCACTTAAGTTCGCCGAGGACTGATCGCCCTCACTCTGAAGGGGGCACTGGCAACAAATCCCAGTCTCTTTTGCCGCATCCTGCCGTGTTTGTGCATGTGATTGCACCAGTAATTCAGCTCTTCCTGCTTCCTCTCATCACACTAACAGCCTTTGGCAATACATTGATCCCCTTTCAAAATTGGTCCAGTGACCTGGGTACCATTCTGGGGAGCCCTCGTTTCACCTTTCCAAGTGGCTCACAGAACCAGCCTGGAGTCTGTGCTGACCGACCATGCCGGTGCCCAGACCCTGAGCTCCCTGAGTGGGGGAGGCACAGACAGAGGCCTCGTCATCCCCCGCAAAGCACAGCTGAGGATCTGAGCTCTCGGAGGAGGGCTTCGGTTCCCACTCCTGGCTGCTTCTGCTTCTTTGCTGCTGCTGAGGAAGTGGGGGGCCGGGAAGAGGGGAGGAGGACTTCCCCCCAACCCTTCCTGAGTTCTTACGGCTGGCCCAATCATAAAACTGGCACAAGACCAGATTGACTACCGGGGGAAAAGCAATGTAACACATGTGCACGGGAGATCAAAGATGATGTGCTCTTCCAAAGGGATGGAGCAGCCAGCTTTTCCTATTTTTTAGACAAAGAAACAAGAACTGTGTGAAGAAATCACAGGACAAAGACCCTTAGGTTCGGGTGCTCATTACTGGGAATCTCCACAAAGTCTGCGCTTGTGCAGTGATTTAGTAAAGGAGTAACGAGGTTTGTGTCTGCGAGCTTCTAGGCTCTGGGTTGCCTTTTAAAATTTTTCTATTGTTATTCTATTACAGTTGTCTGAATTTTTCCCCCGTGCCCTTTTCCGCCCAGCCCGCCCCCCTGCTCCCACAGTCAGTCCGCACTCCGTTGTCCATGGCCACGGGCCATTCATACACGTTCTTTGACTAGTCCCTTCCCCTTCTTCCAGCATTATCCCCTTTCCCCGCCCTTCTGGTCACTGTCAGTCTATTCCATGTTTCTGTTAGACTCGGGGTTCCTTAACTCTAGCCATAGGGGTCTGTCTCTTAAGCCCCCCACAGCGAGGAGGGCATCTATCACAGGGAAATTGATTTCCTGGAGAACATTGACAGAGGGTCAATGTGCCTTTCTTGTACTGGCTGCTTATCAAGTAATTTTGATTCAAAATAATCACTATGCTGTTATGGAATATTTGGCGGCTGCCTGCCCTGCACCCCAACACTGCTCGTGATGACATTACTTGATCCCAGGAACTATTCTAACTGCTGAAAAGGTATAACTCACTTAAGCATCACCACAGTGCCACAGTGCACAGCACAGTGCTCCTAACTCTTCAGGTGGAGTAGCAGAGAGGTTCATTCACTTACCTGTGCTCATCAGCTGGGAAGTGGCAGAGGTGAGATTCAGGCTCACCCTGGACCCATTGCTCCTAACCACTAACGCTGCTGCCCTGCCCTGGGTACCTACCTCGGCTAGTTTGCATTATCTCACGATGGTGGGAAGAGGGCAGGAAGGTCCCACAGGGCAGTCTCTTGTCCAGGTTTTAACTTCAGGGCAAGGGAGGCTTGCTCCCTTGGTCGATGAGAGAGCCACCCCAAAAGATTCCCCACCTCTGAGAGCCTTCTCTACCCTCCTGCAGACTGGCTTTCCCACTGCTACTTCTGTGTCCTTTCTTTAGTATCTTTAAAAAAAAAACTCAGGTCAGCCTATTACCTTAAAGAAACCAAAGAGTCCTTTTTGAGAGCATGCACAGGGAGCTGCTGCTTCGGTCCAGCAGGCCCTTGCATTTCCACCAAGGGCTGTGCAGAAATGTGGGACAGACAGACAGTGGAAAGCAGGTGAAAGGCAGGTGGACCAGGCAGGTGGAGATACCCGCCTGGGAGCACAGCCTGGATTCAAACCCTTGCTCACCCGCAAAGAGCCCACAAAGACATGGGAGCAAAGGCATTCATTTCACCACCTGAAGGGAAGCGCTGCCCTCTGGCCTTCAGGTCAGTATGAGAAAGTCTTTCCCCAGCAGCAGAGAGGCTGAGAACCCTCCCCTGCTGGCCGTGGCAGCAGACACCGCCCTTCCTCTGTCTTCTCAGTGGAAGGGAAGAATTGCAAAGAAAAAAAAAACACTATGGAGAAAGCTGGAGGTGTGTGCTTTGCTCACCTGCTCCTGCGTTAACATTGCTCATCTAGGCTGCAGGAGCCTAGAGCCCTAAGCCCAAACCAGGCAGATGTCTGCCATTCATGTGGGCACGGGCTGAGGGCTCAGTAGATGGCAGAGCTCTTTCCTCTCTCTTCATCCCTTTTTCTCCTCCCTCTTTCCTCCCAATTGCAGGTAGACAGGCTCTTAGGAAGGTATCTGTCCCCCTTCCCTGCACATGTCCAGCAGGAATAGCTTCTAAATACAATTAAAGGAGATGGAAGCACTGGACTGGGTCATATTTAACATCCCTTTTAAACTTGATTTTTTTTTTCTAATTGGGAAACATTCCATTTCCCCAGGACACAAACATGGAGCAAGAACGCAGGAAAGCGAAGGGGTTCATCACAAAGCAAAGTGAAAACACAAATACTCAGTGAATAAGCATAGGTTGTGTTGCTGGAACTAACAACAACAACAACAAAAAAGCAAGGAAGGACATGAAGAGACTTAGGTGCCATCTGGACGGACCCATTCTCTTGGCTGAATTAAATGCCCAGTGAATGAGCCAATCGATGCGGCCAACATTCAGCGTATGGGCAAGGACTGTAGACTCTTGCCAGCTGCTGGTCGAGTCAGGTGAACAGTTGATGAACCCAGTAGACACATCTAAGCAGTTAGTCTTTGTCACGAAACTAATAGTTGATTGTGTGTGCTAGGAAACGGCACCCCTGGCCTCATCTAGCAAAGGGCAGTCTTAAAACAGGAAAAGCGAAACAGCAGAACAAATGAGCTTCACCTGTCAGTGCCTCTTGGAGGGCCGCGCCTCCTTCAGGGAGCCAGGTTGCAGACACAATGGCACGACCATCTCTCCTGGATTCAGAGGACTGGGCTAGACCCTGCAATCCTGCTTTTATCCACAGATACACTGCCCTGTGGACTCGACCCAAACTAAGTTAAGGCAGTCTCAACCCCTGAACCTAGGAGGCTGGTTGTGTTTTGGTCCCAATGTTCAACCTCCTTCCTCTTTGTAAACTTGTGTCCCTCTGTGGCCAAAATCATAGCCTCCCCTGACACTAGGACTTAGGGGCATTTCCCAAATGACTCTAGTGGCAAATTGCTGTTTATCTTGCAAATTATATGAAACCAAGTTTCCTCCAACTTAGAGGAAACCTCTTTTCCTCCTTGCTGTGTGTTAAGGTCCGCTTTAATTGTGACTCCGTATTTATATGACCTTTGGAAAGAACTTTAATTTAGTGATTGAAAATGCATGATTATGTTATGTTCTAGGGTGGATTGAATAATATTTTGAAGGAAGTAGTCAATTTGTTTCTCTCCACAGGAAGTGAAATCACCACACATGTCCTCACAGTTGTAGGTTTGGGAAGGAGCTGGAACAAGTGCCTGAGATAGTGAACATTGATTGTTAAAGCCGTTCATTGGGATCTAAAGAGCCTGTGAACTCCTGGATGGTTGTCATTGATTTAAAATAGCAACTGAGGCTGGTCCTGCTCTTGAAATTGTCAGTTCGTGAGTGACAACATAATGGAATTGAAGTTCTCATTAACTGACAGGCACTCATGAACTGGAGAAATATTCACTTAAAGTGACACATTAATAGAGCTGTCCAATAAGTGTATCAAGTGACACAGTGATAAAATGTTGGTGAATTGGAACTACCCCATTTGTTCTTTAAGATGGAACTATTTTCGGTAAGATCAAGAGACCGGCCTTCCTGAGGCCTTGGTACTCGCCA
The DNA here is from genome assembly GCA_028533065.1 of Trachops cirrhosus. NCBI lineage: Eukaryota > Metazoa > Chordata > Mammalia > Chiroptera > Phyllostomidae > Trachops > Trachops cirrhosus. The sequence continues at coordinate 7,423,642 of CM052551.1, read as the reverse complement.
ATATTGAGTTCACCAACAAATATTCGCATATGTGAGGCTCTGCGCAGAATGTCGGGATTGAAATCCACTAAGTGACCCCTGTGCCAGGCATAGGCTCTGAGCCTCTGCTCTCTGAAACCCTCACAATTCCTGTGCACGGTGCCACCTTACAAATGAGCAAATCCAGGCTCGGAGAGATAAAGTGACTTGTTCAAAATGACCGGGCAGGGGCATGGGAGGGAGCTGGGATCGGATCGGAAGTTCCATGGGTTCAGATCCTGCCTGTCTCAGAGCCTGGCACATAGTAAGATTTTAAGTAAATATTTGTTAAAAAGAAAAAGGAGTGAATAAATATGTGTGCAAATGTCTGACGTCAAATCAACGTACTCTGCATTTTAGCAAATGCCTTTCCTCCAGTTCACAAAGTGGTACTGTCACCTGCTGAGGGAACGGAAGGGCTCCAGAGCCCGGCTGGAAGCTGAATATATGGTAGAAGTGGCTACTGATGTCAATTTTTTTCATGGCAAGTTATTCATGAAAAAGTAAAAGACCACTAATAAAAGCAACCAAGATTGTTTTATTTAGAGCAAGACCATCCGAGAGAAGCCTACTTCAGTATTCGAGTCAATTAGTTAGTTTGCAGCAAGGCTACTCTGCAATTTCTAAGAGGTTGTAAAACCACTGTTACTCAAAAAAAAAAGAAGATATTTATTTTTTGGAAACCAAGCCACTGATGCAGATTTACTCAAGAATACAAGCTTCAGATATGTTCTACAGCTGGTACAGAGTCAGCTAAATACCGGTATTTCACCTCTCAACCTACAGAGCGCAGCCCAAGGAACAATTATAACTCTGATTCTTTGACTTCAGGGAAGATTTAGTTTACAATCTCTACAGACTGTAAGGCTTAAAAAGGTAAAAAAATCTAAAAAGAAAATAAACAGGGCTAAAATAAAAACATTTTTGAGCCTAATGCGTTAACTTCAGTTATTCAACATGACTGGGAATGTGACTTTGTGGATACAGTAGTCCCCCCTTATCCAAGACCCCTAGTGGATACCTGTGACCACAGAGAGTACTGAACCCTCCTGTACCTACCTATATAAAGTTTAATGGAAGCACTGTAAGAGATTAACAACAATAACTAATAGTGAAATAGAATGACTGTAACACTATGCTGTAATAAAAGTTTTGTGCATGTGGTCTGTCTCTTGCTCAGCAAATTAGCACTAGAAGAAGTCTCAGCATGCTGTCCACTAATCGTATGTGCCAGCCAGACAGAGGCTGGGGCTGGGAGCTGGCGAGGGAGCGAGGGGAGAGAGTTGGAGCAGAGGGGAGCCCAAGCCTGCTCTCCACCTGCCCATGCCCACCCTGCGGAGCACAAACTCACTTGTCTTCCCTCTGCCTCCCTTTATCTCTCTTACCCCCCATTCCTCTCCCTAATCCCCCCTCCTTCTCTCTCATCCCCCTCTCCCATTTATTATATCTTGCTTCAAGCTAATCTTTCTGGGTCTCTCTCAATCTCTGCTCTCTCCTTCTCTTCCTTTCCCCTCCTTTCTGACATTTACTATCCCTCTAAGGATGTCTTCCTCCACAGCCCATCAATGAGCCTGCACATACAGACAATTTATTATTTATACTGTATCTTACTGTACTGTTTATGTGTTTGGGCACAAATAATTACCATTGTTTACAACCATCTACAGTATACAGTACAGAAACATGCTCTACAAGTTTGTAGCCTAGGAGCAATAGGCTAGAACCATCGCCTAGGTGTGTAGTAGGCTATGCCATCTAGGTTTGCATAAGTTAAATCTATGATGTTGACACAGTGATGAAATCACCTAACAATGCATTTCTTAGAATGTATCCCCGTTGTTAAGCAATATATGAGCATAACCAGATAATTGATTATCCACTTTCTAAATGTCTTTTCATCTGTTTCCTTTCCCAGAAGTTGTAGAAACATTTGCCAAAGGGAGCCTACAAAATGCTCTCCCCCTATTTGGTAGCCAGAGGCAGAAGGCAGATCCTCACACTCTTGCCACTCTCAGTCCTCCTGCTTGAGTTCTGTGCCCTGGTAGAACTGTGAGTCCCTAGTGCTCATGGCTGCCTTAGTGACCTTGATCTCTGTGGGTGAAGCCCAGCAGGGCCTTCCACCCTCAAGACCTCCACTAGATAGCAAATACTTCACCAGTACAGCAAATCAAATTTTGTTTTATTTTTCTTTTCTAAAAGTTCTTTTATCTTGAGATAATTGTAGATTCATATGCATTCATAAGAAATAGTATAGAGAGATTCCATTCCGTGTACCCTTTCTCCAGTTTCCTTTAAGGAACACATCGTGCAAAATTATAGCAAAATATCAGAACTGTGATACTGCTATTGATAAGTTAAAGAATATTTACATCACTACAAGGATTCTTTTGAATGGATTTTGACAGGGAAAGAGAGAGATTGGTTTGTTATTGCACTTATTTATGCATTCATTGGTTGATTCTTGTGTGTGCCCTGACTGTGGATTGAACCTGCAACCTTGGCTTATCAGGATGATGCTCTAAGCAACTGAGCTAACTGGCTAGGAACCACAAGAATTCTTAGTGCTGCCTTTTTGTAGCTATAACCACATCCTTTTTACCTCCACCCTGGAAATCACTAACATGTTCTATAATTCTATAATTGTATCTTTATTCTTATAATTTTAAGAATGTTATATAAATGACATCATACAATACCTAATCTTTTTGGATTTGGTTTACTAGTTTTCTGGAGATTCATCCATAGAATAAAGTTATTTATTATAAATAACATTTTAAGTAAAAATAATATCCAATTACATAAGCATGATTTTGTCATTTATGGAACAGAACTTGGCAAAGTGTTATACATCTTCTTAAAAAGATGTATTCAAAGAGTTTCTAGTAATGATAAATAGATGTGCCACTATGAAAAAAGCAATATACAAAATTGAATTGCATTTGCAGAATGGTCTCAAATGTGTAAAAATATATGGAGATAAAAAGACCAGAGAGAAATTAAACTAGATATTTATAGTGGTTTGGAGGTAATACATTTGTGGATGAAATCTTCCTTTTTTACTCTTACAATCAGAACAGAAACTTTACCTTCAAAGTTTTACTAAAAATAGAATTCAATACTGCATTCATAGCATAACTAGGACAGGCACAAAGACCAAAGATTCTACTCTTCTGGATCAAAGAGAATTCAAGGCTGAGCGAGTTCAGTACCCTGGACAGCTCACCAAAAGTATGGCGGCTGGCATGTGGAATACTTTCATCCCAAGAATGTGAGATTTACGTAGTTGGCTATATCTGACTAAAGCAACTTTATTATTAGTGCATTATTGCCTGCCTTTGCCAGAATTTCCCTTTGGAGATGCAGAATAAATATGATCTTTTCAAGCTTTTCTTTAAACAGGGGCCAATTCTGTAGATTAAAGGTCAGAAGCGAGGAGATTAAACCAAAGGAAGATGTTGGTAAACAACAATCAGCATCTTGAAAAGTAAGGTAATTGTTGCAGGAACTTTTGCACTTGTCTTAACTGTAACACAATGTTCAGATTTGTTGTTTTAACTAGAGACCATTCTGGATGCCATTGGCTAGTCTAACCCCTGGACATGTAAGGTCTTAGAATGTTATTCAGACTTCAGTAGCAACCTTGAGAAAGAGCTATTTTTCTTCCTCCTTTCCTTCCTTTTTCCCTTTTCTTTTTTTTTTTTTTTTTTTTTTTGTAGTTACTTTCCTCTCTCTGAGGTCACTGTGAAGAAAATACTGATGAAGCTGAACTTTTTATGGATTTGTACTATAACTGCCCTAATGGTAATGCTATGGTATCATCATACTAAAAGAGGCCAAGGTAAACAAGAATGGTGTTTTGTGTTTACTAGAGTTTTAAAGATTAAACACCTTTTAGAGCCAGAGGGCCATTTAAATAGTTTCTCCTTATAAAATAAGTTGGCTAACCATAGTTAACAAGGGAGAAATCTTAAGTCCCCAAGGCTATATATATATTAGCCAACACAGCCCCCAAACCATGCTGCAAGGAGGAAAGAAACTTTATGCTAAGTTTTGTGGATCAAAAAGATACAAATGAGCCTGAGTCTTTGTGCCGTCTCTGATCCATAGTATCATCTCTGGGTTGTTTACTTCTAGACTTCTCAGTATTTTAGAACAATAAATCTATAACTTTTTAAAGGCACTTTAGAGAGTTTCTCTAACTTAAAGTTAAATACATTCTTCCTAGAAAGTAGGGTGGCCACTATTGTAGGGCTGGGTTCATTAAGTACTCAGTTTGTATGTATGTATGTATGTATGTATTTATTATGGCCCTTCTATATGCTAGGCACTGTGTGACATGCTACAGATTCAAAGAAGGTTGCTCTGAGTTTTCTGCGTGTGCCTGCCTTGCCACTCCAACTTTTGGAAGCTGTGGTGGTGTAGGTATTTGTATGTCTTATCAGTCTTTGTAGGGTTGCAGAGCAACAGCAGGGTACTATGAGCTTGGGGAAAAATTTAAATAGAGGAGGATACTCTTTAAGAATCCTTGGATTCTTTAATCTAATAAAAGGAGTTGACATAACAGTGGTTAGGAGTATGGGTTCCAGAACCAGGATCCGAGGTTCAGATTCTGGCTCTACCATATATGAATTGTAAGACCTTGAGTCAGTAAGTTGACCATCTAAGCCTCAGTTTCTTCATCTGTAAAATGGGAATGAGAGTAGTACCTACCTCAGAGAGCCATTGTGTGGATTAGTGTCCTGATGTGCCTAAAGTACTTAGAAGTGTCTCTGGCGTGAGCTAAGTGCTCAAACTCTGAGGTATTATTATTATTATTATTGGAACAGAAGCATGAAAATATGGTTGCTGCCTACATGCATTAGGGAAGAGATGAATCATGGATTGTTCTGGAAGATGGGGGAACAGATGGCGTGGATCAGGAAAGACTTCCTGGAACAGCTGTGCTTCAGCAGCACCATTCTGATGTTGGGCCAATGCGTACTCAGTTTCTCCCCGAATGACTGTCAACATCAGAGACCTAAACAAATCCTGCTTAGCCACATTCCATTCTAGCCACCAACAGACTTATCGGCTGTATGAGTGATGTGTGTCCCGGAGAACCAGAGTCCAACCCCAAGAGTCACGATGCAGCAACCTCGTTAGTACCAGAGCAACCCACCACCGGGCTTGCTGCCCTGTGTCTAAGTTTATATTCCTGAGGGGGTGTGTCCCCTTGAAATGGGAGGAATACACCATCTCTTCAAGGAAGGAAGGAAGGTCTCTCACAGGACCTGCTCCACCATCCACACTCCTCCAGGGACCCATATACTTGTAGTACAAAGAACCTACCCATAGAGGATTACATCCACTACCTCCAGTCATGTGCAGGGGAGGAGCTGGTTTCTACATCTGAATTACACAATTGGACCATTTTCTCATTAAAACCATGGAAGTCTAAACAAATCTCCATTCCCTTGGTGTCAAACACTCTTAACTTTTAATGAAGTCCCTCAGGCTTTAAGGTCAATTTAAACAAAGAGAAAAGTATGAAACTTTTAAACAATGATTCATGGAACTCATTATAATTAATTATCTAATCCCTCTCCCTTCTACTGGCATTTTCTAAGATAATCAGTTTTTAAGAGCAGTCAACTCTGCGCTCTTCTTCAACCGAACTATATTCACCAACCTTCCTTCTCTTGTTTACAAGCACAGGGTAGGAAGGTTCTGAATGGTTACCTGAGTTGTACCTTTATGGGGAAGTAGTAGGTATTTGCAGGGTTTCTCCAACAGATCAACCATGCTAGTCTCTGAGAAGCCTTCTCAGCAATTCTTTGGGTCTTTGTCCAATGGTCACAAGAATTCTGCAGTACCTTGAGGCATTAGAACAATTCCTTGAACAACAATACACAAAAGCAGAAATGGAGAGGCCAAGGTTTCTCCACATCCTTCATCAGGAGGAAAGCTCTTCCCAGAATTCCTCAGGACACCCCTCCTTACATCTCAGCCAGGGTGGGGTCTGTCTCACATGAACCCAAGCTTTGGCACTTGACTCACCAGCATCATTTTAACTTTTTTGAGAACTTCAGTGTCAACACTCCCTAGCACCCCAATTTCTTGACTTCCTCTTTCTTTCAGCCCCTGCATTCCTGACCACATCTTATATGTTATACTTCCTCCAGCTCCGAAATGATGAATGATGACTAAAGCCCCATGAGCACCTAGCTCTCTCCTCTGATAACGGCATCCCAGCACTTTGCCTCTGCCTCTTCCTTGTCCTCAAAGTTGAGTAGCGCCCTCCAACTTTTGCGTTCACCTCTCTCCAACCGAGACACCCCTGTATCACAATTAACTCTCTCTTCAGCATCCTCAGTTCTCTTCCCTCATAGTCTTCCTGTGACATCTGTCCAAGAAGGATTGACCCAACCACCTGGCCCTTCTACATAAGGGAGCTCTGAGGTTTAAAACTACTCAGTCCAAAAGGACTTCTCGCAAGCAAGTGAAAGTCATCCGCTATTATCAGGTCTTTCTTTCTAGAAAATACACATCAAATGCACGAATCCCTTCAATGATCTTCTAGGGAAGACTGATCCAGAGTGGGCATCTTGAGGACTTCTTTATTTCTACTAGATTCTTCTGAATCTTCTGACTCAGAGAGACAGCGAGCCCGGTGGTTAAGACACCGGACACTGGAGACACATTTTCTGCATTAAAACCCTCACTGTGTGACCAACCACAGGAAAGTTGCTTAACTTTCAGAGCCTTGGTTCCTTATCTATGAAATGGGAGTGGAAATGATGACAAGGACAGAGATGTTGTAAATGTCACAAGAAGTAATCCACACAAAGACCTTAAGGTTGCCTGGCATACTGTAATCACTTATTAAATGTTAGTTGTTATTGTTATTCATTCTTTATCCCTAACATTTATTATGCACCTACCAAGTGCAAAGCATGGCTAGACACTGGTCACTATTAAAACAATTCCTGTTCTCAAGGTGTTTAGGAGTTTCCAGGTTAGTATTTGTCAACTCTTGAATCATCTCATGGAAGCCACTATCATTATGATGTTATTGGAAGAGGGACTCTCAGAGGGTCCATCTCAGGTAACACTTTCTCTGCAGAATCTGTCTCAGACAGGTCACCCAACATTCCGCTTCTTCCCTTCGTGAGATTTAGGCATCCTACTGTTTCCTTGGGGGCTTCTACCTGTAATCGCCTCTCTGCATGCAGGCTCTCTGCCTCCAGTGACCTACTATTTTGAGGCAAGAGACGCACAAGAAGCATCATAGTAGAGTAGTTAAGACATGTTCCAGGTTCCACTTGACAAACTTTTTAAGCTCTTTCCCCATCTGTAAAATGGGGATAAAGCCATTTCTACCTTAGAGGGCTGTCATTAGCATTAAATGAGTAAACATATAACAATAGTCTAGAACATTGCCTGGCACGGAATAGGGGCTATGGAAGAATTTGCTCTTATGATTACTATGAACTTTATTTTTTTATTCTCAACGGAAGACATTTTTTCATTGCTTTTAGTGAGAGAGGGAGGGGGAGAGAAACAGAGAGAGACATCGATGTGAGAGAGAAACATCTATTGGTTGCTTTCTCATATGCACCCCAACTGGGGTACATGCCCTGACCCGTTAGTGAAGCCGCAACCTGGGCGTGTGCCCTGACCAGGAATCAAGCCCATGACCCTCCTGTCTACAGGAGGGAGCTCCAAGCAGCTGAGCCACACCGGCTGGGGATGATTACCATGAACTTTACAGGGGGTCAACAGAGCATGGAATCCACCTGACCAGCCTGGAGCATTCCTCCCTCCCACGGGTGTGGCTAATGATCGTGTTCTCCCAACCCACCAATGGCTTTCCCTGACACCGTGGGCCTCGGAGACAGAGGAAAAGAAACAGAGGAATGAGGAGGCGGGAAGGGTAGAAAAACGGCCATATTGACTCCATGGGTTAGGAACGTTCACTGCCCTCTGCCTCACCACAGGGCCTGGAAACCACTTCATTGGAGAATGCCTGCCGCGGTTCATACGGCAGAGCTGCGTGCCCCGGTGCCCACTTCAGCATTCTTTTCCCTGCGGGCTCCTTCTCTCCTGCCTGTCTGCAGGAACAGGGCCCTCTCTGGGGGTGCTCCAGAGAACCTAGCTCTGGTTTGGGGCTCAAGTCACTGACGCCCTTGGAATCAGGCACCCAAGGAGACGCGAGCATCTCTACAGATCTACCACGAGAGGGCAGAGCGTCACCAGGAAAAATCCTGAGTCGCAATGCCCCCCCACCCTCTCTTACAGGTTTTCTTAATTCAGTTTCGCTGATTGGCCCAGGATCTGGGAGATCGAGTTATAATTACAGACACTCCACCTGCTCAGGCTCCTCTCCCCAGGTCAAGCCCCCTGCAGGCGTCCAGGTTTCAGTCCCAGCCGCCACTTGCCTGATAAAAAAAGGAAAGGGGTGAGGGAGGAGAGTGTGGGCGTGGGGCAGAGGGACAACGCTATCAGCCTAGCATCTTAAAAGGCCCAGGAGTGTCACTGCCTGGTCCTCCTGGATATTGAGCACGGTTCGATTGATGCAAAGGAAGGGAAATCAAGACGAGGGACTTAGTTTGGCCCTCTCTGCTGCGGCCACGTTTTCACATTTTAGACTCGTGAAAGCCTGGGCGCTAGCACAGCGCTCTCACCTGGGCGAACTGAGTCGCAGCGCATTTGGGCAATCCTTTAGTAGCTTGCAGAAAGCAGCATCATTCCTAAAATAGCATCCCTGTGTCCCCGTCCTCCTGTCTTACTCTACCTTGTAGTTATGTCGACTATGAAAACAACGGGCAGAGTGGGGTTTGGGGTGAAGGTGGCAGAAGCCTCTGAACTGGGAGGCCCCTATAGGAGATTAAGAGGTGGGGTTG
>CM052551.1:7370661-7414642 GCA_028533065.1 Trachops cirrhosus | reverse complement strand
CACACACACACACACACACACACACACACACACACACACACACACGGGCTGTATAAGACAGCGCCTCCCCCCAGGGAGGCACCAGACAAGCGCCTTGGGCCAGGAAACAGGGAGCTGGGTTCCAGCTTCCGGTTCGCCCCTCCCTCCCTGCTCTCTTCTGGAGAAATTGCTTAGCCCGTCTGGGCTTTTGTTTCTTTCGTTTGAAAACATTTGCTCTTGTAGTGCAGTACTGCTGGGGAGGGGAGTGTTTGTTTGTTTTTTAAATCTGGGATTTGGCTACTCCATTTCTAAACGATTCCTGCTCAGGCCTTCAGAAGATCTCTGAATGAAGGATGAGGCACGGGGTCGCGCTGAGCAGAGGTATCTGCCAAGGTCACGGAAAGGGGGTGAAACGCCAGATTAGCTGCTCTCGCCCTCTGTTCACACACGCAGGCACGTCTCCAGCCCCCGCAGCCTAACTAGTCTCTCCTGGCGCAGGAAAGGAGGGAAATCTGGAATCCGGTTGCCTACCCTGCAAGTACCTCACGTTTAGTGTATTATTAGCCTGCTATGCGACACCTCTTGTTGCGATCGTCACCTTTCACAGTGTCTCCAGGGACAGTGTCTGGCAGGTGAGAGCGGTGTCTTGGGCCCATACGCGCCCACCTCACCCCCAGCACACTGCTGGGCCATGTTTTTCCCAATACGATCTCGGGAAAATCACTGACCCAATCAGCATTTACAATATTTTTAAATTGGAAGCCAGAAGACAGTTCTCGTCTGCTCCCTCGCTTCTTCTCCTGGCTCTCCCTTCTCCTTGCTCCTTCCCCGCGGGTCCCCCCACAGAAGGATTCTACACCCCAGCCGTTCCCAACTGCTTGTCTTCACAGGAGTAGCCATTCTCTCCTGCCCTGATTCCTGCTTTGAATTCCTTTTCTTAAAGTATGCCTCCCCCACCCCCTAGGACCCCCAACTCCGACGGATCCTCAGGACTTCCTTGTCCAAGGGGGTCCCCCTGCTCGCGCCCCACCAGGCCTCCCTGGGTTCGATGTCCCTGTTCTACAGGCCCACGGCCCCTGTTTGCCCTCCACCACAGATGGCCACTGTGTAACCCATTTGTCTTCCTTTCTGGGCCATCTCTTGTCTTAGTATATCCAAAGCCAAGCACAGTGCTCTGGTCCTCGTCATACTGCGTCTCCTGCTGGGCGCTAGTGTAGATTTACATGCTCTTCACCTAGACCCTGCTTTGAATGTCAAGCAGAAAGCCATGGCGGTACTCTCGTTCCTCCTGCCACCCTGGCAGAATGGTGCTCTTGAGAAACCAAAGCTTTTAGTCTCCATCCCAAAGCCTGGAGGTATTTGTAGGTGGGGTCTGTGGAGCACTGGAAGTTTTCCAAGAAGAGGGAAACCACATCCATCTCATGAAGTTGACACTGAGCCCTTTCATATCCCAAACTGGCTGAAGATATGATTCCCTTCTCTGACAGAGCAGGAAGCAGAGGCCCTGAGAGGGACTGACACAGGGTTCCAGAGACAAGAAGCAGAGAGGCTGTGACTGGAAGTCAGGTGGCATCCGCCCCTGGAGTGGGAGCCAGGGAAAACGGGTTTCTGCACTCTCCCTGCAGCTGCCCCCTCCTCCAGACCAGGTGTCAGGGTGGTGCCTGCAGAAGCCCCAGGAAGGATCTGGAAGCAGGCAATGCAGCGGACACCTCTCCAAGGTCCCCACCCCACCCCCAGGCGCAGGGAGGAACACTGCGTGCCCTGCCCCTCCCAGCAACGCATCGATCCCGCACTTGGAGAAAATCGATGTTGGCAAGGACGGGAGAAAGGTGTGCTTAGAAATGTTTGTCATTCGAGGTGCCTTCAGATGTACTCACACAGCCTCTGTTTTCCCATCGCTGCTGCGTACTCATCCCCGAGCACCTGCCAGGGGCAGAGCTGAGTGGGGGCCTCAGGACCGTGAAGTGTCGGGTCAGAGGGATCCCAGAGGCCCCGGCCCGTGCCCCACTGCACAGCTGAGGCCAAGAGGCGAGTGTCCTGCTCAAGGTTACACAGCTGGGGTGTGACAGGGCCAGGCTACAAACTCAGGTCTCTGGATGGCATTTCCACACCCCACACCTGGGTCACATTATGCGAGTATGACCGATGTCAGGAGGCCTCCTTCCTTCCCCGCAGACAACACGTCAGCCTGCCCCCGACCTCGGCACCAGCACACACCTCCCAGGATCCAAAGCCGTCACAGAGGGAGTGCGGAGCAGCGGTTACACACCCGGGCTTGGGATCCGAGGGGCCTGAGGTTGTGCCCTGTGCCCACCAGATTATTTAGCTTACCTTAGTTTCCATTTCTGTAAAAACCACCTCGTGTGCCCAGCACTATTTTAATGACATGTACTAACACCTAAAACCATTAACACAGCCCCATGAGAGAGGGTCTGTTGCCCGTGGTTACTTTAGGCGCAGAGATCTGGAAGCTTGCCCAAAGTTCCACACCTTGGAGGTGGCCCCAGTGGGCCTCGAACTCTGCAGCGCACGCTTTCACCGCCGTGTCGTCACACCGCACACCCACTCCCGCATGCCCATCCCACCCAGTCTGGCAAGCACCCCGTGCCTGCCTGGAGGTGGCGACATGCCTAGGTCATGTCTACTCAGCTGCAAGCCAGTGGGTTGGTCAGTTGGTCCCATTGTTGAGAAAGGGAAAGTCAACCTGGCTTCCTTGGGGTGCCCCCAAGCATGTTCCTCTAGAAATGGACCTTGCCAAGACATCCTTCTATCCCCAGAGCCTGGTTTGCCTTGGGCTGGTTTATTTCTGGAGCCGAAGGGCGCCGTGGCATTTGCGCATCTCCAGGAAAGGCCTGACAGACAGATGGCTGTCTGTGACCTCACAGGGTCCCCTCATCATTTGGCTCCACAGCGAGGGTGGCCCGGCTGGCTGCTCCCAAACGTCTCTGCACTCAGCATATCAATGATTCATCATGTCCTCAAATACTCTTCTGTGACAAAATGCTAAGTGACACATTAAATATTCATCATGATGCACCTAGCACGGGGCCAAGGGTAGAGTTAAGCTGAACAAATGTGATTTCTGATTACACCTCTTCAATTCTGGGCACCAGACTCCCCAGGCAGCCAGCCCTCCATCCATCCTGTCCCGAGAGAAAGCCAGGAAACGTAGATTCCACAACATCCCTTTATGCGCTGCCAAGCCGTCTTCAGAATCTTGGCAGGAAGTCCTTTCCTGTTTCTTTCTTTTCTTTTTTTTTTAACTTTAAAAAACCCAGGGCTAACATCTATGCACCCACATAACCAGCACTCAGATCAAGACACGGAGCTTTTCTAGCAACCCAGGAATTTCTGTCATGCTTCTCAGTCAATGCCCCCCACACACAGACACAAGAAACCACTGTTTTGACAAGAAATGGTTTTGATCTTCAAGTCTAACGTAGATCCTTCCTTCCGTCATTCATGTTCACTTCCTCTCTTGTTTTCATGTAAAGACAAAGGCCAAGTAATTACATACAGCCCCTTGGTTTGAAGTTCACCAAAGCAGAAGCACAGAACACAAGGGAGAGACGCTGGCTGGGGCTGGAGCAGTCAGGAGGGAAGGCGGAAAGGAAGACAGACTTGGGGGGTGAGTTTGGGGGCACAGTGAGAGGACTGGATGTGACAGGGAGGCAGAAGACAGAATCGGGCATGATGGATAGGTTTTGGCTTAAGCTGCTCGTTGAAGGGTGATACCGTTGGTTGGAACAGGAAGGAAGGCAAAGGTCTGGGTGCAGGATGAGATCGAGAACTCCGTTTGGACTAGTCAGCCTGAGAGACCTGGTAGGCACCCAGGTGTAGAGTCCAGGTCATCTAGAGCCCGGGGAAGATGTCAGCCTGGAAAGAGAGCTGTACTTTGAAATCATCAGTCTACGGACGGATTTCAGAGCCCGGGATGGCATGGAACTACACAGGGCAGACACAGAGATCAGGACCCAAGACAGAGCCCTGTCATTGTTCCGGGTGACGCCAATACTTGCCTTCAGTACTCTAACCAACATTAGAAAGTGGGAAATAGGCGTTGTCTAGTAGGTAGTTCAGTCTCAAGATTTAACGAATTTACTTTCAGCTTCGAAAAATAGTTTTAAATGTTCTGAAGCTCCTCACAATAACACAAGGGGATTCTAATGGTTACTTTGGGTCAGATCAGTCACCCCTGCAGCGTCCCAGTGGTCCCCAACCCAATGAACACAGACAGACCCCCAGATAAGCTCACAAGCACTTTAAATTATTGCCAGAAAAGCTAGACTGAAATTGTATATTCCATGCATAGAGATGTAAATGCAAACCCCAGCCTCAGGTTTCTCTGCTTGGACTAGAAATATATTGACTGGCAACACTGGATATCATGTGATGCCGGAAACACTGTGTGACAATGACATGTCTTCAAATATTTCAGAAGATGCGAAAATGTGGAAGCACATAATCAATGCACTTTTTAAGGGAGACAATCCTTTTAAAGTCTCGGTTATTCAGCTACAAAAATGAGAATAATAGTTCTCACCCCTTGGGGCCATTCTGCACAGTTAAGTGAGATCATGCATGTGAAGGGCGCATTGTGAGTGCCCAACACACGGTAGTGGCGATGGTCGTCACTGTGAGCGCCCTGGGTACGACACAGACTCCAGGAGGGACAGACAGTTCAGCCCTCCGTGTGCGACTGTGGCAGCCACACTGTTGTTCTGCTCTGTGACTCCTCCCTTGGTTTCAATCATAATAGCCCGCTGCGCAGGGTTTGGGGACACTGCTACTCATGTTTCTGTTTCTGTCTGACGGCACAGCCCCTGCCCCACACAAAGAATCCTTCCCCAAGAACATTGCCAAGTGAGGCCATCGGCCTGATCCCTCTCAGCTGGACCTCCGCGCGGCGGCAGCTGTGATGAGGAAACAGAGAATCCCGACCCTCCCTGCCTGGCTCCCACGCGCAGGCTGAGACAGTATGGGGCTGACGTCATCTGGCCTTTCGAAGGAGTTCCAGCTGATTTGTTGTGTTATGTGGCAATAATGTTGCTTTGAAACTCAAAAATAACAACAACCAGCCCTGGCTGCTGTGGCTCAGTGGACTGAGTGCAGGTCTGTGGCCCAAAGGGCGCTGGTTTGATTCCCCGTCAGGGCACATGCCTGGGTTGCAGGCCAGGTCCCCAGTAGGGGGAGCTTGAGAGGCAGCCACACATTGATGTTTCCTTCTCTTTCTCCCTTCCTTCCCCTCCCTCTCTCTAAGAACAAAAAAATAAAATCTTTAAAAAAAATAAAACAACCACAGTGATACAAAACAGGGCATTTTTAACTTCCCTGGTCAGAGCAAGCCTCGAGCTCCCCACACAGGTGGAAACATCACTTGAGAAATGAGATGGTTTGGTTTAACTATGACGCAGCAAGAAGGCAGACAGACAGGAGGGCCTGGCCAGGTGGGTCTGTTGGTTGGAGCATCGCCCCATGCACCAAAATGTTGCAGGTTCAATCCCCGGTCAGGGCAACACCTAGGCTGCAGGTTCAATCCTGGACAGGGCGTGTACAGGAGGCAACCCAACAATGTTTCACATCAGTGTTTCTCTCTCACTTCTTCTCTCTCTTAAGAAAGTATCTTTGGGTGAGGATTAAAAAAAATTCAAGAAAAAGGCAGGCAGGTGTGCCCAGCCCAGGGCGACAGGACTAGCATTTCAACAGGAATGTCTAGCGAATGCTTTCCAGTCTTTGGAGCACTTCCGCCTAAATCACCTCACTTCACCTTCAGACGACCTTGCCAGGTTGGTGGTGTTCTGCTCACTTCAGACATGAGAGTCCCGATGCTCTGCTCAGAGAGAGTGAGAAGCTGGTCCCAAGCTGGAGGCAGGACTCCGACCTGCCTCCGTCCCCTGTGCCGTCCTCCGCCGGGATGCACCTCAATGACACAGCAGCCGTGGGTCCTCCTGGCTCCATCGGGGTGGGGCTGAGTCTGCCCCAGCCGAAGGAGCATTCCACAGTCACAGCAGGGACCTGGTCCTCAGGGACCCACACTGACCATTTAAGCCCTGCTTTCAATGCTTTTAGTGACTTGTTTTATGAATAAAAACACTTATGCAAGATGCTTGGACATTTTACTTTAGTTGGCGTCAGCTACCTGGATACTTTCAAAACAGATATCTGTGTAATGCATCTCTATTTTCGTTCTGTTTCCTTCCAAATATTTTGGTGTTTGCAACTGGAATAATTCTCAGTCTCAGTTTCATTTTGGCAGAAACGTTAGATGAGGAAAAATTATGACTTGAGTTCAGAGTCTGACTTGAACTACTGAATGGCTGTGTGATCCAGTGAGACTCACCAAACTCTCTAGAGCTTCATGGTCCAACAGAACCTTTGGAAATGTCCCAGATCCGCACTGTCTGTCCAATATGGCAGCCAACCTCGTGGGACTATTGATAAACTGGAATAAGACTAATGTGACTCAAAAACTGACTGTTTGATTTTAATTAATTTAGCTTTAAGTAGCCACCTGTGGCTAGTGGCTGTTGAATTGGGTAAGCTATTCTAGGCCTGTGTCTGCACCTACGAAATAAAGTGTTCGTGTTAGAATCAGCCTTTCTAGGCCTCTGCCGTAATGCTTAGCATCGTGGCACATATTAGTCACTCGATAAATATCTGTTCAATAGACATTCATAGAATAAAACATAGCCAATGAATAGAGAAATGAACAAATAAAATACTGAATCTTAAAGGAACATCATAAATGGAATTAATTTAGGATGACTTCTTGGAAACTCTAGAGTTTGGGGGGCTGAAGAGAAACCCCAGCATCACCTGCAGCAGGTGGGGGACCCTGGGCAGCTGTTCCCAAGCAAAGAGAACCAGGTACGTCCCAACCCCCTTTGCCTTCCCACTTCCTCCATACCCGGAAAAGCAGCTTCCTCCTGGGGGGTATTTCCATAGCCCACGTCTCCCAGTAAGAAGGAGTCTGAGTGCTAGAACTACGGGTCTGGGAAGAATGTCAGGAAAGGGGACAATTGTCAGGAAGCCACAGGGACAGCTGCCAAGACGTCCATCCCAACCCCTGGGAACAACTGCCTACAGACACAGCTCCAAACAAGCACTGCCCTCAAACGTGCTGGTTAGAGAAGGGGGTGGGATGCAAGTGCCCATCCTGGCTTGGACCCTTCCCTCCCCATCTCTGTCCCCAGGGGCTCCTCCCTCCCGGGGAGGCCTGCTGTCAGGCAGACTTCCTCTCTCCAACACAGAGGATGGCAGGTGCTTGAGAAGTCCCCAGGGGGAGTGTTCAGCCCAGACTCCATGTACCCTGCTGCTAATTCCTTGCAGAGATAGATTTATTAATCGAACTGAAAGCCCAAAATCCTCGCTGAACTTATTATCCTTGACATATGGTGGTACAAAGGCTAAGCAGTACACAAAATAAATTTCCGGGAACTCATATTTCTTCTATCTACATTGTGTAGTATATTACCTGGTTAGCCCTTTTCTGCTGTGGTCTTAGTAAAAAGTATACATTTCCACCTCGCCCACCTTTGCACAGCCTCCAAGGAGCCGGTACCTACTTGTGATTGGTCTTGGAGGTCAGCAGAGTGGCAAGAAACGCCTAGGGTTTTTTCTAGCTCCGTTTGAGCTGTTACTAGCAAAGAGTCTTTTAAACCTCCGATGCCTCAAAGGAGAGATTTCTCCTCTCATCTCCTCCGAATGAATTGCCATTCCTTTAAAAATAATTTTACTCACAGTGGATTCTAGCAAATATAGAATTTACCATCCTGGCGCCTTGCTTGACAAGGAGCAAACACGCAAAGTGGGACTCAGAGAGGCCGTCCAGGAATTCTTCAGATGAGTTTATTACAGGCTTCCCGTGGCCTAAAAGACCCAGGGCCACGGGTGTGGACCTGACAGTGCCCCTCACATCCTCTGTGGATGGGAAAAGGTCATGAGAATAGCCACATGACCTGGACATTGACCTTTGGTTACTGACACTTGTGCAGAACAAGCCTTTCATTGCTTGAAGAGTGGGAGCAGCTGGATGTGATTTTGATGGGTCTAATGGCACCATCCTCATGAAGTGACATAAACAAAGTTGTGTCATGGGCTTTAAAAACATTGACACATGGCTAATAACACCTGTACCTCCCCATCACAACAGAGGGAATATGAAGATAATATTCTTTTCTACCACAATGACAAAAGGATGCTCAACATCACTAATGTCTAGGGAAATGGAAGTGTTGCGATTCTGACTCGCACCCATTAGGACGGCGGCCATAATGAAGGAAAGTAACAAGCGCTGGTGAGGATGTGAAGGAGTCAGAGTCCTTAGGTGCTGCTGGTGGGAATGTGAAGTGGCGCAGGCGCTGTGGAAACTGCATGGCGGTTCCTCCAGCACTAAAAGCAGACTTGTTACAGGGTGCAGCCAGGAGGGGGCCCCAAATAGGGATTTGAAATGGGGTCCAGAACTCAGGGCGTCCAGGAAATATTAGGATGTCCTGACCACCACCCCCCCCAGGTGTGGGCTGAGGGAAGGGACAAACGGAGCAGGGCCATTGAGAGAGAGCTGTTGCATAGCAACAGCTTTGCAGCCAACCTCTGGTGTGGTCATTTAACATATCTACAACCTTTAACTGGTTACATAGGTATGTTAAATAGCTGTGGCCCTGCTCTGAGCCAGGCGAGTGGAAGTAACTTCCCCCCCAAGATGTAACTGGTGGAGGGGGGCAGCGCCTCCAAGTTACTGCACCTGCGTGAGAGCTTGGAGATGATTGGCTCCACGACATGGGGCCACGCCTGCCCAGACTCGTGATGGCAGCCCAATAAAGCTGGAAGGATATGATAGTGCTGGCAAGTGTAGCCAATTGTGGGAGGAGTCAGAAATGGGGCTGCAGAAGAAGATTGGCAGGGGAATTTAAACCAAGACAGGGCAGCCATTGAAGGGAGAACCACGTGGTTTGGGCAGAGTGGGAACTCCCACAGCCATTTCGGAGAGAGGAGCACAGCCAGTGCAGGAGGAGAGAGACTGGGCAGCCATTGAGGGGAGAACCACGCGGTTTTAGCAAAGGGAAGACCACAGCCCTGTGAAAGAGAATCACCATGCGGCTTTAGCAGAGAACCGCCACTCGGCTTTGGCAGAGTGGCGAACCACTCCCACAGCCATTGTGCAGGGAGAACCACGCAGTTTTGGCAGAGTGGAGACTCTCTCGGCCATTATGCAGAGAGAACCACGTGGCTGTGGCAGCCATTGGAAGGAGAACCACACAGCTTTGCCAGAGTGGGGACCCCTGAAGCTTTAGAAGGGGGAACCACCACCCGGCTTTAGCAGAGATCCCGGCGACACAGCTGATGGTGCCGGGAACCAAGGGAGGCCTACCAGCCGAGACAGATTGCTGGGAAGAACTGGGGGCTGCCTGAGCCACAGACTTCTATTTCTTTTCCTGAGATACAGTATTTCAAACTGGGCAAAGGGGGAAGGAAGGACTCTGTGTGTTTGTGGTGTTTTAAGGGACTTTGGGATTTTGATGAAGACATTAGGTCACTACTTTAAGTCTGTCCAGCATTAAATAAACGTTTCCTTTCCTTTTCACGAATCTCTGCCATTGAGAGATGTCTTTCCTATAAGGCAGCGGACATAACGAAACTGGGGGGTTCCTTTTGGTAATAGTATATTGCTTCGCCCTCCTTGTTGTTCTGTAACAGACTCACCCTATGATCTAGAAATTCCACTTCGGGGTCTATGCCCAGAAGAATTGCAACCAGGTCCTCAAAGAGATACGAAACACCCCTGTTCACAGCATTATTCATAATTGCTGAAGCACAGAAGCAACCCAAGCATCCATCAGTCAATGAATGCGTGAACCACGTGGGGGAGATGTATGCATGTCAGTGCAATATTATCCAGCCTGAAAAGGAAAGGAAACTCTGGCACATGCCACACCATGGATGAACCTCGAGGACATGATGCTAAATGAAATAAGCCAGTTAAAAAAGACATAGACTATATGATTCCAGCTATGTGAGGCACTCGGGGCCATCAAATTCACAGAGACAACGAGTGGAACGGTGGTTCCCAGGGGCTGGGTCTGGGGAAGTGGATTTCTCTTTCACGGGTACAGATTTCAGTTTTGCAAGATCGTAGGAGTTCCGGAGGTGATGGCGG
This sequence comes from Trachops cirrhosus, assembly GCA_028533065.1. Lineage (NCBI taxonomy): Eukaryota > Metazoa > Chordata > Mammalia > Chiroptera > Phyllostomidae > Trachops > Trachops cirrhosus. The sequence goes on along the minus strand of CM052551.1, from coordinate 7,404,507 downwards.
TGATGTCTGCACAACGGGGAGCGTCCTTAACGACGCCGTGCTGGACGTTAAAGACAGCTACGGCGGTAAATTTTATGGTGTGCACATTCGCCACAATTAAACCTTTTTAAATAGCATCAATATTGCGAGTCAGGAACACCCTTAATCGACCATTGTCTCTAGTCTCTGGTGATAGGCTGACGATCACCATTTCTGCCACAAAGGCCTCTGGTTTGGGCGGGAATCCTCGAGCACTGAACTGCACCCCGAGACGGCCACACGCACACAGCCAGTGAATTCTTCCGCTCCGCAGGCAGGAGCGTTCTAGTCAGTGCATCCTGAGGGTGCGTGGAGAAGGCTCACGGACGCTTAGATGTTCTGCAACTGCCCCACCGTTATGGCTGAGGAGGGAGTTTCACCCGCTTCATTCTTTTCCTGCTAGTTTCATCATGGCCATGCTCCATGGCGCTGAGTCCTTGATCATCCAGCTGGTGGCCTGGCTGGATGCCCGACTGCTTCTTGTCAGGAATGTGGGTGCTGCGGCCATCCCCAGAGAGCCCCCCTCGGCCCACCTGCTAGCACACACAGGGCAGCGTCCTGGAAAACTGCTCTCCGGCACCACAGGCTGCCAACCCAGCCTCTCCATGGTGGCTGGTCTAACAGGCCAGGAAAGGCTTCTCAGGGAAGGTGACGTTTAAGCCGAGCCTTGAAGGAAAGGACAGAAGTTTACTGAGCAAATCAGGGGAAAGGGGGCACTTTGGTCAGAGGGAGACATTGAACAAGGCATTGAGCTGTGAAAGTGCTCAGAAGCTTTAAAAACAACAGGTGACCCTCTGCGGTTGACCCAGATAGAGGGTCAGCGGGGGGCTTGCTCCACAGCCCCGGGTGGTGGTAAAGGCTCGGGTCACGGGAAGGGGAGAGGGATTTTGGTGAACTTGGAACAGCGATCCGCTCCAGATTTCTCCCCTGCGTGGGCTCAGGCTCTAGGCTGGATGCCCCTGGGCTCAAGACCCACCTGTGTTCTCTGAAAGCCAGGTGCGGACTGAGCTGAAACTGCACCACTTTAAACTTCCTGTTCGTGTCTGCCCTGGGGGCAGGGACGCCCCTCCAGCGGCGACAGCCGTGCAGCAGGAAGGAGTTAGTTTACCTGCCTGGCAAAGGCCACACAGTCATCGGTCATCGCCCACAGCTGCTCCTCGGGGCCGGAAGATTTCCACAGGCTTCTCCCAGATCCTCAGAAATCCCAGCTGCAGTTCTCCGCTTCAAGGAAGCAAAGATTAACCCCAGTCAAGTTTCAAAGGAAAACATCTTCCCAAAGGCCTTGCAAACAATTAATATAACTTTGCAAATAAAATGAATTTTTAACAACCTGGTCCTTTCCCCAGATAATACTCAGATGAGCTTGAGAAGGGGATCGCCAAGAGGTAGACCCGGGTGCTGGAAGTGATTTCTCACTCCAGCCAGCCTGCGCTTTATATTTCATGAAAACAGCAGCAAAGGGGTGTGGACAGGTTGGTATCATCCTTATCTTTTTTTAGACGAGGAATTGCCCACCTAGAAGGTGATGGAGCTCAGTCCCAGGTCTCCGGACTCCCAAGGCTATGTAACTTACCGCTCACCAGCACCTGGTGCCGCTGGCCATTACCTCCTGGTTACTCTTCCTATTGGCTTCTCTGACACTAAATTCCTCTGGTTTTTCTCATTACCATTTAACTGATTATTGTCAGCTCTCTTTACTGTCTCCCTTTCATCTGCCTGTCCCTCGGTGGCCGCTAAATCCCAATGAGCTATTTCCAAAGCGTGTCTGCAACCTGTCCTCTCCTTTCTTCTTTATTTTACATTTTCAAATTCATTTCAAACATCATTTTAAAAGGCAAATAGTGCTAAAATGTTTATAACTGAATTGAACAGCCTCACGTGACCCTGCCCCAGTACTGATCCTCCTCCCAGGGGCGGAGCTGCCGTGGAGGGCCGGGCAGGTGGAAGGCCGGGCAGGTGGGCAGGCTGCACAGCTTCCGGGGTGGCATTTCCATACTGTGCCGGGCACGGCAGCTCCCGAAGTTGTGGAGCGCACAACAGGCACCACCGAGTATGACAGCCCAGCCAAGTCCTGACCGCTTATCATTATTTTAGCCATTTCTTCTAGTACTTACCTTCATTATTCTAGACGATGAGCTTGCAGAGCTTTGTCTTGATTCTCCGACATCAGTCATCAAATAGTGACTCCCTACGATGATGAACGATTACTCCAGCCCCCCAACCCCTCCCTGTGTCTGCTCCTCTTTTACCTTTTTATCTGTATCGTTACATCACAATGTCATTGTAATCAAAATCCAGTGTCCACCTTATTAGACCCACAGAAACATTGTTTACTCCTGTGCCAAGTAGTATATTATTATTACGGGGTTTTTTTTGTTGTTCAACTTGAGTTTTTTCACATGGTTAAATACTTGCCTCTTCCCCCACCCATTTTCTTAGCATTCTGTGGTAGCAATGACTGGTTTATGTCCCCATTTTCTCCAACAACTGGTTGAATGCAGAGATAGATGATAGATAGATAGATAGATAGATAGATAGATAGATAGATAGATAATAGTCAGTCTGGAGCGTTCTCTCTGGAGCCTTTAACCTTCCAGTTCTATGGACCGGTCATTGTCTAGGTCAGCTCCACAGCTCTTGTCTTGAGAATGCCCTTCCTCACTAGCCCAGAAATTCCCATCACCCCACTCCTGTCCTTGGACCTCGTGCTTCCTCTTTCCTTGTTTGGGAGAACATATCACCTACTTGCTTCTTCAAACGTGATGAGTTGAAGGTATGTTTGTTGAGAGTTTGTATGCCTAGAATACCTTTGTGCTATCATCTTGGTAGTTTGGCTAACTGTGTGTTCTTAGAGTACAAATACATTTTCTTCATAATGCTGAATGTAGTTCTCTAGTATCTTCTAGCTTCCAGGGTAGCTGCTAATTACTAAACCTTTGTATTAGTATATGACCTCTTCTTTCTGGAATGTCTTTCTATTAATTCTTCTTCCCTGAAATTCCATGAGGATGTGTCTTGGTGCAGTTTTTTAAAAATTATTTTTGGAAGAACACCTTTTGGATTTTAATCTAGATGCCTTTGCACTTTGCTTTTCCAAAACATCAAGTTGTTTCTTGGATAATTCTGTTTCATCCCTTTTCTCTGTTCTATCCTTCTACCACCTCCATTGATTTGATATCAAGGGGTGAATCCTCTAATTTCCTTACCTCTTCTCTTTTATTATTCATATCTTTGTTTCTGTATTCTACTCTCAGTGAGATTTCTTCAACATAATCTTTCAATTCTTTTTAATTTTAGTTATGCTGCTAATTTGCAAGAACATTCTTTTTCTCATATTGTTCCTTCTTTTTTATAGCATCCTCATCTCCCAGAGGGTGCTAATTATTGTTTTCTTTAAAGTAAGTTTTCTTTGGCTCCTTATTTTTTTCCTGTCCTTTCTGCTTTTCATCTTGTAGGCCTTTCTCAAAAAAAAAAATCGAGAACCCTTAACCTTTCATTTATTTTTAAGAGTAAGACATAAAAAAGACTGACCGGAAGTCCTCTGTGATTGGGTAGAGCTCAGTGACCGCTGGAGTTCAACTTGCAGTCTGAGTGTCTTCCTGGAGAAATATCTGTGGGGTGTGTGTGTGTGTGTGTGTGTGTGTGTGCGTGCGCACGCGCATGTGCACACATCCTTCCCTCCCCCTCTGGCAGGCCCTTGAGGTTCTCAAGAGAAAGAAGTTCCAACCCCCTCTCAGGAGGGTATAAGTATAGCAGCTGGTCATCAGGGGGTAGGAGAAGGGAGTTGAGTGTCTTGCCATTCAGGATGCAGCCTTTCATGCAATTTTTCTGTTTTCAGGGGGCCAACTTCATGCAAGCCCTCTGCCATGCCTGGTATCTCTGAATTCAGAGGCCCTTTGGTCAGTTGCTTGAGAGAACAAATACCATCTCTCCCACCAAAGTGGCAGAGAGAGATAATTGCCAGATGTTCAGGGCAGGGTCCTGGAGGTCTAATGAATCCTTTTCCAGACTTCAACCCATTCCCCTGCCTTCAGGCACAGCACACCTCCACCTTCCTCAGCACCCGGTACTTCTGGATTTCGGTCTCTTCTGGGTTCTTCAGAGTGAACAGGGTTGCTTCTCACCAATATCCCCAGCCATGGATACTTACCCTCAGTCTTTTTAAGCTTCCTCTGCTCTGCTAAATCAATTCCCAACATCCCATGTCGTTTTTATCTTTATATTTTGTGGTGTGAATTATGTATGGTTTCCTAGTTTAACCAGGGATGGAATTAATATTTTATTCTAGTCCTTATTGCTTTGGGTGATTTTTAAAAGAGAAATAAGAAGAAGTGTTAACTTGAAACCAGAAGACCCTCAGCCCTTCCTTGCCGCTTCCACTCGCACTGTTTCATTAGCATCGTCACGGACTCTCGCCCGCACCTGTAGAGTATCACCCAGCTGTTCTCCTGGTCCCCAGCTTCTCTGCCCTCCAATTCATCCCTCAAAGGTAATCTGATCTGATCAAATCCCTCCCCAATTCAAGAACACTCAACGTCTACCTACAACAAACAGAACTCTGTTCTTCCCAGTTTGGTTTCAACCATCCTTTCCAGTATTACTTACCTCTATATCCTTAAACTTTATTTTTCAACAAGCATCTATTGAAAAGTTACTAGGGCATACTAGGCCTTTGTGGATATAAAGATGCAAGCAGTTCATGCACTCAGAAATCTCAGAGTCATAGACAAGTAAAGGAAGGCAGCTATTCTCTCTGACGCCTGCTTCCATCCCTGTGTCTATCACAATTCTGTCCATTCCAAGTCAACCTCAAGCAACAAGCCCTATTTATCTCTGTGTTGGAATTAATCTCTCTCATCCCCCACACCCCCCTGAGTGCTTTTTTTGTATTGCTGTTAGAACATTGAACCCAAATTACCTTGAATGCGCCTGTCTCCCTCTGCTGATGGGGAACTCCTGAGAATTGGAGGCCACAGAGATCTCCATTGTATCAGGAAAATGTTTTGCATAAAGCAGGAACTCAATAAAAAAAAGTGTGTTGGAAATGTCCCATCTTCCTGTTACTGGAGTCAAGGAAGAAATGCTCTGTTGGTGTTTATGTAAGGGACACTGAATTGCTTTATTTACACTTTTGCCTTTCAAGCATTTATTAATCTATTGTTGACCAGGTCTTGTAGGATGCACTGTGGTTACAGAGACGAAATAGACACAGTCAGGTCTTGAAGTGGCTCACAGTCCGGCAAGGGGACGGTGGTGCAAACAATGGAAAGCATGTGATAGATGCTGTATCAGAGGTGGGAGTGGGGGTGCAGGGAGAGCCTAGAACCCTGAGTGGGGGAGGCACTGGAAAGAAGGAGATATGCAGCTGAGATGTGAAGGATGAAGAACAGCTCCCTAGAGAGAAAAGGGATAAAAAGGAAACTCCAATGGTTGTTATTTTCACTTCAGGCTATATTTTTGGGGGAAAAAACCATAATTCTTATTCAAACAGGTTCAACTGAAAAAGTATTCAAATACTTAGTAAGGACCTACTATGGTCCAGGCCTCATGCTAAGCAGGTATTTCTAAGGCAAATTCTCTAAAAAGTAATAAAGGAGCAGCACATTTTCATTTAACAAAGGATTTGATAGAGGATAGCAATAATGTAGCCCAATTAAGTGTTTTGATGATTTCTTACCTCCAGGAAAACGCTCAGAAGAAGACTGCATGTAAATAACATCTCGATTAGGCACTTTCTCTCAAATCTCTCCTGTCCCTGGCAAGCATTTGGCAGGAGCTGTGCTGCAATCAATTCCCGGCTGAGTTCTGTGACAAGGGTCGGAAATGCCATTACTCTGAGTTGTTGATTAGCGAGGGATTCACGTACTTTGCGCACCAGATGTGCAGGAGGCGCAGCTGACAGCCTGTGCTGAATGATGGACTGATTTGTATGTCCTCTCAGAGGCAGGGCCGGTGCTGCCCCTCTTCCAAAGGGGCTGGGGAAGTGGGGTGTGTGTGCACGTGTGTGTGCGTGTGTGTTGAATGCTGACCTCCTGCCAGGCACCGCGCAAGGCACTTTCCATTATCTCTTTTAATTGTCACTGTGATTGTTCAGAAGTAAATGTGCTCCAGAGATACTTCTGACACAGAAGGTATTTGTTTTATCTATTATTGTGATTATTTATTTTATAATTTTAGCAGGGGAACAGCCAGCCAATTCTCAGCATAGGTAGACACAGCCACCTTGAGACATAGCTTTCTGTCCAGGGAGGAATTACATAAGTAGCCTCTTTGCTTCTGTACATGTAAGAGCAGTAGGCACTCCATGTCCTGAAGAAGGTAATAGCAGCATCTGTTTTGTGGTTGACTATCTTTTCCCTCCTAATTTCCCTGAATCTATGGAGCTCATAGGTAGAAAGAGCCTGAGCATATTTGCATATGACCAAGAAGCCCCAGGGAGCTAAGGGGTGAAGGACCTTTCCTTTGAGGTTCAACATATTAAAACCTCTTTGTATGAATGTGTCCCAGCTTAAATGTCAGCTCTATAAGCACAGGGTTCACCTCTCTGTCACAGGACCTAGATGGTGGCTAGCACATAGTAGGTGCTCAGTAAGTATCACTGAGTGACTTTTATCCTCCCATTCTTTACCCCATATCCCTACTGCCCAGTTCTCCAGAATAAATTTCCACTCTTCCATTTTTTAATATCTTTCCATTTGCTAACCATCCTGAAATAATTAACGAAAAGTTTCAGCAGCTTCTCGAGTCTCTTTATATAGTCACGCTCATTTTAAAATGTTAAAATCATATCCTCAAATAGAATAGAATGTTTTTCTTTTTTGTTACAAACAGGGAATGTGCAACCAGATTATCTAATATTCATGCCAAGTTGTTTTAATAGATAATCTAAAAATATTGGTAAGTAATAAGGGTATTTTAAACCATTTAGTGCTGAAATTGTACTCAATACTAGGCAGATCCAACTTCTCCTGATTTTAGTAGTAATGTTTCTTCCCTGGGAGCTTTAATAACTTTCTTTTTCTAAGATGACATGTTGTTTGTAAAAAAGAGTTAAACCTAAGTCTTTGAACAGCTTCAGCTGAATTCCATTCAGAGTGTTTTTAAAAGACTTTGTCATCAACATTATATTTTTAGAACTCTTTAAAATAAAGAGATGACAGTTCGACTAATTCAATTTTAGCCTGTCAATAATCTGTTAACCTATGATTTGAGAGGAAGTCAATGCCTTTTTAATTCAGTTCAATAGACATACATTGCAAACCAATTATGTGCCAGGCATGATGATATGAACTAAACAGGAAAAAAAAGTAAAACTTGGTTCTTGATTCTAAGCATATAGTGATTCTACTAGGGAGAGACAGACGACCATGGAAATGGTTACAGTGCAGAGAGAAGAGATGGAATCAGATCGAAGGGGCTGCTGTTTTATGGGACAGAGGTTGTGTGCAGCCGCTGTGACAGGAGAGAAGGCAGAGTACACATTTACAGATATAGGTAGTTTCTGCTCTGAATGAAAGTTCACACCATCTTACTCTTCTGTAATCACTTACTCTCTCTATCACTATTATACATATGGTCAGATTTAAGGCCATAATATTTGGGTTTAGAATAAGCTTAAAGGAAAAATGCTGACCTTCAATCTTGTCTAAAATATCCATCTGAAGGGTTGAGATAACCAATGAAGAGTAAACAATTAAATAGCTAATAATGCTAGCTCCTTGGTAAAAGATGTAAATGAGATTTCCTCTCAATTTATTCTGCAGACTATGATAAATATATTTTTTAAAGATTTTATTTGTTTATTTTTAGAGAGGGGAAGGGAGGGAGAAAGAAAGGGAGAGAAACATCAATGTGTGGTTGATGTGCGCCCCCTACTGGGGACCTGGCCCGAAATGCAGGGATGTGCCCTCCCTGAGAATTGAACCGCTGACCCTTTGGTTTGCAGGCCAGCACCCAATCCACTGAGCCACACCAGCCAGGGCTAAATATTTTTAAATTTCTATAATAAGTGGTCTTGGCTCTATTTTCATCTTTTAGTCAGATAGCTATCTTTGGAAAAAAGACCAAGACAGAAACCTTTGGACCATATATTCTAGAAATCACTGCTATTCTGTCAGGCAACTCTGCTACACTATTATGTCAGTCAAGAAATATTTGAAAAATATCAAACTCAGGAAGGCATTGGCATTTTTCATGACATTGTTACGGTTTAAATATGTTCTGGGGGGACTATGCTGAACGCTTTCCTCACATCATCCCAATTAATCTCACAACGATCCTATAAAGAAGGCTCTATTGTCCTTTTTCATTTTAAATGAAAAACATTTAGCCACAAAGCCACCAGGATGCAAGGTCCCATTGTTACTTTTGCTCCTCACTGTCTCCTCAGAGCCTAGGACACAGGTGCTCTTGAGTATTTTTCAAATGAATGAAAGAGTGGAGGACTAAATGGTGTAGATCTTGCTCAAGGTCACACAGCTAGTAAAAGGCAGAGTTAGGACACCAGCTCTCACTGGTTGCAAAGCTTCTGCTTCACTCTATTACCCACCCACAGCTAGAAACTTCTTCAGTCAATTCCAGACAGCTGAAAAATCAGATATGCAACATGTCCAGAGGTACAGATTGGCAGGCTGACCCAGTTCATCCTGCAAGAAGCTAGACAGGGAGTGGAGGGAGCAGTCCTTGCTTTATGGAGACCCAGAGGTGGGGAAAGTGCCGACTAATCCGCTCTTAGATTCCATCAAACTTGGAGTCTTTGAAGGTATGTTGTGAGGGTTAAATAATATCCTATGTGGAATGGGCTTAGCCGGGTGTTTGAGACACAGTAAGCTCCTGATACAGTGCTGCAGGAACGAAGGAGGTGGCTGTAAATTTTGTAGAACACACTAGGTGCTAATAACATTTTGAAAACATATAACGGTAGAGTTTTTGAGTAACTTTAGATGGTAAAACCAATGCCCAGCATGGTTGCCTGACTCATGAAGTAAATAGTCGTTTGAAAGACTAAATGAGCCTTTATTTGCCTTCTCATTTTAATATAAAAAGGATATTGGGAAATGCATTTTTAAGTTCTAGTCTAAGCACTTGACAAATCCTAACTCAATCATCAGGACAACCTTTGAGACAGATGTCACAGATGATTCCACTTGATTAATTTGATGATTCCAGCCTGTTAGTAATCTGTGAGTCTATGATTTGAGAGGAAACGAGGCACAGAGAGGCTGATTCATTTGACAAGGTCACACAGCTGGTAAGGGCAGAGGCACAATTCCACTCAGAATCCTTTATGTTCTCCAATAACTTGAGGAAGGCAGATTACCATGGACACAAAAAGCATTAGGCATATAAAAAAACAATACTTCATGAATATTTAAAAAAACTGCATTTTCTATATATTAAAAATTTCTGCTCACTAAAAGTCATCATTAAGAAAGTGACTAGGCAATCCACGGACTGGCAAAAATATTTGCAGTACATATGACAGAGGACTTATATTCAAAATATGTAAAGAATTCCTATGAGTCTACGATAAAAAATAAAACAACTTTTACAAAATGGGCAACAGATTTAAACAGATGCTTCACAGACGGAGATACATAAATGGCCAGTAAGCACATGAAGAAGTGCTCAACTCACGAGTCCTCAGGGAAATGTAAATTCACACCACAGTGAGGGACCATTTCACTCCGACCGAAATGGCTAAAAATCAAGAAGACTGATGACACCGACTCGCGGGGTGACGACGTGGGACAAGTAGGGCTGTCCGTCATCGGTGACGAGAGCAACTGATGCACCACAGCCACTTCGGATAACTGGCTGTCCTTATAAATTTAATCACACATCTATCTGTGACCTAGAAATTATACTCCCAGGTATTTATCCCCAAGAAAAAAAAGCAAGTAACGTCCACGGACAGCTTCCACACGACTGCTCGGAGCAGCCTGATTCAGAAGATTCAGAAGAGCGCGGACAGGGGAAGGGGCAGACGGATCGTGTTCTCTTCAGAAGCGCACTACAGTCAGCAGTACAGAGCAGTGTACGGCGGACCCGTGCGGTCACGCAGACCGGCCTCAGAAACGTGATTTTTTCTTTTTTCTTTTAATACATTTTATTGATTATGCTATTACAGTTGTCCCATTTCCCCCCCTTATTCCCCTCCGCCTTGCATACTCCCTCCCACCCATATCCCGCCCCCCTTTAGTTCATGTTCATGGTTCGTACATATAAGTTCTTTGGCTTCTACATTTTCTTTACTATTCTTAACCTCCCCCTATTTCCTACCTACCATTTATGCTTCTTATTCTCTGTACCTTTTCCTCCATTCTCCCCCTTCCCCCTCCCCGCTGATAACCCTCCATGTGATCTCCATTTCTGTGATTCTGTTCCTGTTCTAGTTGTTTGCTTAGTTTGCTTCTGTTTTTTTTTTTTTAGGTTTGGTTGTTAATAATTGTGAGTTTGTTGTCATTTTACTGTTCGTATTTTTTATCTTCTTTTTCTTAGATAAGTCCCTTTAACATTTCATATAATAAGGGCTGGGTGATGATGAACTCCTTTAACTTGACCTTATCTGGGAAGCACTTTATCTGTCCCTTCCATTCTAAATGAAAGCTTTGCTGGATAGAGCAATCTGGGATGGAGGTCCTTGCCTTTCATGACTTGGAATACTTCTTTCCAGCTCCATCTTGTCTGCAAGGTTTGTTTTGAGAAATCAGCTGACAGTCTTATGGAAACTCCTTTGCAGGTAACTGTCTCCTTTCCTCTTGTTGGTTTTAGGATTCTCTCCTTATCTTTAATCTTGGCTAATGTAATTATGATGTGCCTTGGTGTGTGCTTTCTTGGGTCCAGCTTCTTTGGGACTATGTGAGAGCTTCCTGGACTTCCTGAAAGTCTATTTCCTTTGCCAGATTGGGGAAGTTCTCCTTCATTATTTTTTCAAATAAGTTTTCAACTTCTTGCTCTTCCTCTCCTCCTTCTGGCACCCCTATGATTCAGATGTTGGAATGTTTAAGGAAGTCCTGGAGGTTCCTAAACCTCTCCTCATATTTTTGAATTCTTGTTTCTTCATTCTGTTCTGGTTGAATGTTTTTCTTCTTTCTGCTCCAAACCATTGATTTGAGTCCCAGTTCCCTTCCCATCACTGGTGGTTCCCTGTACATTTTCCTTTATTTCACTTTTCGTAGCTTTAATTTTTCCTCTAATTTGCAACCATATTCAACCAATTCTGTGAGCATCCTGATTACCAGTGTTTTGAACTCTGCATCTAATAGATTGGCTATCGCTTCATTGCTTAGTTGTATTTTTTCTGGAGCTTTGATCTGTTCTTTCATTTGGGCCATTTTTTTTTCCATCTTGGCTGGCCCATTACATAGTAAGGGACGGAGCCTTAGGTGTTCACCAGGGCAGGGCAGCCCACATGGCTGCCCTGTGACTCTGTATGTGGGTGAGAGGTTAGAGAGGGAACAGTGCCGCTTGCTCAGCTCTCTGCCGGTTTTCAGTCACTTCCCCCGCTAGCCACAATAAAATTGGGCCCTTCTGGTGCTGATTCCCAGGTGGGTGAACTTGTGTATGTTCTAGAACCCCATGGGTCTCTCCAACAAACTCTCCTGTGAGGCTGGGAATTTCTCCCACTGCCACCTCAACCCCCACAGGTGTTTTCAGTCAGAGGTTTGAGGCTTTATTTCCCCTCGCTGGGGCCCTGGGTTGTGCAGTCTGTCTTGCTCCCCAGTTGTTCCTCCCAGTTTATCTGCATGTGAATGTGGGACCACTCAGTCTACAATCTGCCGCCTTGCCTCGAGTCCTCTCCACCAGGCTGCCCATCTCCATCCCTACCGGTATGGGTGAGTGTTTTTTCTTTAACTCCTTGGTTGTCTGTTTGATTTTCTGTCCATTTTGGTTATTTTTTTTTAAATGTGTTATTGTCTTCTTTTTTGTTGTGCGAGGAGGCACAGTGTGTCTATGTATGCCTCCATCTTGGCCGGAAGTCATCAGAAACGTGATGTTGATTGAAAGGAGACACGATAGAGTGCATTGTCATGATTATATTGGAGGATCTCATTTATGAAGTCCAAGGATGGGTTGACTCATCCGAGGGAATCATAATCAGAAACCTCGAGGTTCACCTCAAGGTAGGTGCAGGGAGGGCACATGGAAAGTCTGGAGTGATGGCAACAAGCATCTTGTTTGGTCTGTACATAGTGTGTGCATGTGCAGTTCAAATTAATCAAACTGCACACTGAAGACCCATGCATTTTATTGTATATCAGTGATACCTCAACTATAGACATGCACAATCGTATAGAAACACATAAGCACACCACACACACATGTACAAGTGTGCTTCCCATTTTGCAGGGAGACTCCCCAGCCGTCTCAACTTTTGGTGGGGGAGGGAGGTTCAGTCTAAAACCCCAACTAAATAAAAACAGAGGGATTCATTGTAAAACAAACTAGAATGCATTGACACCCACACACACACACCATCACCCCCAGGGCAAGGTCCTTGGTGTCTTGCTCCAGCAGGTAAATGATTGGGTAGATTTGGGGAGGGACACCATGGGAGGTCTGCTGTGCAGGACTAGGAGGGCTGTCCCCTCCCCTCCACACTCTGTTTGGGCTGTCCTGTCATTGTGCCAGGGTGTGTGCCCTCTATTGGTCTGAGCCCACCCATGGGTGTTTTCCTCTTATCTGTCAACACTCTGAGTAATCCCGAATCTAAACAGAAGCCTTCCTCCCTCTTTCCCAAATCATCACAGTGGATTTCTGGTTATTTTCCTGAGAAAATTTCTTCCTTGTCACCAGGCCTTGATGGATAGAATATTTTTTAACATCCTCTGCGTCTATTCTTCCGTTTCTCATTTTACTTTCACGAATGGTTTTAAGACTGCTCGATGCCTGTGCTTCTCACATTTTAATGCAGATGAGTCAATCTTATTAAAATTCCAGTGCTGATTCAGTTGATCTGGGGTGGGGCCTGCGATGCTGCGTCTTTAAGATGCTCCCAGGCAGCGAGTTGGTCTGAGATGCCACTCTAATGAGAAGGCAGTTGGTTGTGTGCTAGTAGTGAGGCGGGGGCTCTTCCATTTCTCTCCTTTTACTTGCAGGGTAGAGAAGTCAACACAGAGTGTGGTATCAGAGGAAGATGAGGAAGAAAAAGGCAATTCTGAGTCTCTTTCACTCTCTCTCTCCATCTCAAGCCCTGCCCTTCACACTTCTTGCCACATGTAACAAATGGCTCTGTTTTCCAAAGAGCTATACACACCCGCCCCCAGTGACAGCTGTCTTCTTCTAAAGATGTATCAGAGAAGGAGTGAGGCAGCCTTACTGATGATGTGCCCCGGCCCACACTGCAGATGGAAAAACTGAGGCGTGAAAAGAGGCGAGTCATCTGAACTGTAAACAAATATAACGTAATGGGCTACAGTTACAACCAGGATGGCATGACTTTTGGAAAAGCTGTGTTGGCCAGGGTTTTTCTTGGTGGCTCCTGCACTGAAATGAGAACACCTCCTTCCAGAGGGTCCTTAGGTGCACTCTCAGATAGATGGCACTCTGGGATGGCCAGTCATTTCTGTCCCCTTCACATCTTCCAGTCCAGACTGAGACGTACTGTTTTCATTCAACAAACTTGTCCTAGCACTGACTAGTCTAGGGTTTGCAACGTTACTGAGAATACCAAGAATAATGAGCTCATATCTTATCCTGAAGCAGAGACAGGCACACAAATAAAGAAACAATGAGATAAAAGGACAGAGTAGTTATCCGGCAGCTACCACCTGTCAGAGGTTTTCACCTCCTTTTTCAGGTGGCCTTGGTAGAGGTGGGCACAGAGGGTTCAATCCTGCCAGGAGCATGGGGGGCGCTGCAGAGAAGTTCCATTTGAGCTTAGCCTTGAGAAAACAGTAGGGGCTCACAGGGGGAAAGGCACCAAAGCACCCTGGGCAATGGGAGGAAGGGCAGGTGTGCAGTGACATGGGTGCTCGGGGCTCTGGGTGGTCCTGAGTGACAGGACTGTGGACCATGGGGACAGGATCAGTCCCTTCCATTTGCAGGCTTGTCTTTGCAGCATCCCACAGGCACTATGTCACTCGAGCAGCCTGTGCCTCCAGCCCCAGCCAGAGCACTAATTACCTGTCAGCTGGAATGAGGGAAGCTTAGGACACACCTAGGAAGGGCTAGAAAGAATGTTAATCACAGCCATTCTGAGAAAGTGATTAAAATTTCCAGTGTGTTCTACAAGCCTTCTGCTTCTCCGGAATTTTCAATGCAATTATTATCTCCTGCTCCGGGAGACAGCAGCTCTCCAGAGAGCTTTCCTGAGCAGTGAGGGCATTTCAGAGTCAGACCTGTGCTCTCGGCTGCTTGAGTCAGCCTGACAGCTGCCCCTGCACCTCCAGCGCAGGCAGTGTCTGGCTGCACCTGTTTTGGCCCCGAGGCTCCCCCACCCATACGCCTCTGCGGGAGCCCTCCAAGCCTCCGTGTTGCACACGCCCACGCTCCACCGCCTCTCCAGTGCCGTGGGAATGCACAATTCTCACGAACCTAGATGCTTAAATGCAGCGGTTCTCAGACCTCCGTGTGTGTTTCATGCCCACAAAGGGCTTGTTGAAAGGACAGGTAGTCTGTCCCTGACCCAGACACTCTGATGCAGAGACCCTGAAAATCTACTTTTTAAAAATAAATCTTCCAAATGACTGATATAAATCAAAGTTGGAGAAGAACGGTGTTAGGGTTTTGAAATCTTTTTTGTTATATATTTTTTTTAAAATTGTTTACTTCTAGAGAGAAGAAGGGAGGGAGAAAAAGAGGGAAAGAAGCATTAACGTGTGGTTGCCTCTCACACACCCCCAGATGGGGACCTGGCCTGCAACCCAGGTATGTGCTCTGACTGGGAATTGAACTGGTGATCCTCGGGTTCATAGGATGGCACTCAATCCACTGAGCCACATCAGCCAGGGCGGTTTTGAAATCTATATACAGAGAGCATCTAGACTCCCTCCACCCACCTTCTGGGTTTCCTTCCCAGGGACCTGGGCTCAGTCTCTGATTTGAGACAAGAGGTAAAGTTGGGAGTCACAGAATAAACCTCAAGAAGTTCCCCAGCCCGCATCATGGCTCAAAAGTGGAGGACAGAATGATCTTTGTTATTATTCTCTCAATCCCACTTGCTACGACATGGTCTTCTTATCCTGTCACTTCTGTGACATACTGAAAAGTGACCCAGGAGATACTGAGGACCTGTGCCTGACCTCTGGGCAGTGCTGGGGACAAGGCAGCCACGGGAGGATGGTCTGAGCCTTCCCCGTGGACACAAGCACCGCGCCCCCTCCACCCCCACCCCCACCCCCGCCATCTCCCTTCCCCCTCACTGTCCTCTGATCCCCCCTTGAATAAAGGAAACTTTGAAACCATTTCCAGCCTGGCTAATGATGCTTTCCTCTGAGGAGTGCCCCAGGATGACACAGCGCCTAAATGGGGGAGTCCTCGTTATTGTCACCACCACAGCCAGCAAGAGGCTCCTGCCAAGCAGGATCCAACTTCTGAGGAATGTTTTTGAAAAGCCAATGGAAACAAGGGCCTCTGTCACCCCAGCGTGCGGGGGAGGCTGTCTTGGAATGGATGACAGTCGGTGTCAGAGACACACGAAACTGAAGCCTCCAGCAGTGCGGCTGTTTCCACTGCAGACTCAAAGCCGCCTCTTCTGGTGTCTGAGGCAGGAGGGGCAGGGTTAGAGAAGCCAGGCTCTTCCCTCAGATAACGGGTAGGTTGAAGGTGCTGTCCAAAAAGATGTCCCCCAAAGATTCCCCCTGCCCATCTCCACCTGAGCCTGAGCGGAGCACTGCCTAATTACCTTCATAATTTCCCTTCCCTGTGCTGGGGTCCAGGTGCCCTCTCTGTCCCCTGGAAGCTGAGCCATCTGTCAGGCACCTGGCTTCTCTCTCACCTACACAGCTCCATTAGCTTGGGGCTGACAATTCTGCTGCATTTGTTTTCCCTCTGACAGATTTTTCAGCTGAGTAGGGGGAGGGGATTCCCCAGCTCCAGCCTTCCACACTTCTCTCCTCCAATCTGTTAGAAAGAGGATCATGAATGCAACTTAGAAAGGGAGGAGATACTGTTTTCTTCACTATTGAGTAATGAAGGTCAGGTCCTCCTTGCCAGCCACAGTGCAGAGAACTATCTGTTGGTTTCTCTAGGTAGCATTTGTTTGTCACAGTGAGTAGAGCAGACAAATTAGGAAAGGGAATCCATACTGTGGATTTGGCCAAAGGCAGGAAAAAAGTGTGCCCTTTGGAAACAAAAAAGAAAGCAAGTGGCATAAAATGACCATCTTTAATCCTCTAGTTATCCTTCCTTCCACCACCTTTCATCACCGCCCCCCCACCCCCATATGAGTTTTTTCTGGGATTTAGATGAGGTCTCACAAAAGAAATGAGATGTAGCATACAGAGATGAGCGCAGCGATGGGGACTGGGGGTGGAAAGGTGTGTACTCATCTGTATGTAGATCACCCAGCCAGAGAAACCACTTAGCGAGCCCACGCCCAGATTCATCCATTCAGTGAATCAGTGACAGGCAGAATGCAATTGCAGCACAGTGAGAGCGTGCTCCACGCTCCCCCTCTCACCCTCTACATTCTACCATCAGCAGTCTTGCACACCTGACTCTTAAATGTCTGACAAACCCACCCACTTCTCTGCATCTGCAGGGCTTCTGCTGTGGCCCAGCACTGTCCCCTCTTGCCTGGATGACTGTCACAGCCTCCTAGACTGGCTACTGGCCCCTTGCAACCTAGTCTTCACACAACATCTACACAGACCTTTCCTAAGTGCAAAGCTCAAGCCATTCCCCCAATAAAATTCTTCAAGAATGTATTTTTCTCCTCTTCTCCCCAGGCCCTGCTTTCACCTCCAAAGCCAAAGATCCTTCATAATCTGGCTCCTGCTTCCTTCTCCAGCCTCAGCACTCATGACTTTTTGCCTCAAACCCTAGGCGCCAGCCACCTAAACTTCTCTTGCAAAATAGACCATGTGTTCTTACACTGTTAGGGCCATGATGCAGGCTGCTTTCTCTAGTTGGAACAATCTTTCCAGCTCTCCTAAACCCCCTTAATTAGCTGTTTCCTGCCTGAGCTTCAGGTCCCAACAAAAACGTCACTTTCTCTAGAAAACCCTTACTGACCTTCAGGGCAACGGGCAGTCTCTCTGTGTGCACCTCTCCAGGAGAGCAGGGGACGTGGCTATTGGGGTCACCACTGCCCTGGAGAAGGGAACAAAATGGACTCAATAAAGATGTTTTAAGAAATAAACAAATGTCCATGTCTCTGGTTTTTCCTACTTAGTCCTGGAGAGACTGTAACTATAGTTTATTTCTGTTTCATAGCCATAAAATTTTTCTTCTTGTTTCATGGAATTCAAGCTACACAAGCATTTCCCCTCTCCCTCCCTCTTCCCCCAAAGCCTGCCTGTCCAGGGAACGTTCTCATTGCATTGGGTGGAAATTTTCATTGGTGCCTTCTCTGAACAGGTTGACCCCTTGAGCGATACCCAGTCCAGTTTAATCTCCTGAAATCAATGGATAATATCTCAGAACCACAGCGCTGTTGTCTGCACCACTTACTTGGCAATCAATCAAGTGCTGCCTTGCGATAGCTCTTGAAGTCTCGTCTTAAATTGCTCTTCTTATTACTCGACAGTTCACAGCTTTATAGCACGTCTCCCGGCAATACTGGAAGTCCCTTTAGGACTTCATTATTTTTGGGTTCCCTCCCAGCTTCCCCATAAGACATCAAGCCCATTTAACAAGGAAAAGTATCATTAAATAATGAATGAGTAAACGTGTTAGGTACTCACTGTAAATTACAGCTGTTTATTGTTTTGGCAAGTATTGAAAGAGTTCACAGCAATTGGCCTGAATTTAACAATGACCAAGGCAAATAACTAAAACTTAAAAAAATATGTAAAGTCACCTGGCTTTAAGGCAGAAGGCAAGACTAGTCTAGAATAAATGAAGCCTGCCAAATAGAGTAAAGGCACACACAGGTAACTCTGCTATTTCAGTTAGCGCCCATGAGACGAGGGGCATCTCTGTAACTGGGAGGGGATGGTTTCTATCCGGGGACCTCTCCCAGAAGTCCCCAAACCTCCACTAGCCCTGTGAGGTTGCTAGTGGGGCAGCTAAGATTCTGAGGCTTTTGTCTTAATTTTGCTTTGGCCCTCTACCAAGCAATGCAAGGAACTCTGGGTTAGAGTTCAGGAGGCCTCAACTTTGCTTTCTAGATCAGCTTTAATGTAACTTGTTTTTTGTTGTTGTTATTTTAAAAAAAATTATTTATTCATTTTTAGAAAGAGAGAAAGGGAAGGAGAAAGACAGGGAGGGAAATATCAATGTGTGGTTACCTCTCACACACCTCCTACTGGGGACCCGGCCCACAACACAGGCATGTTCCCTGACTGGGAATCGAACTGGCAACCCTTTGGTTTGCAGGCCAGTGCTCAATCCACTGAGCTACACCATCCAGGGCTAACATACTTTGTATTGTTGGCCAAGACATTTAATATGTTTCCAAGCCTCATCTTATATATTGTACTTATAGGGATTCCAATGCTCAGTCTGTCTACTTCTATGCATTGTGATTCTATCCAGTTGTGGTGGCCAACTGGAGTTGGATATGATGACATTTACAGTTTAAAGGAAAACACAAACATGAAATATTAACATCATTATCTCAGACACATTGGCAAACTTTCTTGGGTTTCCCCCTGCACCCAAGACCCTGGTCTGGCAATAGAGCAGTGATGGAGATGAGTATTTGGTAAAGCTGTGATGTGACTTATCATTATTAATCATTTCTTACTGAGAATACAGTGTGGAGGAAAATGGAATTTTACCTAACAATGGTCTTTTCTCTAGATCTTTTCAAGAGATAATCAAGTGTTAACTGTGTATTTCTATTTCCAAAAGAACTCAGTGAGCACCCAACAGTGTCAGTATTATACTAGATATTGAGATAAGATGAACAAATCCTCACAGGACTTGTTATGTGATAGGAAAGATCTGTAAACATGCCAGCCTGATTCCTTTGAGTATAAATCACAGTTAAAACAGCATGGCAGCTGCAAGGTACAAGGAAGAGAGAGCATGGTCTTAGCGTCAGACTGGATGTTTATAGTTCCACTATATGTATCGTAATAAGAGCCATTCTTGAGCTACACAAACGCTATCTTAGGGGAATAAAGGAGCCTGAGAGCTAAAGCTGACTTCCTAAGCTGCTCTCAGACATCATTGTCAATCAAGCACACACCTGGGGCGTGTTAATACTGATCACACCAACTCCTTTCACTGCCCCAACCCACCACCGCATCTCAGGGGCCGCTGGCCCTTCAGGGCAAAGGCCTCAGGCTTAAACTTTATAGGCTTCATTTCAGCACCAAGGACAGAGGCACACAGCACCAGGGTCTCCAGCTTCAAGAGGCTCATCATGATTTGGCCACTAAATTTAATATTGCACCAGTCAGTTTAAAATTTATTGTATTGCCCTAGCTGTTGTGGCTCAGTGGGTTGAGCATCCGCCTGCAAACAGAAAGGTCGCTGGTTCAACTCCCAGTCAGGGCACATACCTGGGTTGTGGGCCAGGTCCCCAGCTGGGGGCACCTGAGAGGCAACCGATTGATGTTTCTCTCACACATCAGTGTTTCTCTCCCTCTCTTCCCTTCTCTCTAAAAAATAAATAAAATCTTTAGGAAAAATAACATCGTATTGGTGTTCTTTCCTCACTAAGCTGAATAGTCACAAACCCAAAGCAGTGGATAATTTTGATGTTGTTCAGCCTTACCGACCTGGACCCTGAGATGTAGGCACGATGTGCTTAGTGGCTGTTGCCAACTTTAGCAAGGACAGTCTTGCTCATACACAGCCTGGCTGCCTGGCCCTATGCCTGCTGTTTAAACTCCTGCTTCAAAAATGGCCTTTCCATGCCATGGTTTATTATTTTCTGTTCTACTTGATGAATCACATTGCCAGGGGCTAAGCCAGATGAATCGTGTCCACACAGTAGAACTTCATTTACTCCTGAGGCCAGAGGGCAGATTAGATACCTGGACTGTGTCTGGACTGACTAGGTAAGGATTAGTCAGTGAGGTCAGCAGAGCAGGTGGGAGAGGACAGGCCCAGTGAGCACTCTTCCATGAGAGGCTGTGTGATAGACCACGAGCTTCCCGAGGACACAGCCTAAATCTTTTTACTCTTTGGCTGAAGTACCTGGTGCGTGGGAGTCATTTGTTAAGTGACTGTTAAACAAGTGAATAGTTGGGCTCTGTATCTCACCTTCAAGATAAACAGAGCCATAAGAATGCAGGTATTTAAAAAAAAGGATGTAAAATGCAGAGTTTTACACAGGTTTTCTGGAGGACCCAGAATGAGAGTACAAGGCAAGGGGGAATCCAAACAAACGGGAAAGGCAGTGACTTTGAAACCAAGTGAAAGTCCCACCCATGGGACCTGGAAAAAAGTTAATTAACATCTGGTTTCCATTTTATTATATATAAGATTGTGGTTTACAGAAGAACAACCATCCCCAATCACTGTATTCCCAGGGGAATCAGAGCTTCGTACCCTCCAAACAAGTACAACAGATGCGCTATCTCTGGTTCTTGGCCTATTCCTGCCTGAGTCCCTGGGGTCTGGCCAGACAGAGGACAGCCTCTGGCTGGGCTTCCTCATCCTGTCCCAGGACTGCTGTTCTGAGCTCTTGGGCCTGCTTCCTGGTTCAATCTGGGAGGCAGGAAATTTGCATCCTGGTTCTGACTGTGCCAGAGCTTTCTGTGTGACAAAGCAGTCCCCACTCAGTCTCTCCGGCTTGTCACCCAGTACAGCCCAGGTGCTCTGGGAATGGCACAAACCAGGCCAGGTGTTCTTGGACCACATCTCATGTTTTCTCACCTCCATGTCCTGTTGATATTCTCATACCTGTAAAGACTCTCCATCCCAGCTCCACCTATGGGAATAAAAAACATTCTTCAAAACTCATTGAATGAAGCCTTGAACTTTCCTTGCTGCGTCCTATGGCCCAAAACTCCCTGCTCCTCTCTGCTGTCCTCACACAGCAATTCTCAACTGTGATGCCCAATAGAAGCACACAAGGTAATGAAAGTGCCAGGACCTGGGTGGACCTCACTCCAGAGCACTTAAACCTGTGCTTCTGGTGGTGGAGTCAGTATAGGACTGAAGCTTTCCAGGTGACCCTGAAGAATGGCCAGGACTGAGGACACTGCTACCCTAGTATAGCTTCATTTCCCCTGCAGCGTGTGACATCAAATCATAGGTTCCTTGTTGGCAGAGACTATTCACCCATTTTTTCTAATTCTGGAATAATGCCTTACCCAGAGTACATGCTTGACAGTAATTGTGGAATTGAATTGGGGCACTTTGTATTCCATACGGCGACTATTCCTTGAATCCTTCTCCCTCCGTACTACACAGGGGAAAGAAGAGGCTAGAAGTGACCTAGTCCTGAGTCCCTGCACATATGCCATCAAAACCCCAAACATACTTCTAATCAGCCCTAGTTTTCGCTTTGCAAAGAGTTTTCCTAGAAAGCCAGGGCTTCTTGTTGCTCCAGGATGCAAGAATTATAATTGCATAAGAGATAATAAGCCTTGGGATCGACTGGGAGGAGGGGAGAAGGATCTACCGTTCCTTCTTCCTCTTCCAAAAAACTCCTTGTACTCTCCCCATGCTATGTATCACACAGAACCCAGCACTCCAACACCTTCCTTGACTGTGGGAGGTGTGAAAGGAGCTTGAACTTCAGCAGAGCTATTTTGGTGCTGCCTGGAGGGCACGTGAACTTGAGAACAAAGTAGGTGAGGCTGAAACCCAGCCCACATCCTGCCTCTGCTCCCAAACCCAGACAAAAACAGGACAGGGTTCCTCCAACCAATTCCATCGCCTGTGGGGGTGTTTTAACAGCAGCAGCTCTGACCTCCTTTCTCTGATCTCAAAGCCAGATCTACACACCAAAGAGCAATTCGGAATTGTAGCAACAAGCTAATTAAAGGCTAAAGAACCCTCGAGGGAATAAATACTTAATGTGTTTGTTGTGGTTTGGCTTCATTTTTTAAATTATGCATAAGCTTATTTATCTGTACATCTTGTCACTTAATTATGGTCAAGTTGACAGCTTATTGCTAATTGTCTTACCTCCTAATGTTTTACCAATCCCACACTGCCAGGAGTTGGTTTAATCTTTTTCTCTACATGTATATCATGTATACATATTTTTTCTCTTTGCCACGACACCCAGCCCAATGCTGCTTATGTAAGACTACATGATACTACTTTTCTATGGCTGCCATAACAACGTACCACAGACCAGGTGGTTTAGACCAATAAAAATGTGTTGTCTCAGTTCTGGAGGCCAGAAGTGCAAATGCCAGGCGTTGACAGGGACAGGCCCCTCTGAAAGTGCCAGGAAAGGCTCTGTTCCAGGTCTCTACCCTCGCTTCCCGTAGCCTCAGAGGCTTGTAGGTGCATCACTCCACCTGTCTGTCCATATGGGGTCCTCCCTGCATCTTCACATCGCCTTTCCTCTGCACCTGTCTTACCCTGTGTCCACATTTCCTCCTTGTATAAGAAAATAGTTTTAGTGGATTAAGACTCACTCTTGTGACCTCCTTTTAACTTGACTACCTCTACAGTGATCCCATTTTCAACTAAGGTCACATTCTGAGGCCCTGGGGGTCAGGACTCCAGCATATTTTTGATAGGGGGACCCAGTTCAACCCATGACATATGTCAGTTCTTCCCATCTTTTGTATTCATATACAAATGACCAAAATACTTTAAGTAGTTGGCTAAATAATGACTTTCAAAGTTCTGTTTCTTCTTTGCATTTTTGTCATTGAGTATCAGCATGTAACTTCTGCTGCTTGGGGCCAACCACAATGTTGCAGAATATCAAGACCCCAGGGTGGCTCAGCGACCATCGGTACCAACCTCCTATCTGTGGGTGGAGCCTCCCCCACAGCATCCACAACCCATGGCCTCCCCAGCTCTGCTCACACAGCCCCAAGCCAGGGAACTTGTTGGGTGGTCTATTTCTTCTGTGATCAGTTCCATTTGTGAAAGAGCTGTTTCTTATACTAGTCCTAAATCTCCCAAATTCTACCCCAAAGAGTCAGACCCCTAATCTTGGGCTATGCAGGGGACCTTCAGATGTTTCAGGGGTGTGAGGACAGTCACATGTCCCCTCTGTTCTCTATCCCACATACGAGCAGCCTCGGTTTCCTGCACAAATGTGGCATGAAATTACACCAAGTGTCACAGCAGACACCTTTCTAGCTCCAGCTTCCCTTTTACAGTCACGTTCACTTCCTGTTTCAGAGTACACACGGTCAATTACTGTATAGAGAGCCCAGGTCGTGGAGGCAATGAGTTGGGTACCGCACAAAACAAGAATCCATCCCTTTCAGGTCTCGGGCTATGGCCAATATGCCTCAGTCAGAAGAAACGCAGGCAAACAGCTGTTGGGTTTGTGCCAAGGTATGTAACTCAGGCCCAAGGTGATTTTTATCTGTCAATCACGTCCATCGGCTGGATTCAATAAGTAGAGTTAACCTGTGGAAACTCAGGACGAGAGTCCCCTTGGCAGTGACATCAGCATTTCTGGGTGTCTACTCCTTCTCTGCTTGTGTTCTGTTTGTATCCTTGTCTCCAAGAGTCGGTGTTACACGCAACTTACAAGCCCTTGGGATGCAGAAACGAGACACACATGATTCGTTGTCATGATTCTTTGAGTTTTTTTAAAGATCATGGGCACTGTATTCAATCCCTTCTAATAAAAAGTCTTTTAATCCTCACAATTCTGTGACATCAGTACATTATTATCCTTAACGAACCTATGAGGAATTGAGACCTCATGAGGTTATTAAACAAATGGTCTTAATTGATTGAATTATGTCACAGCAGTATACTGTGCGCCGGTTAAAAGAAAGGGATATCTTTACGTACTGACATAGAATAATATGCAGGATGTGATGGGAAATCAAATGTTGACTAATAATAAGATACAATCATTTGAGAAAAATATTTTTATATTATAAGATTCCTTAAAAAATAATGAAGACTATATATCAAGCCTTCAACAGTGGTTATCCTGGAGTGATGGAAATTTTAGGTAATGAAATTTTTACTGTTCATGTTAAATATTTCTATAATTAAAAAAAATTAATGGGTGCTACTTTTGTAGTCAGAAAAAAAGAAAAAAAAGAAAGAATTGGTTTAAATAAGTTGCCCACACAGCTAGTATGAGGCTTAGTGAAACTTAGTCTGTCTCTAAAACCTGAATTTACTTGTTTATTCATTTAAATCCTCATCTGAGGATATCTTTATTGATTTTAGAGACAGAGGAGGGGGAAATATATCTGTATGGAGGGAGAGAGAGAGAGAGAGGTGGAGAATCAATGTGAGAGAAACACGGATCGTTTGCCTCCTGCATGCGCCCGGCTGGGGATCAAACCCACAACCTTTTAGTGTATGGACAACGCTGCAACCCACTGAGCAACCTGGCCAGGGCAAACCTGTATTCTTAAATCATAATGCTGAATCGATCAATGCCATTAAATGACAGCATTAATGCCCCATTTTCTTGAGCTGAGTCTACTTTCTCCTAGAAAAAACAAGAAGTCATGGATTAATTTCTCTCCACTTTGGTCAATTTATGACCAGCAGGCTTAGGGCCAAGGCAGTCCTGAAGTCCACTGGAGACTCGGACTGCTGTCTGAACTCAGGGGACAGTCACAGTTGGGATTTCAGACCCCGTGGACACTGGGATCTTCACATTCTTCCTTCTCTTCCCAGTACTGATGGACAAACAAGAAAAAGAAACTCGTGAAAGTGGGTCAGGATACTTTGGGTCATTTATCATAATGTTAGCCTCAAGGAAGAGCTTTTCCCCAACTAAAGAGAATATGCAAATGCTACCAAAAAGCCATAGGTCAAACTTTCCATCTTTGGTATGTCTCTCCTGCAGACCCTCTGTGGTAAAAACTAGTAACACTAGTTCCCCCGGATCCTGGGTGGGGGGTTCCCCCCTCTGCAGGTAGATGGCTGCAGGACCCAGGGTCCTGCGGGGTGGCTCCTCCAGGTGGCTCCTCCAGGGTCCTCTTCAGCCGGCTGAATCTTCTCAGGCCTCACCACCCCAAGTGCGGTCCATGGGCCAGCATCATCCACATCACCCAGGACAGGGTTGGACCAGCCTGCCTGTTTGTGTCAATATTTTATTGGCACACAGCCATAGCCATCCGTTTAGTACCGGCTGGGGCTCCTTCTTCACTAGCTGCCACAGCCAAGCAGGATAGAGATGACAGAGACCACATGGCCAGCAAAGCTGAAAATGTTTGCTCTTTGGCCCTTTACAGAAAAGTCTCACTTTCCCCTGGCTTAGGTGCTCACAAGAAGTGCAAAAACTCAGGCCCCACTCCCAGTTCCCGGGGGGTTCCCAGGCAGCTTGAAGTTTGGAAAGCTATAGCGCCGCCCTGGAGGTCACTGGGCCACTGCTCTGATGTCATCCTGAGGAGGTGCTGAGCCTGAGAAGGATGTTTTGAGAGTTTAGGGGCCTGGTGGCGCTCTGGAGCTGGAAAGGAGGGAAACATTCATTGGTAGGAGGTGCAGGAGGGGACTGACCAAAAGCTGCAGAATTAGGCTGACCTTTAAGAGCGATTAAGATTCACAAAAACAGAGTCTTTCTCCGAGGCAAGTTTTCTTCCCCCAAAATAATCATCTTCAAGTTGAAAAAACAAAAACAGAAGCTGCAGGGGGATGTTGTTAAGAGAGGGGTTCCTCAGATGCCCAGACTCTGGCCTACTTCCTGGACAGAGAGAGAGAGAGCACGAGCTCGGGCCAAGAGCCAGTCCCCTCCTGACCGCTGGGCATCCTTGTCCTCATTGACGTCACAGAGCTCCAGGCAGCCCCACAGGAAGGAAGAACGTGGCTGTGGCCCCAGCCTCTGAAGCTAGCCTTGATTTCAGAACTGCTGCCCCTTTTCCTGCTGTGTGGTGACTTCCCACAGGAGCAATCTTCAGGCCCTCCACTCCCCAGCCACAGCCTGCCCCCCGCCCGTTACCCCCTTACCTGAACCCTGCTTCGTTCAGTGTCTCTGGTTCTTCCTGTGCCTCTGAGCATGGTCAGACCAGTCCTGACCCTGGACAACCCAGGGACCAATGACCCAGCCCTGCCCCTCCCCACCCCACCATTCATGCCCAGTGGCAATGCTCCCGAAAGAGAACAAGACAGAGAAGGGGAGCAGACACAGGGTATGGCAGGTACTGCTCAGGTTTAAGAATAGCCTTCCCAGCCCCAGTGGAGCTGATGAGCCAGAGCCGAGCTAACTGCTAGTCTGATGTCTGGGATGTATCTGCCTTGGGAGGAAAGTAGGGGGAAAGAAGGTCAAGCTCTTGCTGGGAGTCATAACTCTCCACTTAAAAGCCCTCAGACACGCCTTGTAAAGACCCACAGAAGAACTATTTTGAGGCTTTCTCTCCATTTCTCTTCAAAGAAAGGCTGTTTGGGGCACAGAAGTAGAAACTGCCGGAGAGGCTGGAGAGATGCCGAGAAGAGTCTCACTCTAGGGGGTGACAAAGCCACTGAATGAAACACTTGGAAAGAACTGTTCAGGGTGCAGAAAGAGAGAGAAGCAAAATTAACCATCTCTCCCCACCCCCGCCTCTGTCTTCAGCCTATGCAAGCTATTACTCCGAGACCCCGGGTAGAGGAAGCAATAGCAGCTCTTACTCTACATTTATGGGTCGAGCTGGAAAGAAGAGCAGAGAGGGAGAAGGTGTCTGGAGAATGGCAAGAGGAAGATCGGGAGCACTTTGTGACCTTAAGTCTTATAAGGACTCAGGCTCTGAAGTGAGATGTGGGCCACGTCCTGCCGTGCCACCTATGAATTGTGTGACGTAAGCTTCCCTTTTGCATCTGTGAAGTGGATTGTCTGCCTGGTAGACTGTCTTGAGGGTTAGCTGAGGTCATATCCTTAAGGCGACACAGGCCAGCAATGAGTATGTGTTGTTATTATTAGCTGAGGCATTAATCCTGCTCTAGACCGAGTGCAGCACCTGAGGGGTGCAGACAGCTCGTCCAGGAAGGAGGCTCTGGGATGAGATGACATCAGTGGGATTGCTGGGGCTGGGGGCAGCGCTCAGGCCCGTCACACTAAGAGTAAGAGCTTCGTCTGAGGCTTCATCTGCTCCATGTCCCCTTCCCCAGCAAAATGTGCTTGGATGGCAGTCATTCACCTTTGAGTCAAGATGTAAGCCCATGTGTTATTGCCCCCCAGAGTCACTTGCATGCAAACTACTTATGTTTTTTTGTTTTGTGTTTTGGTGGAAATAAAAGTTGGCCAGTTATTTTTAAAAAAAATAAGGTAGGGCAATAATATGTAGGGAGAGCATTTGAAGGCAGAGAGAATTCACCACCAACCCATACCCAACAGGCACGTGTATGGCCTGAGACCAAAGGAGGGTAGACCAGATGCCCCAAATCAAGGGCGGCATCTTATGACCTGATTGAGGGCTGCAGGTGAACAGGGAGAATGGTGAGATGGCCCTGGACAAGACTAGGGAACCCAGGCAGCCTCCCTTCCCATTCCTTCCTAATCACCATTTTCCTCTCTTCACCTCTTTCATTGTCTTTCTCGTCTAATATTCTAACCAGTGGCTTTGAAGTTACCTTGCAACCATTTTTCAGATCTCATGAGGCAGAAAACCTCTCTGTGCCCACTGAGTGGGCATCAGGCTGACACTTCTCAGGGCCTTCAGTGCCCTGCCCACCCCCTCAGCCCGGCGCCCAGGTGACCGGCATCGGCCCGCTGCAAACCAGTCCTGGTCTCTGCCGGCTCAGCCCGAGGCAGCCCTGAGCGAGGCAGGCAGGGAGGATGCTGTGCCCTCCTTTCAGGGCTCCCTACCCAACTAATGAACGCCATGGGCAGGCTAGAGAAGCAGGGAGTGAAAGAAAAACAGCCCCCAAAAAGTATACATAGCACTTTACATATTCCACATTTTAAGAAATTGATTTTGCTTTCATATCTGAATTAGTTCGTAGGGCTGCTGTAACAAGGTGCCACAAACTGGGTGGCTTAATACAACCGAAATGTATCCTTTCCCAGGCCTGGAGACAGGATGTCGGCCACCAAGCAGCCAACAGGACCCTGCGTCCTCTGAAGATTCTAGGGAAGGATCCCTCCTTGCTTCTCCCTGGCTCCTGGCAGCTTCCGGCAATCCTTGGTTTGCTCTGGCTTATAGATATTGCTCCAAATCTCTGATTCTGTCATCACACAGCCTCCTTTCCTGTGTGTATCTCCGTGTGTCCTTTCTGCTACTTATAAAATCACCAGTCATCAAATTTATGGCCCACCCCAAGGTCCTATGACTTCATCTTAACTAGTTACATCTGCAAAGACTTTATTTCCAAACAAGGGAATGTTGAGGTTCTTGTGGACATACGTTTTGCAGGGGCTGGGGGGCTGGGGGGCTGGGGGTTCTACAATCCACTACAATTTTACTTGCAGGGGTCTTGTCCTCTAACTAGGCCCTCTCAGGAGGGATTCAGCTGTGGCCACAAGAGAGTACCAACCCTTCACCTTCCTTCACCAGCCTCTGCTCCAACCACTCAGTGGTGCAAACTTCCTCCCCATCGTGGCAGAGCTATTCAAATATAATTATTACAGATCATGTCTTTTAAGAGAGGCTTCCTTAGAAGCAGTTTGGGAAACAAAGGTCTGACTCAGGTGGTTTCTTTGGAAGGTGATCCCAGAAAGCGCCTGCCAGGGCGTGGAAACCGGGGAGAACCAGAAATCAACAGAAGGTTTGCTGTTGATCGGGAAGCTGTGTCCAACTTGGGTGCCCTGCCACGGGGAACGCCTGGGAGACTTTGTGGAGTCGTTCCACCTGAGGGGGGAGGAACTAGAGGGATCTATGCCCGACCGTCATCTGTCATTAGTTGAGGACCACTCCCAGGAGCACTGGCTCGCCTCCCTTCGATCCTGCACCAAGAACAGACTGAGCTCACTCCAGGGACCAGAGAAAGCCCTCAGGCAAAGGGAGTCACAGTTGCTTCCAGTAAGCAGCCCGCGGCTTATTCCGGAAGCAAGACTGTCGAGACGTGGACACAGGTACTGACAGTACCTGCTACAATAGGGAGACGTGTTCTTACCTAGGGCTTTCCAGGGTCCTCTTACACAGTAGGTGCTCAGTAAATATTTGCTGGGTTGAAATGGCACAGATTTTTTGAATAATGAGCAAAGAACATTTATTCAGGCATTAAACAAAGGTTGTTAAGCATTTATCACATTCCATGTATTATACTAAACCTTGAAGATGCCAAACCTGTGTAATTTTGAGCCTGGTAAAGAATTATTACTTTTACCTGGCTTGTA
The DNA here is from genome assembly GCA_028533065.1 of Trachops cirrhosus. Lineage (NCBI taxonomy): Eukaryota > Metazoa > Chordata > Mammalia > Chiroptera > Phyllostomidae > Trachops > Trachops cirrhosus. Next base: position 7,375,058 of record CM052551.1, on the reverse strand, counting down.
TAGGTCAGTAGATTTGAGTGTGGGCCTTCGAACCAAAGGGTCACCAGTTCAATTCCCAGTGAGAGCACATGCCTAGATTGCAGGCCAGGTCCCCAGTAGGGGGCGTGCAAGAGGCAACCACACATTGATGTTTCTCTCCCTCTCTCTAAAAAATAAATAAATAAAATCTTTAAAAAAAAGAAGTATTACTTTTAACCACCAGTCAACCAATCCTAGCCTTTTTCCATAGCAATCAGCCAGCAACCCTGAGATCTCCAGAAGAAGTAACCTTGGATGAATCAATGAAAACAAGCTCTGTGCATCTCTGATGGGGAAAATTCTTTGTAGAACCCGGGGATGAGACCAACCTTCCGTGCTCCCTCATTAAGCTTCTATTATGCTTTCCAGTTCTCAGATTCACACAGCAGAAAAGTCCCTTACTGGGTCATCTGAACCAGCTGTGACATATGCCACACATTTGCTGGCCTGTGTTGCGGATTTCCACCAGTTTAGGAGGTTAACTTGGCAAATGTGAACCTCACTACTGAGTAGACACAAGAGAAAATGCTGGTACTCTTGACATTGACATCTTTTTCATGCGTGTTTTCTATACCCCAAGCCATCCCAGAGCAATAGGACTTAATGCTTTTTTTTTTTTAAACCTCACCAGAGGACAATTTTTCATTGTTTTTAGAGAGAAAGGAAGGGAGAGAGAGAGATATATCAGTGTGAGAGAGAAACATCAATCAGTTGCCTCCCACACTTTGGGGATCGAACCCACAACCTAGGTATGTGCTCTGACTGGGAATCGAACCCACAGCCTTTTGGTGTACAGGACAACACTCCAACCAACTCAGCCACACAGGCCAGGGCTTCATGTTCTCTTTGACGAGATGTCCCATTACCTCTTGCCTCACTCCCTGCTCCAGAGCAAACAACTCTCTCCCAGTCTCACTCATACAGTGCCTGCCTGCTGTCATTCTGGAGTGACCCAAGCCCACGGTTCAGACAATTCCAGAATGCCTCTGTCCCAACAGCAGAGCCGCCAAGTGAGCAACAGTCCCCAAGGGCAGGCTTGTCAGAGACCAGAGCAGACTCCGCCTCTGCAGCTGCATACAGAAGGGCTCCCCGTCTCCCCAGGTCCCTGGATGTGCGCTTTTAATATTCATCTCCTTCTCCCTCTCTGGATGGGAATTAAAGGAGCAACTCACATGGCAAACAAGAGGAAAATAACAGATTGCTGCTGCTTATTAAAGCTCCAGCTAACAGCGTCTGATAAGAGCTGTGTCGGATTGGCCCCCTCCCAGTGGAGCGTGGGGGGTGAGGGGCTCCGCCACAACCTTTGGATCTGCTCTGAGCTCAGGGAGCTGACGGTGCAGATGTTTCTCTCCCTGAAACATTCCTGACTGGCTGAGCTCCAGACGCTGGCTTGTCTCTCCCCCACCCTCCCGACATAAAATCTTATCCAGAGAATTGACTTCATCTCTCTGGATTTCGTTTTGTTCCTCCACCCGGCGATTTTTTTTTTTAAAGACTAATAGCCTCCTAAGTGGATTGTAAAGGTAAATAAATGAATAAGCAAAAAAGGAAAAAGGACTTGTGGGCATGGACAACAGTGTGGTGATGGCTGGGGGGAGGGAATATAAGGGCACTACGTGGTAATGGAAAAAATACCAAAAAGATTCAATAAAAATAAATACAATCAAATAGCGTGAAAAATCAAAATAAATCTGATAGGCAAAAAATAAAAAATAAAATCAGATTATTCACTTTAAAGAAAAAGACAGCACGAAGATGGAATGTGCAACCCCGGGGGGGCCGCCCCAGAATGGAAAAGCTAGTGGGAGGGGCTAACGACCACCGGGCTGGGAGGGAGGGGTTTCCCTACTGGTTTAGTTCTCTTTGCTTGCCTCCCTGTTTTATATTGAGCGTGCCTTATTCCTAAGACAAGAAACAGCGTCAGTGACTTCATTGGGGGGTTACAATGAGTAGTAACACGAGGCTGAGTGATGATGCTTTTGAAAGGAGATTACAGCTGGGAACATGGAGGGAACAAGGACACAAGATTAGTTAATTCACCCCACAGGCACTGGTCACCTGCCAGCCAGCAGGGAATAAAGCAGGGGCCAGGCCTGATGCGAAACCCCAGCCCAGGGAGGAAGGTGTCGTGGGGGCGGCTTTTATCTAGTCCTAGAACACACCAGGCACACGCTAGGTGCTTTGTGTATGCTGCTTCTTATAATCTTCACGACAGCCCTGTGGGGTAGATGTCTTACTTCTGTTTTTGTAGATGGAGAAACTGAGGCACAGAGACATTTTTTTTTTAATTGACTGGCCCCAAACCACAGCTAGTAAGTCAGGATTTAAATCCAGATGCTCCTGACTTCATCCTGATCTCACTACACAGATCTGGCTTTGACAGGTATCTCCTGAGAGCTGGTTAATGCAGGCAAATAAGACAAAGAGATGAGACTAGATTCCTTGGCCACGTGGGCTTCTTAGAACGCCATTGCTGCCTTTCAGGACAGGAAGCAAGCTCTGGTTCGATCGGGACGTGTGGCCTGTCGGGCTGGCAGCACCCCTGATGACCTAGTCACACATGTGGCGCATGCACCCCGGACTCGCTCTGGGTCTCCCGGAACTCCCACGCATTGTAGAACTCTGTGCTCCTGGAACGTCACAAATGCACCACGCAAATGCAGGTGTGCATTATACATAGGTACAATGATTACACACCATGGGATTATTATACCCGTGCATTATTATTATTACATACATGGGATTATTATCACACAGGCAGAATAATCCCATGTATAACGCGCACCTAAATGTGGGTGAGCGTTATACACAGCAAAATACGATGCTAAAGCTTCACATCCTAGAAGCGAAGTTGGCAGAGTGCTCCCTATCTCACTGACTCAATCATTCAGTCCTCAGAATAAGTCAGTTCCGTCCACTGTGCTGAGTCTCATCTCGGGAAGCGGTGCCGCACGTGGGCTCCCGGGGCCTCTACCAGGTGTGCAAGCGATCAGGCGTTCGACAGGGGCTCTGCCCATGGAAACAGGAGAAGGAAACAGAGGCCACCCATCAGAGCGCGCCGCAAACCAGGGCTGAGTCTGCAAGGCTGCCAGTCAGGATTTCCAGCTGTGAGGCTCAGCGTTTCTCCCGCTGGAACGAAGGCGGGCGGCGACTACCTGCCGGATGCCTCCGGTCTGCAGCCGGGAGTCTCCGGTGATGTCGCCGGGTGCTCAGGAGAATTCTGTGTGGCTCACACAGCGTCAGCCACTGAGCTCGTGTAGGTGTGAGCTGTTGTGAGAATTTGGAAGTTTACGTCGTGTCCTTTAGCTGGAAAGACTGCTGTGAACCATGGAGATAAGCAAGGAAGAAAAGGTCTGATGTGAGGGAACGTGGATGTTTAGGACACACAGTGGTTCCCAAGATAACTCTTGGGCTCTGAAATCCGTAGTCGTATTGACTGGCAGAAACGGGAGGATTGGGTCCCTTTTCTCGTTGGGCTTACACCGATGGTGAGATGGCCACGTCAGTGTTCACACCAGGTACTGGACCCTGGAGGACTCGCCAGCAGACAGGACCAAAGCCAAAGAGTTGCTCGTCCTAGAGGGGACGGCTGCTATGAGCTTCTTGATGAAGGGGTCAGAAGGACACGGAGTTAACCTGGCCTGGGACTCAGCAAGAGGAATGGAAAGCATTCCTGGGGTCGGTGGCTCCTAGATTGTCCCCCGAAGTCTCTGAGGTCATTTTTCACCCTCCAACCTCTCCCTGTTTGCTATGCGCCAGGAGATGGGGGCCACTCCACTTCTCAGGTCTGACAGCGTTGCTGAGGGGGAGGCCTGGGCAGAGTGGTTAAAACAGGGAATTGTTCTTGAAGCAATCTACCTACCTGGCCAGGTGATTGAAGGAAGAGCGAGTGGCTCCCTGAGAAGTCTCCAGGTCAAATGGACTTCGTGTGACCCGCCCACATGCCGTTCTCTCTGAGGGCAGAGGGAGGCGCTATCCACTTGGCATCAGCCACCGGCGTGGCAACCAGCTGAAATGTTGTGAGTTGCTAGTCACATCTCCTTGTGACCTGAGATTTCAAGAACAAGGGGGCGAGGATTTTCATTTAAGGGGAAAGAAGAAACCAGAGGAAAACACAGACCCCTGTAGAGGGAAGAGCACGTCAAGGGGATCAAACTTCCTTTGAGACTCCAGGATGCCGCTGGGCTCACATCGGAGAAAGGATGCGCTCAAAGAATCTGCTCCATCACTTCTCTTACGAGTGGTCCAGAGTGTAGGAATGGGGAGGCTCCCTAGGGTTTTGTAGAAGAAAGGAGACCCGTGCTAAGGAAGCTGGAGGCATCCTGGTCTGGCTTTTCTCAGAGTTTTCCTGCAACACCCCTCCCCTTCATCCCTTTTTG
>CM052551.1:7343431-7370161 GCA_028533065.1 Trachops cirrhosus | reverse complement strand
AAATTCCATCCGGAGCCGTGACTACCTGTCATGGCACTCTGCGTGCACACACATAATAATGAATTTACCACCTCTGTTGGACACTGAGGTGGCTTCCAGCCTTTCAGTGTTATTAGCAATGCCAAGGAACACTTGTGGCTATGGACACTTTGTGCTTAAAGTTCCTCCAGAAAGATTGTCTCTCTAAAACTCTTGCTAACGATTGGCCCTTACATTGGATTTGCACTAAAAACAGGCAAAGCTAATTGACTACATTGTATTTTTTTATGTAAAAGAGTAATGTAGGACCAGGATGCAGGTGGAGGTTAAGGCACCAGTAAACAGGGGTGTCAGAGATCAAAGCTGGTGGTGCATCTGGGTTCCCAGAGGGGAGTGTTATGTTTCTATGGCAACACCTTCCTCCGATGAATATAGATGCCTCCAGGTCCTGTGTGATGCTTGATGGTCCTGACTCTTGGGATCATCCAGTCCCCTCCTTTGCCTCTGGGTCCCTGCTGACCTGGCCATATTCGGCCTGCGGGACAAGCATGATCTTGGACTAAAGTTTAATTTTAGTTCTCACTGTCCATTGTCACTCGGATCCACACATCGGTCACTTGTGAGAGTTGTGCTAAACGTGAGACCATCTCAGGAAACGTATCTCCTATGGCGGCGGCAACACATTTCTAAGACCCCAGGGGGAAGTCAGCCCCTAGACTAGTTCCCAAACTTGAGGTTCAGCGGGGTCATCTGACTCAGCACCGATTTAAAATGTGCGGTTCCAAGACTCATCTTTGGAGACTTTGGTTGGGGGAGTCTGGAGAGTTATGGTGACTCAGATATAAACTTAGAGAGACTAGGAAGCTCACTAGTCCTTAAGGCTCCACCCTGATGCTGACATAAGCCAAAGGTTGATGTAAGCCATGGGCCTGGACTGCGATGGCCCAGCCAAGGTCTTCATCCTTCCAGGAGAGAGAGAAATATGGACGTGAGAGAGAAACATCGATCAGTTGCCTCCTGTACGCACCCTGACCGGGGATTGAACCCACAGCCTACGTATGTGCCCTGACCGGGGATTGAACCCACTCTATCCCACCAAGCCACTGGGCCAAGGCATGTTTGTTTTTGGACCTTACTTCTAGGGGATTTGGGAGTCTTCGCAGCAAAGGAGGTTCTGAGAACAAGAAATGAGCACCTGGTAGCCCCAGCACAAGCTCATGGGGGATACACGCCAAGTTCAAGGGAGAAGCCATGCCTGCAGGGAGCTTCCCTGTGCTGCCCTGGCTGCCAACCCCCCACTGCTGTCCCTCCCACGGACCCACATCAGCAACGATCAGAAGGCTGCCTCTTGTTAGACTCCGGGATCCCTCCTTTCTGCTTACATTAGCCCCAGGGAGCCTGGGAAGGCCTGGGGGTGAGAGCAGAGTCTGAGGAGGGTAAAACGTGGGGGTCCAGTGCTGAGCTGCAGAGGGACTGGCGTTTGCAAGGGAGCAAAAAATGTCTGGGAAGCCTCTGCTCCCAGCAGGCTGAGGCGAGCAGATTGGTGAGCGCCGGGGTTGACGAGGGCCAGCTGTAAACACTTACAAAACCCAGATAATTTTGAGTTTGTTTCTCTGTTTCAAAAAGAAAAAATATATATACATTTGGACTTCTTTTTCTCTTTCGGGTCAGAGCATTAGCCAGCTTCCTCCACAACAGGCCCCCAAATAGAAGGATGCGTGAGAGGTGGGAGCATGGGAGGAGAGCCCGAATCAAAATTAGAACCAAGTCCTGGGAGGCAGCAGGATCCGAGACTTTTCGCGAAATCTGCTCTCCGCGTCTGGCTTCTCGAGCGCTGCTCTTTTGCTAAACTGCCAACAGTTACCACTCGGAACCTCAACAGCACCTCACGCTCGTCAATTCTGGGCTCGTGGGCCCCGATTCGGCCGGGTTGGGGCCCGGCGTTTGCTGAATTTCCCGACCGCCTCCGCGGACCTCCCTAGGCCCCTGATTTCTCCTTTGCTCCTCCCCCTCTCCCCTCCCCTCCGCGGTTTGTCACGTTTCAGGAGGCCACCAGCCTTGACCGCAAAGGGAAAGGAAGGCGAGGCAGATGCCGCTTTCATGCCCCAGATGCGGATTACGCGAGACACGCCACTCAGCGCGGAGCCGAGTCGCCGAAATGGCCATTGGTGGGGAACCGCCCAGGGCCTGCAGGGACGATTCGATGAGCCCCGGCGCGCTCAGATCTCCCTTCTTTCTGTGCTCAGTGAGGTTCTTCCTCTGGTTTGCTGACGGACTTGTGGATCTCATCCCTCAAGACAGGCCCCCCTGTGTCGAACCGTTTTTCCTGTTCTTCTGGTGGGGACTTCTCGGCAGCGTCCTTTGAGTGAAAGTGACCCCAGAGGGGATGTAAAGGTGTCCCCATCGGATCCTGCCCTGCGGGTGCTCTCCATCCAGGGGGCACTGGGTGGGAATGAAATGGTGCAGCTCAGCAAGTCCAGGAGACCCAGCCGTCAGGGAGGCTGCCTGGGACTTTAACCCAGGCCGTGGGAAGGGCTGAGTAATGGACCGAGTGCTGTGTGTGCACTTACTGTGGATTGGCTCAAATTGGATTAAGCTGACCCCCGGGCCAACTGTTGATACACCGCTGTCTCTGTCCACCGCCCACTCAAGTGAGAGAGGGTGCTGAGCACAGTATTTTACTTCCAGCCACAGCGGCATCCCGAGCCCGTCAGGTTGCACACAGAACGGGCACTGTGCTTCGTACCCTCTGCATCTGACTCCGTGGAATCCTCACAATCCCCCTGTGATTGTGTGACCCCTAATAGCAGCGAGGAAAGTGGGGGCCGCGAGACTTAGGGACCCAAAGAGCGAGGAGGATTCAAACCCTTGCCCTGGTTCTCCCTACCACCCCCGGGGCCCCTCCATTCTCCTGCCCCCCACCCCCGCCACACACACACACACACACACACACACACACACACACACACACGGGGCGGGCCTCAGGCTACAAGAGATCGCAATCAGGGCAGTGCAGGAGCACTCTGCAAACAGGCGGCAGCCAGAACGCACACGTGGACTAAGAGAAGCGTGTAGTATCTTATTCTGCCATTTTAGGCAACGTGGCGGATATACAATCTTCTATTTTTGTTTTAAGCAATTTATGGTATTTAGTAAAATCAGAGTAGGTGATGGAAATTAGCTGTGAAGGCTTTAGACACTTTTGTTTACAGTTTTCGGCATTTTTTTTTCTTAAAAAGACTTTAAGAAAGAAGATTTTTAAATTGCCTAGCTAATTTGGAATTCTGAAACCACCAACACACAGGATATCACTGGGGTGAGGAGGGTAAAAGAGTCTCCTAGCACAAAACCCCCAGGGCACGTCTGAGGACGGATCAGTAGTGATGCAGTGTAAAGACGGGCTTGAGAGCGGGTTAGAACTCAGCCACGATGGAATGTGCTAGAACCCATGCGAACGTGTCCGTCTGTCCGGACTCTATGCCGCGTCACATAAAATAATGAGATGGGGTCGGCTTTACAGGAAATCCCCGGGGGGAACTGTCACCAGCGTGTGTGCAGACAAAGAAGTGGGGGGCTCTGGCGGAGGGGCTCCAGCCAGCACGGAACCGGGGAGCGTCGGAGCGAAGCCCTGTGGTGCTGATACGGAGGTGGCTCGACCCGCCCTGGTAGACGCCGCGCACTGCTCTGCGATCGGTTTGGAGGATCAGACACTCATCATATCATTGGGAACGGTTTGCGCCAGAAATAGAATATTATAAATAGCCTTGGCCAACAGAAGCCGTGCATAAAAATGATTTAAGAGTGCCAGAAAGAAATCATTATTCATGATTATTAATGATCATCTTTTTATGAGCATATATATTTAAGTATATTATATATAGGCATGCACAATAGATATAAGAACAAATATGTATATACACACACACACACAATGGAGACAGAGAGATGATGCCAGTATTGTGTGAGGTGCTCTAATGCTTTAAATATATTATCTTCAATGTTTTACATTCTAAACGGCCAGTTGAAGAATTTGATTAAACCAACTCCTTCCAAAGGTAGCTCCAGTGTTCGGGTCCGTGTCCCTGTTCATCAGCTAGAACCTCAGCCTGTCTCAAAGAGCAGGCATCCACATGAACCATCACCACAGTTTTTAGGTGAAAGGAAAAATGTGAATGCTAAAATGTAGGACAGTATTAGCACTTTTTGCCGACTACTCGATTCTCAGGGAATGTAACAAAAAATTGTATTTTGAACAACCATCAATTGAACTATGGTCTTGATTTTTACTTTTGTAACAATATACCTCTTCTCACATTTGATTTTATGCTGATTTGTTATGCTAAATACTTGGCAGATGTGTGATGGACGTATCAATTGGTCCTCATGTAGCTAGCCAAAATTATTTCCAACATCCTTTTATTTTAGGCAGAACTCTCCAGTAGTCTGTTTTTGGAGCCGGAGGCAGCCTTCAGGAAAATAAATAAGATAAATATAGCAATTTACAATGGTCCGACATATTCATTGGGATGTCGCTATTCTTAGCACTTATCATAACAATACTTTTAAGCTGGATGGATTTATGTCAGCAAGAACTGGAAATATCTAATCAGGATTTTTTAATCTCTTGAGCATCTTTTAAACCATCATGCAGAAATTTGATGGCAATGAGCTTAAAAACCACCATCAGCAATGAGGATTATTATAATATTCATTGGTATTCCGTTCTTCTAGTTTAATGCAGCTCTGGGGGTGGGGGGCATAAGCAAAGTCGGACCACAAAAACAAAAGTAAACACTTCTTGGTAATATCCTGTCACAAGCTGGATAAAGAAAGGCTAAAAGACAGTTATCGCCTGCCGGAGACAGCGTCTTTGGCCTGCTCACATCTGACCCAAATTGCGTACTTAGCCGTTCGCGAGGGCTCCCATTAAGAGCCAGAGATTCCACATATGCTAGCTGATGGTGGAGCTGAAAACAAAATTGTCCCCATAATGTGTTTTTGTGCTACTGGCTCTGGTTGATAAGGTGCAGCCGCCAACAGGAGTCCCTGGTCATGCATCCCTGTCCTTCATGCTTTTTCCTATGTCTTGTCGCCTCCTAAGCAGAAGTGGCAGCTGATGTTTTGATAGCTGGTGTCACGGGGCCAGAATCCTCGGAGCATTGCATCCTCCGTGGGCTGCACCCCAGGGACAGCATTGCGAATCGGTTAGACATATCTCATATTTGCAATTAAGTTCCCTGATTTCCAACGTGCCTGCTGTCCTCGAAGAATGATGCATGTGTCTTCCTGGTGACTTGGCAGGAATTGGGCTGACTGGAGTTGAAGGCTGTTTTCTGACTCGAAAGAATTAATCGCTCTTAGCAACTGAGCTGCCTTCTGTGCCAGCCCCACGGCACAAGCACCCTGCTTTCTCCTGCCATCTACTACACAGGAGTGCCATGGATTTTGTTGCATTTAGGTGCATCTAAATTAGCAAATATCTTAGTACAGCTGCTATGAGGCCTTGGGGAAGGGTGGGTGGTGGCGGGACGGGGGGTGTGGAGGGATAAAGCTGTAGGGAAATGATTAAAAATATATATCAATCTGTCTTTATAGTATTATCATCTTGAAATGTACAGCCTGAAATGTGTTACTTTATTCTCCTGAGGGTTATATTTGGGTGCCAAAGAAGCATTAATCTTGCACTTCACCCTCTGTCTCAGAGATTTTATAGACCTGGGACATAATGCAAATTATAAATATGTTAAAATGAGAGGAAATTACGTAAGTGGCTGCAGACTGTGACCTAGACTGCATTCAAGGCAGCAAAAAATTACGTTAAAATTTATCAGTGAGCCGGCTCCTTCGGTCAAACAACGTAGGAAACAAAAATTCTTTCACCATTCTGTTCATATCCATGGAGACCTACTACGTCAAAAGACACTGTACGAGGCACTAAGGTGGGGAATAATGAAGACATGGCCCTGGCTCCTGTAAGCTAAATGGAAAGATGATAAAACCAATCTTCTTTGGAATTTCCCAAACCTGTTCCTTTCCTGAGCCAAGAGATCATTCTCCAGGCGAATTAAGAAAACCTGGTAAATGAGCAAACAGAACAGAAACAGACCCATGGACACAGAGGACAGACGGAGGGAGGGCTGCCTGAAGGGAAGGGGGTTGGGGGCTGGGTGACAAAGGCGCAGGGGTCGAGAAGCGCGGATTGGCACGATAGCTACGGAACAGTCACAGGGCTGTGACGCACAGCCCAGGGAACACAGTCAATAATGTGTAATAACGTGTACGGTGCCAGGGGGGAGCTGGGAATACCAGGGGGGTCACTTTGTCAAGTGTACGATTGTCTCACCACTGTGCTATACACCTGGAACGAATGTAATGTAATATTGCATGTAAACCGTAATTGAAAAAAATAATTTAAATAAAGAAAACCTGGTCACTTTCTTTTTGGTCTTGCCATCCATTTTATGTTACTGTGTTTATTAGGAAAATAAACTCAGAAGACCCCATTTACAATGCATTTGATGTGGCATATATCAATAGTTAAGATATTTTTTGACCTCCAGAGTCAATCTGAATTTAGTAACAGCTGACGAAAAAGGAATATTCAGTATTCTAATCATCCCCAGCTTTTCCTCTGACTCGGGCACACAGCATTATAAAAGTAAGAGCTGTTTGCTTATTAGTTCCTCAATATCCGGGCTCGATAATGCAGCTGGACCACTCACAAAGCACTAAAGTACTCAGATGCACTTAAAACTCGCTCGGATTACATCTTTGAATGCGAGCATCTGGAATTTTCTCTCTAGTTGGCACCTTTGATTGCGTTCTTCCTGCCGAGGTGGGCCCAGCGCCCTTGTGCTCAGAATTAGGAGTAATTGAGTTTCGGCCCATTTGCTTAGCAATCAACCCTACAATGGGGTGTCAGGAGTATTTAGCAATGCATTATCTCCCAAAGCGATGCGCCCAGTGCTTTCTGGGCAAAGGGGGCACTTACATCCATTAATGCCATGTATTACCACAGCACATTCAGTTCCTACATCTCTTCGATATGGACATGTGGGGACTGAATCTCTCCTTGCAGGTTCGGCTGTTTTATTCTCCTGGGCGCAGGGAAGTGATGTTCGCCGTGCCTGGCTCTGAAGCCTGTCAGCCTGCTAGGATCTAACCTCAAAAAGGGGGTCCCGTAAACGTGGTAGCCGAGAAACGGGGATCAGCCGCGTCCATCGTGTGAACTGCGCCCCGCCATGTCCACCCCGGGGCCGGTGGAGCCGCGGAAATCCAGACGTGTAGATGTTAGCCAGGCGTGGGGCCGTGGTTTCGGGGGGGCAGCCCGTGGGGAGCAGAATTCGGGCAGCAGTTGGTGAGGGAGGTAGCAGGGCCAGTCTCCCAAGGAGGAGCCTGGCCGGACCTTGTAGGGAGGGAGTCCAGCTTCAACCAGAGGAAACTGAGGCAGAACTCAAGTCTTAAGAGCTAGATGAGTAAGACAGGAGGAGGGCAGACACCAGCTTGGTGGACATGCAGACCCCTTAGGGCTCACATCGGCGTATCAGACTTGGGGTTTAGGAACCCCTCTAGGTCCCAGGAAGCCGGTGTGGTTGAGGTTGCTGCTCCCATTGCACCTGGCTCAACGATCACGTGGCATCGATCTGGTCAAGTATAGTCCTCAGTGCAATGTTGAAGGCAGGTGCTGTGAAGCTCTCCCCAGCAGGGGGCGCCAGTGGCGTCACCGAAAGGTAGAATCTCAAGCTCTGCCCAGACCTCTCACTGCCCCAGGGTTTAGGAGCGAAAGGAGAGGAGCTCTAGGTCAGAAATTCTGCTTTATGAGTTCACTGTTAGGGTAGGAAGCTGCAAAAAAGTCTGTAGGAGTAAAAAGGCTGAAAGGAAAAGGAAGGTAACCAAAGTTACCTAGTGCGTACAGAGTCCCGCAGGTGTCACAGACACAGGCAGGACCGAGGGCCGGTCCGGAGGGGTCGCAGAAGGCAGGGTGTCTCAGGTAGGGGCACATGGCTCATTCCTCTTGGGTTCCCAGTGTATAGCAAGTAGTATTGTGGGAAGAAAAGGCGGGGAGGAACAAAGGGAAAGCGGTCACTAAATGAGAATATTTTTTTTTAAAGAAGAAACGTCAGGATAAAAGTTCATTGAATTTGTCTGGAAATTACTAACATTAGATTCTATTCTGACTGCGTCACTAAATGCTGGACGTTGGGTCGAAGTTACTTGTATGAGACTACAGTTACTCCAGCTATGAATGAAAGGAATGCGTTAGACCAGATCATCTCTTTTGCAAAGTTTACTTCAGCAACTACTTTGAGTGCCTGCTAACAGCCAAGCACTGGGCTCCGAGGAGACTTAGATGACAGCATTTATACCAGGAAATACCAGAGCTCTGACCCTAAAGGAGGCCCTTTGTCCTCGGAGTAGTTTTGTAAGCCCTGCTGAGTGTGGGCGTTCCTGGACCACAAGCTAATTAAAGCCAGAAGTGAGAGGCCTGTTGTTCTCAGAGATGCAACAGGTAAAGGGCTCACCTTGCACGTGACCTTTTGCAATCAGAAGTCTGAGCGTCCTGGGGCACCTCACTCACCTCCTCCCTTAGTCATTCACGTTGTGTGGAGAATATGAGTGAACAAGCAACCACTGAGCGCCTACTGTTTGCAAGATGAGGAACTGAGTACAGCATCTTGTCTCACTCACACAGCATGTGGCTCAGCTCTTATTTTCTTCATTTTACAGGGGAGACACGGGGACAGTCACTTGAACTCTGGACAGTTCGACTCCGAGGCCGGAACCCTTCCTGCAATGCTACAGCACGTCTTAACATTCACTTGCTTTGAATAACGTAATGAGTAAACACGCCCATTAGCGGGCTTTTTCTGAAAGCTAATCTTTGACTTGGAGGCATTTGGCAGAAAGTGTTGGTCACGTGCACATTGAGACTGGCGTCCTGCAGGTGGATTCCTAAATTCGGATGAAGTGTGATGAAGTAGGAAACCAGGGCAATGTGTTCTTTGTACAGCGGAGATGGGCCCATCTATCCATCCATTCCTCCATCTATCTAAATGTCGATATAGATCTAGGTCCTCATTTTACATTTCCATAAACTGACACATATTTGAATGAACTGATGTTTATATCTGACTATACCATACATATCAGCTCATTAAATGGCTGTATAAACACTGAACTTTGGTTTAAATTGGTTTAGCATTTCTAGTTGCGTTTAGCATTAACCACTACAGTGCACCTCAGCAGCCATGATGCATTCTAGGACTTCAGTAGGCTGGAGAGGATACGAAGTTGGGGATGGTAAGATTTGAGGCTAGGAGAATAAATTCAGCTTTAGGACAGGCCCCCAAGGAGGGTGGCCCACTACTCAAATCACAGAGTCCTAGGGGAAAGAATGAAATGTGGGTGCAAGCTGGAAAAGTCTCCTTATCCATGGGGTCCAAACCAACGGGCCAGGGGATGGCCACGGCAATGGCAAACCTGGTGGCCAGGGGGGTGGGGGAAGCTGTGTCGCTGCAAGAGGCCCACCCGGCATGGATAAGAACTCCAACCCATGGCAGGGTCCAGGATTTGGGGAGAGAAAAGCTACAAAGAGAAATGGAGTCTCAAACGAGCCAGCTGGGGTTTCGGGATAGGGCTTCTGTCTCAGTGGACAAGCTGGAGAGAACGGTGGCAAGCTACGGAGAGGCTTGATGCTACCGTCATGCAGAGCGGGGCAGGGGTTAGGTCAAGACGGATGCTTAGCAGGCAGTGGGGGGCCTTCCCAGGCACAGTGGGTGTCGGGCCACATGACAGGTTCTAGACCCACTGCCATGGGCAAGGTAAGGCTGAGATTCCCTAATATATTCCAATAAGTCTGCAAGGATTGGCTCAAGAACAGAGTTGTCCTGAACGAAGACGATAAATGGAGACTGTCAACACCCGTACATGGCTGGGCCTGGGTCAGGAATGGACCGACGCATCGTGGTTTAGTGGTATTTGCATCCATTTTATAACCAAGTAATGTATCCATTGCATTTTAGCTCAGGTGTGATGAAGTCCCCAAAGAACAGCATTCATATTCTTTTGTCATTATAATACTCAGTATTAAATGGATCATTATGGGATTTCTTAACATTATTAGCATTGTAATGAAAATTCAATAGAACTGTAATGCCATTGCTTTGTCAACATCACTGCAAAACCTAATGACAAGTTAATAACACTGTAGATTAATAAAATATGTTTGGTTTTCACCAGGATGGCAATAAAAAAGCCTCAATCAAAATTTACCCTTGACCTTACAGTATTTCAATAGATTCCCATAAATGTCTGCTAAAGCTTTACTATTTCATGTCAGTTTATGTTGAATAGTTCATTCAGTCACATAATTAAAATAATCCCTTTCAGTTCTTGGAATTCATTTTATTGTGACTCACCCACAGCCTCACAACCAAGTACTGCACGGACGGAACATGAGGAAACCAACAAAAGGACTGTCACCTTATCGTCAGATGTTCTCGGTCAAGTCCACTTGGAAGAAAACCATGGTGGGAGTGTTATTTGTAAGGCGCGTCTGGCTGAAAGAGAGTGGATGCATCTGGCGGTGTTCTCCAGCCACTGCACTGTAAACGCTGAGATTCCCATCTGCAGGCAAATAATCGGTGCATACCGGGGAGCTTTACCGCTTGTCTCATCACGAACTGCAGGTCTCCCCTGTGATTAGAGGGAATGCCTGTGCTTGATTTTCAATAAATTCACCAGAACCAGCAAAGGCCGTGCAGGTGTTTCGGTGTCTGATCTTAATCTCTTATACACAGAGGCTCAAGAGGAAACAGTGGGCAGATTTAAATGCATAATACCCGCCATAACACTTTTCAACTCTTTGGTTGGCATACTTGCAGACAGAATTCCAGTCTTCCTGAGTAGATTTTTTTTTTCACCTGAAAATCACTCTGCCATGTGAGAACACAAATTCAGACTGCTTGGTCATTCCGAGGGACCTGGCGACACCAGACAGCCACCATGTTCAGGGCCTGTATCTGCATCTACTCGGGGACAACTTCCTCCCTGCATCTAGCCTCTTTCTGATTTGAAAAATGGCGCAGCCCTGGCCCCTGTGGCTCAGCTGGTCGGGCGCCATCCTGCAAAGTGAAAGGTTGCAGGTTCGATTCCAGGTCAGGGCACAGGCCTGGGCTGTGACTGCATTCCCCAGGCGGGGCACATGCGAGAGGCAACTGATTGGTGTTTCTCTCTCACACTGATGTCTCTCTCCCTCTCTTTCTCCCTCCCTTCCCCTCTCTCTAAAAATAAATAAATTTAAAAAGTTAAATAAATAAATACGGTACAAGTTCAGGAGAGCCCATTTATAACCTACATATTGAGGGTCAGGACTAGTGCCGTCATCATGGGCTAACCGGTCTCTGTTGGCTAAGCATTCATACTTCATAACCGACCCCTTCTAATCTACCATTTGACAAGCATGCGTCACACACCAGCACAATACTGGGACTGGAAACACCGAGAAGGATGGGACAAGCCCTCTGACCCTCACAGAGATGGTCTAAGACAGGGCTTGAGAACATGCATTCTCAGTTTGAGTGCTGGTTCTGACCATGCTCTAGCTCCATGACCTTGCACGAGGAGTGACCTTCCCACCCCGCACTCGGTTTCTCCCCGAGTGAAATGGCGCAGTAGTGACATTACCTGCATAGAGGGCTGGGGAGGTCACGGTCTGTCAGGGGCTCAGCACAGTCCTGGCTGGGCGCAGTGTACTTACTACTCAGTGTGTTGGTGTTAGTACTGTGGAGTTCACATTCTCATAGGGAGAGAGATCATATCACACACACTAAATATAGTTCAGCAAAGCTCCCTAATGGGGCTCAGAACAAAATGCCATAAGAGCGTGATGAGAAAGAGAATTAGGAGTTCATTTATGCCGTTTTATTGAGTTTTCTTTGAAGTGGTAATCATGCAGGGAGAGGCTCAAAAGAGGAGACCTCTAAGCTGGACCTTTAAGATTGGATTAACGGGGCAAGAGCGGGGTGGGGGATGTCCAGTGCACAGGGGCATGAGCAGCTAGCACGAGCAAAGGCCGGGCGGTGTGAGGCGGCTGGCATGTCCAGGGTCCAGCAAGTGGTGTGGAAAGAACACGGGAGGACAGGTCAGGCGAGGGTCCCACCATCGTGAGCCCTAGAGAGCAATGGTATCGAATCTATATTTTGCAAAAATAACTTGGCCTGGTCCTGGAGGAGGGACTACATCAAAAAGAGACTGGAAAGCAGGGAGCCTGTTATGAAACAGTCATGGCAGCCTGAACTGGGGCAGTGGCAGTGAGAATGGACAGGTGAGGACACAGCTGGGAGGGACTTGCAGAGAGACTAGAAAGCACAGTGACCGACGGGAGGTGGGGGATGGAGGAAGCACTCACAGATGACTTCGTCTTCCAACATGAAATTTAAAAAAAAAAAAACAGGAAGGGAAGCAAGTTTGGAGAGAAAGATAATGGGTGTGGAGCTATAAATATTAAGTTTGGACTGTCTGCAGGAAGAATATCTGAGGGGAAAGTTTAGAATATAATTCTGGATAGACTCGTCCAGGATGGCGAGGAGAAGGGACAGTAGAGGAAGAGGGAGGAAGTGACATTTTGAAAAACGGGACTTGCACATCTGTGCAGCCCAACTGATTCTATGAAACAGAACCAGGACTGGATGAACCTGTCTCTAAAATCACCCTCCGCACCAGTAAACCTGGCTCACTCACAGCACCTTAAAACGCCTGTGCATTCATCTGCACCTTCCTTCCCTCTGTTCAACATAGGCTAACTAAGCATCTATTATGTGCCAGGCACCGTTCTAGATTTGGTGACACAGAAGGAAAAAGGCAAAACCCTGCCAACAGGGAGTTTACGTCTTAATGCAGGAGACCGTCAATAAGCAAGCGACTGAATAATATGAAATATAATTTTAAGTAAACACATAAGGGAAAATAAAGCTGGCAGGAGGTCAGAAAGTTACCAAGGAGGGAGAGGAAGGGGAGCTCTTGGAAATCGTGTGGTTGTGGCCAGGGAAGCCATCTCTGTTGAAGTGACGTTCCATGCAGAGACCTGAAGTGATGGAGAAAACGATGTGAAAGCCTGGAGGAAGCGTGTTTCAGACACAGGGAAGAGCACGTGCAAAGGCCCTGGAGCAGGAGCCGGCTCAGCGTGATTGAGAAACAGCCAGGCAGCCAGCTTGCCTGGAAGAGACGAAATAGTCCCAGAGTATCTTGTGATGTCAGGTACTATTGTCTTGGGTTATCAACCGAAGGGGTTGTAAAGATTTTCATGGACGTGTATCCTGTCTTCCCAACTCCATGTAAGCCTCTGGAGGGCGAGGTCTGTGTTCCAATTTCATGCTCCCACCGGTCCTAGCTCAAGCAATGCCTTGCACATAGCAGGTGTTCTTTCTCTATTCATTTGTCTATAAGTATAATTTGGGGTGATCTCTAGGCCTCCGCGGCCCCACTCTCAAAAATACTTCTGGGCTAATTCCGGAGGCGGGTAACCCTCTGGCGAGCCACCGGTGAGCTACGTCCAACACTGTTGTGATCAGTAAGAAACTCAAGCTACGCCCAGAGCGACACAGAAGCCCACACGCCAGGACCGCCCCTCGCAGTCTGCAAACCCGGCAGTGTTACGCAGGCTCTAACTCCGAAGACTGAAAAGTTCTGCGCATGCTCGGAGGAGCTGCTGGCTTTGCCACAGTTCTATGCTTAAACATTACAATAATATTATTATTATCCCACAAGGGTGTCGTGGGGATTAATGAGACATTTTCAAATCACTTTGAGCTGCTCCACTGGGGGCACTAAATAAGTGGTATGTGTTTCTCCTGAAACGCCATTTTTGACATTGATTTGTTGTGATGGGCCCTGCCGTCCAGCAGGGCTGGGACTCGCCCACCAACTCCTTCCCTGTAAACAATAGGCTAGCCTTCGGAAGGCGGTGGTTTTCCGTTAAAATAAATACGACGTGAGGCAAACTGGTCAGCAATCAGCAGCAAATAGGCTGCTGTGTGAAACCTAACATTTATTAAGCACTCACAGCGATCAACATAAGAGCTTCACAGTGTGACTCAGTACAGCGAACCCTGGGTTTGGAAATGGTCCAAGATTCCAGGCCCCGCTCTGCCTCTACCTCGCTGTGTGAGCTTGAAGAAATTGCTAAACTTCTCTGGGCCTCAAATAGCAAGTAAGGGCTGTTCCATGGAGCTCACGAGCAGCCTTCCAGGTCAGGGGAATACATGAAGGGAATGGAAACAGTCACTTCTGAAGGAGAGAGGATTCGAAGCAGGGAGAAGCTTGTGACCATCCTCTGCTCTGGTCTTCCTTGCCATTGATTAATATTAATTTCAGGACTAATTCCTGCAAATGGGGAAATAAATCACTCGCTAAGCCAGACAGAGAGGTGCATGAAACATTTGGTCTTTAAAAATAGGTTCTTTGTCTTTAGATGAGCCATCCTTGCAGTAAGCCCTCTCTGCCTTATCCTTAGATTTAAATATACGAGTGATTGATTATACTGCTACCCTAATCCCCAGCTCAGGGACAGTGTTCTGGTTCAGCACCTGTTTTACCCAGCGGTCCACTCAGACCATCTTACAGCACATCCTACTGTGTGCGGGGCCTGGCACCCACCTGGAGGTGAAGGACGGAGAAGAACACGCACGCTTATTGCAGAAGAGGCAGAGGTGAAAACCCTGCAGGATAACCCAGCATCGCACTGTCCTGGGGGTCCAGGCTCCCCTTCTCCTCACCCCAGGAATGCCAGCACTCCTGTGCTCAGAAAGAAGACACGCTGACACTCCAGAGCAGACAGAAATGCAAAGGATCACTCTTTGAGAAATGCGAGTCAACAAGCATACTCAGTTCCTACTATGTGTCAGGCACGCTGGTCACTGCTAGGAATGTAAATTGGGCAAGACCTAGTCTCTGCCTCACTCGGACTCCAAGTCCCTTCGAAAGCTGAGGTGACCGGTGGGGGAGGTGTCGCAACAGCAGCTCCTCTTTTGTAAATGACTCCAAAGCTGAGACAGGAACCGCATCTTAAAGCCTGGGGTTGCCTCTGCGTTGGAGTTGCGAAAACGTCTGGAAACGGGAATTGTGATCAAAGCGACCACAGCAACGCGGGAAACTCGTTTAGGTTCAAAGGGGATGAATGTAAGTTGTCTCCAGGCCAAAAGCCAGCAACAGAGATACTAGCTTTGGAATGGATGTTCTCCCACTTTAACAACTAGAGCGTGGCAAGTCCCCCGCCACAAGGCCAGCAGCGAGGGGAGGGTCTAGGTACAGGTCTGGCTCTGTCCCTCCCACCACAGATTTCAGATGCGATGTGAATTTCGTCATTTCCCTCTTATTTTCCCACCGACAGGAAACCTCACAGTGCTGTAAAGACCAGGCGGCCCTCTCCGAGCCCAGCCAGAACCGTGGTCCCGGGTTCTTCCCCACGGCTGGAATCTAAGCTGTGACAGTTAGTGTGAAATCTGCGCTACAGAAGCAAAGTCCTCCAACGCCATTAATGACCCGTTTTCTTCGGATTCTGGGCGCCAAACTCACCAGCACCCATTACTCCCTGCAGCTTCTCATCCAAACAGGAGCTAAATGAATTACAGCCCCCTGAGCCTCGAGGTCTTCCATCTCAGGTGGGCTCAGGAGGCTGGGCGCAGACTTGCCTCTTCCCCAGGGCGCCCACCTGGCCCGCCACCCCTCCCGGGACCCGGCTCCGAATCCAGGGCACACCCCCACCCTCCCTCCTCTCGCCCCGGCCAGCTGCCCCCTCGCCCCCGCGACGCCCGCCTCCCCCGGCCGGCCCAGGAGTAGAGAGCGGGGCGAGCAGGCTGGGCGCTCACGGGCCGAGGCAGGCCGAGCCCAGGGGCCGGGGGTTCGCGGGGGGCGGAGGGGGGTAGCGGTGCAGATGCCGAAGTGCTAGCGGGTGCCTGGGTGACTCAGGGCCGAGGAGGGCTGCGAGGAGGGGCAGGGCGGGCGGGCGCGCGCGTGGTGGGCGGGGACCCCGAGGGGCCGCGGAGGGCGGGCGGGAGCGCGCCGGGCGGGGGCGGGGACGGGGACCGAGGCGGAGGGAGCGCGGGGGCGGGCGCAGAGGCGTCTCCGCCGAGGAGCCCGCAGGTCGCGCCACAGCCAGACGAAGCCCGGCGGCCGCGGCAGCAACAGGCGGCGGGCTGGGCTCGCGGGCGGAGGCGGCGCGGGAGCCGGGAGCGCGAGGAGGGGCGCTGGGGCCCCGAGCAGCCTCCCGGCCCCCGCCGCATGGAAGAGCGTCTCAGCCTGCTGAGCTCGCCGCCGCCGCCCTCCGCCCGCCACCGCGCCCACCCTCCCCAGCGCCCAGCCGGCGGCGGCGCCGGCACCCTGGTGAACCCGGGCTACGCCGAGTCCGCCGTGGGCCCCGACCTGCCGCCCGACATGACCGTGGTGCCCGGGGACCACCTGCTGGAGCCGGAGGCGGCCGACGGCGGCGGGGACCTGCCTGAGGGCGGCTGCGGCGGCGGCGGCGGCGGCGGCTGCGACCGTGACCGCGACCGCTACGAGCCGCTGCCGCCCGCGCTGCCGGCCGCCGGCGAGCAGGACTGCTGCGGGGAGCGCGTGGTGATCAACATCTCGGGGCTGCGCTTCGAGACGCAGCTCAAGACCCTCTGCCAGTTCCCCGAGACGCTGCTGGGCGACCCCAAGCGGCGCATGCGGTACTTCGACCCGCTCCGCAACGAGTACTTCTTCGACCGCAACCGGCCCAGCTTCGACGCCATCCTCTACTACTACCAGTCCGGGGGGCGCATCCGCCGGCCGGTCAACGTGCCCATCGACATCTTCTCCGAGGAGATCCGCTTCTACCAGCTGGGCGAGGAGGCCATGGAGAAGTTCCGCGAGGACGAGGGCTTCCTCCGGGAGGAGGAGCGCCCGCTGCCCCGCCGGGACTTCCAGCGCCAGGTGTGGCTGCTCTTCGAGTACCCGGAGAGCTCCGGGCCGGCCCGGGGCATCGCCATCGTGTCCGTGCTCGTCATCCTCATCTCCATCGTCATCTTCTGCCTGGAGACGCTGCCCGAGTTCCGCGACGAGAAGGGCTACTTCTCCTCGTCGTCTCAGGAGCTGTCGGACGCGGCCAGCAACAGCACCTCGGGGGCCCGGGCCGGGACCTCCAGCTTCTCCGACCCCTTCTTCGTGGTGGAGACGCTGTGCATCATCTGGTTCTCTTTTGAGCTGCTGGTGCGCTTCTTTGCCTGTCCCAGCAAAGCCACCTTCTCGAGAAACATCATGAACCTGATAGACATCGTGGCCATCATCCCTTATTTCATCACTCTGGGCACGGAGCTGGCTGAGCGCCAGGGCAACGGACAGCAGGCCATGTCCCTGGCCATCCTGAGGGTCATCCGGCTGGTGCGGGTCTTCCGCATCTTCAAGCTCTCCCGCCACTCCAAGGGGCTGCAGATCCTGGGGCAGACGCTGAAGGCCTCCATGCGGGAGCTGGGGCTGCTCATCTTCTTCCTCTTCATCGGGGTCATCCTCTTCTCCAGCGCCGTCTACTTCGCCGAGGCAGACGACCCCACTTCACGGTTCAGCAGTATCCCGGATGCCTTCTGGTGGGCGGTGGTCACCATGACGACCGTAGGCTACGGGGATATGCACCCAGTGACCATAGGGGGCAAGATCGTGGGGTCGCTCTGTGCCATCGCCGGCGTCCTGACCATCGCGTTGCCAGTCCCGGTGATTGTCTCCAACTTCAACTACTTCTACCACCGGGAGACAGAAGGGGAAGAGCAAGCCCAGTACATGCACGTGGGGAGCTGCCAGCACCTGTCCCCCTCGGCCGAGGAGCTCCGAAAAACGCGGAGTAACTCGACTCTGAGTAAGTCGGAGTATATGGTGATCGAAGAGGGGGGTATGAACCATAGCGCTTTCCCCCAGACCCCCTTCAAAACGGGCAATTCCACAGCCGCCTGCACCACGAACAATAACCCCAACTCCTGTGTCAACATCAAAAAGATATTCACCGACGTTTAATGTGCTACAAGTGACATGCTGTGCTCCGTATCGTGTGCACTGTGCCCCGTGGTCTGTATGTGCCCTCGTCCCGTACATTTCCAGACCATCCACCGCGGAGAGTCGTGCGGGAGTGGAAAGCACACTTCATTCTCTCCCTCCCCGCTGCTGCTCCACACTGAGCAGGTGGCTGTGTGGCAGGTGGCTGCACTCTCTCAGCGCTCTTTATTTTTTTTTCTTTCTCTCCCTTAATCAGGCAAACAACCAACTTAAACTTGACTTCTAGTACACGCCCTGTTGCGGGATGGGGGGTGGGGGGGACTTGTACATCCTGGGAGGAAATGAAACTAAAGAACAGTTACAGTAACTGTTTAACCTCAGAGTGGAAAAGCAGCCGCTGCTCCACTAAAGTGATGCAGGCACGTAGCTTGGATGCTTCAGTGTGATGGGACCTCTCAACATTATTGAATATTTAGTTCGATCACCGACACTGTGGATATGTGGATGGAAAGTCCAATCAAAAAGACTTTGAAACCCCCCATAAGTTGATTTGGGTTTTGACTGGAATTTCTGTTCTGTTCGGAACCCCCTTTCCCAGAAGGTTAAGGATGTCTACAACTTGGAACAAAGTGCCCAAGATGCACTGCGCTAATTCATGAACTCTGTGGGGCGTGTTAGGCATCTCGAAAGGCTCAGACTAGCAGGTTCCTGTGAAGTTCTCTGTGTGTGTGTGTGTGTGTGTGTGTGTGTGTGTGCGTGTTCCAGCCAGAGGAACAGATATTTTGAGTGCTGCTGAGAGAAACAACAATAAAAAAGTTCCTAGTGCCTCAGAAAGATAAACTTCTGCAGCATCACAGGAAGATTAAAGTGGCAGACACTCCTTCCAGGGGAAGTTACTAATTCGGACCTGACTGATGCAGTTTCCATAGCAACCCATGTTTCCTGGGAAACCCGAAAAAGGTTGTCATGGCATCTCTTGCTCTCTATCCCCGCCCCCTAGCCCCTGCCGTTTCCACAGTAACCTTTCCAGATGGTTCCTACTTACGTGATTTCATAAGGAAAACCACTGTTTGAATAAACCGCACAAATAAGTGAAGTCTGGGACTCCCGAGGTGGTGAAATGAATCACAAAATGCATATTTTTTTTACTACAAAAAACCATTGGTATCATCCTCTAACGACTGAATTAAAAAGGAAAATGCCGTCTTCAGAATAGTAGACACACACCACAACCAGGCATAATGTGAATTAAATGCCAGTAACTAGGCAATACTTTCAAAAGATGCTTCTCTACTGTTTTTTTCTCTCCAAGAAGTTTCCAGCCAACAAGTGAGATTAAAAAGCAAATCTGAAAGTGCTCTGTACATAAGCAAACGAAAGATTCAATCAGCATCCCTGAACCCTTACTGAAAGGGACCTCCAGACTTCCTCTTAAAAATAAGCACTCCGGGTCCCACAGCAGCACTGCCCACCAGCGCAGCACTTGAAAAGCTAAATAAAATCCAAACCTGAAAAGGATGCGTGTTTTTCACTGAGGGAATTGCAGACAATCAATAAAAAGGAGGGACGGGAAGTAACCAGATCTTGGGGAACTACCTCCAAGTTTCAGCCCTGCGCCAGGGGTTGCCGGGAGACAGAATCAGGTGAGCAGGGCCTGGGCTCCTGGGAGCGCTTCCCTTTTGTCCGGGGAAGCAGGGAAATGCCCTTCGCGGTTGCGGGTATGGCTGCTGAGACCGGCAAAGCCAGCAGTTGTACGTTAATTGCCTGCTAGATGCTCTTTCAAGATCCTTTAGAACACCTCTTCCGTGGGATTGCCATGTTGCTAACTGCCCTCTGGTTCCCACTGTTTCTTGCAGAAGGATGGAAAAAAAAAAAGGTCTTTGCTCTTCAGCCTTCACCCAAACCGAGCTGAAAATGATTGCCTTCCTTTCACTAACCCACTTGGCTTCTGAACAGCCTGCTCCTCCTTAAAAAGGAATAAAAGACAGACGCTACTGCCATTACATTATTGTTCTGGTGTTAACTTACATAATTATTTGGTAGTATGTGGTAGTACAATTTTTTGCAACTAAAATGGTTAAAAATGCAAGGAAGGTAACACTTTTTTAACATAAATAATTTTATAGACATTATAGACATGATACATTTTCTACAGTTGTACACTATCCACAATTATTTTTTGGTTTTGATAGGTTGTAGCTATTCTATCTTAGAGTAAATGAGAGTAACCCTGTGTTAAAGCTCACGAGAGGTTTCGGGCAGTCAGAAGCCTCCTTACATTACTGTTTGTGCATTGGAGACTGAAAACTAACGACTGAGACTGGAGGAGGTGGAAGAGGAGAGGAATCTATGCCTGGTCGTAGAACCATTGTCTCATCCATGTGCTTCGAAATAGGGCCCCTTTATCAGCTGTCCTTTGCTACTTGTTTGAGTTACTTGTAACAGTGATCAAATTTTTGGTATTGTTAATGACCAGAAATTCTTTTTTATGACCCATTTGAGTGGTTATATGTGAGACACACTATAGTGAGAACATCAGAATAAATTTGGTATCTGTTTTTAAGAGATCTTAACATAGAGATGAACAAAGTACAGAGACGGTTCTATTCATATTTTTTTCAGCGGATGTAGAAACCCTGATGAGTTCTGTGAGTTTTTAATGGTTGTGCCATAATTTTTGGAACTGTGTGGGTATGAAGTAACAGTAATACAAAGGAGACGCTTTTTTAAAAAAAATCTGGAGAAACATGAGCCTTAACTGTGGGGTAGTGTAATTGCTTCTAGTCGCCATACTGGTAGCTCCTTAAAGGTTACAGGTTCTGTGTTTTGACAGAGATTTAGATGCACTTGCCTAGCCCAGAATGTAGCATCTTGTACGTATTTAATGGGCATCTGATGAGTGAATGGCTATTAACTTACATTAATGTTATTTTCAGGCTCTTAATGAAGTGGTTTCATGCATAAGCTCTGCAGTCATATTGCCCGGGTTTGAATCCTGACTGCTGTTTAACCTTGAGCAAATTACTGAACCTCTCTGTGCCTCAGTTTCCTTATTTGTAAAATGAGGATGATAAATAATACCTCATAGGGTCAAAGTGGACGTTAAATGTTAATACAGGTGTAGCCCTTAAAAAAGGCAATGGCATGATAAGCAGCAGAGATTTTGCTGATAGATTACATTATTGCGTTATATTATTTGCTAAGAGATCACATTATTGCTGGGGCCATTACTCACATGCATGGTTTAATTAATACTGAGCTTTGCAAAGGATATGAAACCCATAAATAGTCAGTGTTTTCCTGACTGTTTTCTTCCTGACTTCCTTTCTATGTAACAATAATAATTGCCACTTATTAAGGTCCAACCGTGTCCTCGACACTTCTCAACTCTGCAAGCTAAGGGGTATTAACCCCATATTAGGATGGTAAAAACAGATAGTTAAGGTTAAATGATTTCCCTGAGACTTCACGGCTAGCCAGGTCATTCTGGCCCCCAAACCCCCCTGTGCCTTTCATTGGCGACTTGAAGGAGATTGAGAAAAGAAATTTCTTATGCTCTCGGGCTTGACAGCAGCCCGTGTTACTAATTAAGGAATTCCTGTGAAGGACGTAGCTCCAGAAACCTATTTCATTCAGTATCTGGAAAATTAACCCTTGTCTCATCATCAGGAATTTTTAAACCATAGGAATCAAATATAAGTCATTTAAATTCGATGAAGAGGTGGACTTTTCCAGTAAGAGAAGGTTATTTTCTTATATGATTGATTTGTCTGGACTTAATATTATGCTCAGAAAGTATAACTCGTCGACAGTAGGGAAGGGGCCTACTAGGCCCTGGTACCTGATACCTGCTAGGAGCATGGATAGTTTCCTGTTTGGAGGTGAATTTCTTATTTCCACGTGTTTTCATCTGCAGTGAATGATAGTATTATGCAAATTGTTGTTTTTCCACCTCCTTACACTTTGCTTAAGTTACAAGAGATCCGTGCCAGAAAGTGGTGTAAACATTTTGACCCCCTCTTATCAGAAGGGAGAAATTACTTAGAACAAAAGGACTGAAAGCAGGAGATTGCCAGTTCATTGAAATTTGTGACACTGTTGCTTTGTAAGAGCAACTGTCCTCAGGAAAACATTAGGATATAAATTTGTTCCACAGAATAGCTGTGGCCCCTTCCCTAAGGTCCAAAAAATCCAGTTTAGCAAAACGAGAATGGATAGTGACTGGGGCTTAGAGAAAAATGCTAATGAGTGTAAGCCTGCACAGGCCAGATAGCTTTGCCAAACCACAGGCTTTGCTGTCCAACCCAGCTGCACGCCTTGCATGTTGGAAGGGGCACACACGTGTGTCTGTGTGCACTAGGGATTTGTGGGGGGAGGGGTGGCTGCATGCATGCACGTCCATCACCACCCCGGGGGAAAAGTCTCTGCACCCTACAGCTGGGGAATCAAGAGAGAAAAATAACATCATTATTAGTTTCTTTCTTTCATGGTGTTAAAGAAACTTGCATGCCCACCAAAGACGGTGACATCATCACACACAGCTCCACATCAGAGGGATGTGTTACATCGGTTATTTCTAAGCTTGGAAATAAAATTTGGGGTTGAAATTTTAAAGGCACAGTATGAAGAAATTTAAAGTTAGGGTTTGTTGACATAAGACATGGTCTTTACCTCTTTGGCATATAACATACTCCAGTTTCTACTTTGCTGATCGTATAGAAAGTCAATAAGTGTAATATATACCACTATTCTGTTCCTTGGAGAATCATAACTAATTCACTGACTTCTATAAGTTTAAAATTTCAACGTTTTCTGCAGCACCTTCCAAGTCCTTCCCACCTCTCAGTGTGCATGAAAGTAATAACCCATCCCACTGAGAAGAGCAGAGGGGCACACGTGCCCCCCCAAATTTGCAGACTTAGGAAGTGCTGTGAGACAGAGGCGAGGAGCGGAAGTGGGGGGGAGAGGACTGTGGGGGCTGGTTGGTCAGCGTGGGCTGCTTTTCTGGCTGTTTCGTATTTGGCATTTTAAACTAAGGAGCATAAAACTATTGCTTTTATACAACTAAATTCCTCTGTTTTGTTTGGCAGTTTTATGTGTATTGATGAAATTGCTTGTTGTTTATAACCTGCAGAGGGTGGTTGATAACCTTTGAGAGCAGGCAGATCAGAGGAGGCAGGAAGAGGGGAGGGGAACCACGCAGAGCCCCAACCTTCCTACTGTGACTCAGCTTCTAACTTCTCGTCAGAAAGTGCCCAGTGCTGCAGAGTCTGTACGAGTATACTTCACATGCTCGTATCCACCCGGAGGTATGATTTAAATGATCCAGGCAGGTTAGAAAGTTTTCAAAGATTCATCATTGTTTTTGATGGTACCGTAGACTAATTTTGTCCTTGAAATGGTAAAGAAGTAACATTTTTATGGTTTTCTCTCTCCCACTCTCTCTTCCCCCCTACCCCCACCTCCCTGGACGTGTTTTTTCCTTGCCTTTCAAATTTTGCACCATTAACCACCGAGTGCATTCGAGATGCGACCTGGAAAAGAGGCTGCATCGTTTTCTTGGGAGCCATTTTATGACCGTTGCACCCTAAATGGTGCAGACTAGGAGCTCTGGCCCGAAAAGTAAACCCTGGGGTTCTTCAGCTGGTTGGTAAGGTAGCACTTAAATGAACATCACGTCTGAGGAGGCTGTGCACGCAGGGCCCTGAGTTTGCAGATATGGGGGGTTCACCCCCCACCCCATTGTGGTGGTGGGAGTGGAGAGAAGCTTTTTCTGGCCCAGGCTCCCCCAGCCTCACCCTCACTGCTACTGAGCACAGAGGCTCTCAGGAATGTGTGGAGAAACCCACCACCGTTTTCGAATGGAACGTTCACGTACCCACGTGTCACCGGCTCTGCTCTGTCCCTTGTTTTTCCTTACATTTAGTTTAAACGGCTGTTCTTGAGGCCGATTCTCTCTGACTCCTGAGGTTCTTCTCTTCGTGCATTTAAACATCTTCCTCATATTCAGACCGATGATTTCACTGGGAGGACAAGCCCTGGTTGAGTCTGATCTCTACAGAGCAGCCAGAGTCGTCGTCTTAAAACATTCGTCAGATCCTGTCACTTCTCTGTGGCAAGACCCTCAGCAGATTCCCCAGCTCGCACTCAGCACAGCGAACTCCAGGGCTTGCTGAGGCTGCAGGCCCCGCCTTGTGGAGCCCTCTTCTCCCCCTCTGACCTCTCTTCTGACTCTTGTCCTGTTTAATCCGTGTGGCAGCCACGCTGGCCTCCCTTTCTTCCTCAGATACGCCAGGCTGGCTGCACCTCCGGTCCCTGTACTCTGTCCCCGTGCCTGGGTGCCGCTGTCCCCCTGATGTCCGCATGGCCCACTGCATCACTTCCTAGGGGGTCACAGGCTCGTGAAGCCTTCCCTGGCAATTCTGTTTAAAGCTGCAGCCCCATAGCACTCCCTAAATCCCTTCTCTGCTTTATTTTCTCATCTGACACATTAGACATTTTACTTTCTTTGTTTATTGTCCGTCTTCCTTTCCCTCACATGAGAACAAAGATTTCTGTCTTGTTCTTGGTAGCACATCCCTCATGACCTGGAACATTGCCGGGAATGAAGTAGGTGCTCAGTTAGGTGTGCATTCCCGGGGCAGGTGAGAAGATGGGACGGGCGCTCCCATTTGAGTGCGTTAAGACGGCAGAAAAATGGGCATGGTGTGGTGTGCGTCTGTGCTTCCCTGTGTCCCTGCAAGGTCCACGCTCCCCACCCTGCTCTTTTGGGTAAAGTTCCCTGCAGGATTGATTCACTGGGGAAGGCTTCCATTCGGTAAACGTGCCTGAAGGTTTTCCATGCGAAGGACTACCCAGTCTTGGGGGTTCAATTCCTTGATATAAATAATTTAAATATAGCATTATGTGAGATACCACATCTACTCACCATGGGGCCCTGGAAGTTAGAATGCTTCTCAGAGACTGTGTTTCCTACCTCGTAGCTAACGGAATGCTGTTTGCGAATGATTCTCAATATGTCGACCAACTGGGTCAAGCAGTACAGCAAAAATCAGAACACACGCGTGTGTCTCATGGACTCACCCATCCAGCAGACATTCTGAGAAACTTCCCAGTCATTCAGTCTTATTTCGGTTCAGGGTGCACCCTTCAAGATCCCTGGGGTCTTCATTACTACAGACTCCGGTTGAATAAGGCATTAGAGATTTCATCAGTGAGTCATGCTGAAGACTATGTTACTGTAGCTGTGGCCCTTGCTGGATAAACTGATTTCTTTTACTAAATAATCTGATTTTAAATGTAATTGCCGAGTTGGATGGTAGGATTACAAAAGTCAGCTGTTTTGGGAGTGCTTTTTTCATACATAAAGGAAGACGGGGACATGGAATCCATGAGAAATAAGAGCAGATTCTTAGAGTGAGTGAGCATGGCAAAATGTAGGCATTTCTAAATAAAATGGGTGAGAGGCACCAGTAGCCTGTGCTGGTTTGGGAAGTTCCTAGCAGCTTGGAAAAGCCGACGTGGGTCGTGAGAACTGAGCGGAGCCAGTGGAAGTACTGATATCGATGAGTATGCAGACGGTGCCCGGATTTTAGGTAACATCTCAGCAGATGCGTTTTCCTCTGCAGAGGGGGCTGGGGCTCTCCCGATGGGGAGAAAGGGCCGTTCTCCTCCCGGCCTTCTGAATTTTCTCCTTTCCCTGGATTTCTCAGTCAGCACACCAGAGACTGACCTGGCTCTTGCCTCTGAACATCTAAGTGCCACAACCTCCTTGCCAAATTTGTCACCAAATTAAAGAAAAGGAACGCATGTGCCTCACATCACAGAGGTAGACCAGCAGGAGGGAGACGCCCTTCCCCATCACTTCGTACAGTTAAGCCCAGTTAGGACAGAGGTCACCTCTCTCTCCCGAGGACACGTTGTTAGGACACTTTTTAATGAAATGACACAAAATAGAGAATTGAAATGAATAATTTTTATTTTTTTTCTGTGCTCACTTCGGCAGTACACATAATAAAATATTTTTTGGACACGATCAAGGAATTCTAACTTGTGTTTCTCAACTAAATTTGGGTTTTATGGGATTCTCTATTATAATCTGGTCTAGTAAAGGCATTAGATCATTAAGAGGGAGCCTCTTACATTGCATTACATGCCATTACATTTTCCGTTTACCTCATGTATGACTATAGGGCAAAAAATACCAGGTATCCACTACTCCATTACTTTTATAAGAAGTTATAATAAAAACCAGGTGAAACAAGAGTGACTCTATGTCAGATTTCAAAATGCAGTGAGCAACTAAAAGCCACAGAGAGAAATCCTCTCCCCAAGTAAGAACTGTGCTTGAATTGCTTTATACCTAGACTGTGTAAATCTTTACCTGCAACTCTTTTAAACTCTTCAAAAGGTCAATTGATTTTCCTGGGTAACTATGTGAATTGAGGATGTTTATTATTGGTAGACCTAAATACTGCTCAAAGTAGTATCGACTGCACCCCACAGCTCATTTTCCCATCACTTTCCAGATTTTTGACAAAGCCCACATCTTGGCACATCACCAACTTGAATGACTGAGTTTAAACTTTTTTTTGCTTGCCAAGCATACACAACATCCAAGAGTCCAGTTGGAGATTTATACGTAATTGAGTAAGAAGTCTTTCTAGTCCTTGGGGCTAATTCATTACCATTCAGTTGGTAGGATTCGTAGGACTTGCCGGTGTGCAGCAACTGTACACTATTTAACAG
>CM052551.1:7253312-7342931 GCA_028533065.1 Trachops cirrhosus | reverse complement strand
AGTGAGGTCTACACTGTGCCCAGGTGAACGATGTGGAAGACAGACTTGCCTAAAAGAAATTGTGCCTTGCTTGATTAAACATTCTTTTCTTTTTTAATTAAAAATGAAAGATCTGCAAATTAATCTTGTAGGCAGGTGTTAGCTCAGTTTAACTTTAAAAAAAGGTTATGAGTGCTTATGATGTGTTTAAGTTGTCTTTGTTAACTAAAATTTAACATTGAGTTACGCTTTTTGACAGTTTATACATAACAGACTCATTCAGTTCAGTTTTCATGCCGTGTTCGGGGAGGCAGGACAAAGCACATTCTTAAAGATATATACAGTGTTTCATCTAATGTTGGTAGAATTCCTGTCAAAATTATATAGGGAAGAGGTTTCGTGATTCATTTTCTATTTTTATATTCTTTTAGAAAGGAAAGTTTTTTTTCAGTACACAAAGCAATGTTTCAGTTGGGGAAGAGATTGAGGAGGCTGTGAAGGTGATGTCCCATTTGGGGACATTTCACTACTGTGCCATTACTAATGTCCAGACTGTGACATTTCAGCAGAATGGTAGCTATTCGTATATTGCTTAATAAGCCTTATGGAAAGTCAAACTGTGAACCTTTAGTGTAAAGAAGACTTTTTCTCATGTCCATATTTTATTTTCAAAATATGCCTGAGCAAATGCATAAGCAACCGGTTTCCTGTTACGCAAATGCACGACAATGCTAGGTTACAATAAGAGCACTTGTAGAATTTTAATTACTATCCAAATGTTTTGGTAGCAAAGCCAAGATTATAATACTTTTTGATGCCCTGTGGGAGGAAATACAGGTGGTGAGTTCTATGGTTAATATGTAAGAATCAGTTACTGACACAAACTTGTATCTATCAGCAGTAAAACAGATGAATCGGAGAGACAATCCAGGTAACTTTCTTTGGAGGCAAGGTCTACATTGAGCTTTACACAATTTGCTGGTAATTTCTCTGTGGTCAAAACTAGGAGACCAGATCACTCCAGGAAAAAGTGAAGCCGAAGAGTGGTTACCATCTCCGAGTTGAGCCATGTGAACCTCCAATGTGGACGCTTTGTAACTGAAGTAAAAATGTAGCTGCTGCCACATCTTTCTTCTGTGTTAGCCCATGTAGTAGAGACACCGGCCCAGAGAACCATCCGTCCATCGCAGCCACAGGGGTACTCATAATGGTCGACAGGGAAGTGATTCACCGCACCTATCAGGATGATTGACACACGTCAATCACCTGTCCCACGGGAGTTCTTAGACATGGAGATGTTTTTGTAAGGACCTGTAGGCGTTACAGAAATCAGCACCAACACTACCTTCCTAAAATACCAATGACAACTTCAAGCATGACGATATATTTAGTATCATTTCTGCATTGTTAATATAGCCTATAGTTTCAACTAAAGACAAAACCGGGACTTTTGCTATAAAAGCACAGAATGATACCAGATGAATAAGCTGCCCTTCATCTGATATGATTCACTGAATGGGTAGTAAGAATAGTACCAGTCTAGATATGAGGAGGCCAGAATTCTTAACCACAATCCACTTGTGGGACCCTCGGGCAGTCACCATGGCTAGGCTTACGTCCCCTGCATTGCCTAATGGGTGTGCTGGCTCAAATAACCCCAAAGCCCTTGTCCAGCCCACAGATCCTCATTACGCTCATTTGAAAAGGCTTTGACTACTTACATGCTCAGATTTTCTGATGCATTTCTGAAAGAGAAAAAATGGACATCAGACTTAGCCCTGAAAGTGTCATATCATTCGGTAGATTGATGGTGCAAAGGAAATAGGATTTTTCTTCTCCTGTAACAATTGTCATGGGTCTGTAATGGGATCGTGAAAAAGTAGCCAAGTCACCCTGCAGAATGGGAACAGGTGAATGACATCGCTGGGAAGGAGGGGAGGGCGTCTGTTCAACTTAATTAGATGTGAAGCTGACTGAAACCGTGTGCGGGATGCCAGCACAGGACCTGAGCTCTGCTGCACACACAGCCGGTAATCCTGGGCGCTGGGGCAGGTGGGGAGAGGCGGGTGGGTAGGAGTGTTTGCCTTAAGGTCTCTTGACTCTTTTTGCACACGAAGCAGTTTGGTGTGAAGCACATGTCTGCCACTGATTCTCCTGGGCCCTAGGAAAGTCCCTCTGCCCTCGCTGAGCCCCGGTTTCCGTATCTGCACAGTGAAGACTTTCCATTGAGTCATCGGGATGTTTCTGTACCTCTTTGACAATTCTGAGCGTGTTCAGACTGTGAGAGCGCGCGCGCGCAGGCGCACTCCGCTCCCCTGCAGTCACTGAATGCCGCCGCCGCTACTCGCGCGGCCGAACAGCCTGAAAGCCAGACACACTCTTGTTTCCAATCCTGCCCGCTGACCTCAGCGAGACGTGAAGAATGGGAACCTCGCTTTTCGTGTTGACCATGGTTTATTATGATTGAGCCTTTCATCTGCGAACGTTAATTATCTGAGCAAATTGTCCATTCAAGTGAACCTTCTATTCACACTTTTGTTTTGTAATAAACACTTAGCAAGTCAGAATTAAATATGTGATGCCTGCCAATGACCTGTGGCTGATTGCGAGGTACGTTTCTGTCACATTACAAAGTTAATGCCCTTTTGGTCCCAGAAGCAATGACTACAACTTAAAATCATATTCAGAAATTTTGCCAATTTTTGTGAGTACAAATGAGGCCCGGTAGAGCCATATCACAATTTATCTTGCTCAGGAGTGAGAAATCCAGTTCAGGGAAAACCCAAACGCTTCTGTTTGGCTTCAGCGGCCAGTTGGGAATAGAAGGGATGTAGGTCTTGTACCACATAGATAAGAGGTAATTACACCCATCGGAGAAACAAGAGTATATTCTGGTTGCTGGTTTTATGGTAGCGATGGGAATAGAAGGGTGTTAAACTATGGACACTGAGGAAACCGGTAATAAAATGAAAGCAGTCCATTTGGATAATACAGAAGTATTTTGTCATGCTGAGATTGCTTGTCCAGTGTAGTCTTGCATCCCCCCATTCAGAGAAGGGGCCGTTCTTCGAGGCCTCAAGCAGAACAAGGAAGGTGTGTTCTGACTAGTGGAGCAATTCACTGAGCCACGCCAGCCCGTCACTTCGGTTTTGTGACTCTGCATTTCCACTTTAGGTGTAACTGAATCTCTTGTGTCTCAGTGTTAGTGATCTTTGTGAGAGGTAACTCTACCCATTTTTTAAAGTTGATAAAATTCACTAAATGGTGATTCTAGCCTGTGATGTTAATGCTGCATCTTCCAGCAATGTGGGAACTGACCACACTTTGCAAAACCATAGTCGTGTCCCTTTTGCTCCATTGTTTCCGTGATGTGATCTCTTAATGCTGGGTTTGGGGTGGGGAGCTTCAGTATTTAGTTTACTTAAAACTGTCAAAGTGTTTTTCCTAAACGCCATAAAATTGTATGATTATAAACCAAATAGGAATATTCTCTTTTTTATTTTCAATTGTAAGGGAACTGTATAGACCATTTTTAAAACTGCCTCATAAAATGGTATCATTTTCATTTCAAAGTTTCTATATATATATATACAAGGGAAAGCAAACAGTGTGTATCATGTTTCTATGTAATATGCTCCATGCAATAAAAATCCGTTTTTGAAATCTTATACAAATAAATAGTAATTATCCAGATGTCAGAATAACAAACACTTGAATTTTTTCATAGCAATGTCTAACATCTCTTTTCTCATACTTTGCAAAGATTGTTTAATATTTTACTTTATTGTTACCACATTTTACTTAATCTTTAAAGTATCTGTTTGAAATCATAAGACCATCTGAAGTTTAGAGATTGAACAGCCAAGGTCTTTAGAAAGATCAGGTGACTTTCCCAAGGTGGTACAGCCAGCAAGTGGCTCTGAGTCTCGTGTACCTTCCACTGTTCACCTTCTGTCATTTTCCCTGTCACTGCCATTTTCTTCACCTCAACTTAATTCCATATGCACATCGGGACATTTCAGGTTTTATCTACAGAGCAATGTTGCTGTTAATGCCAGGGCTCGTTAGATCCTTCCAAAAGGCAGTCCTTCCGCAGGGGGATAGCCCGACACTTCCCATCGGGTGACATCGGGTACTCAGCCCACGCACACACCCTGGCCACGCACACTCAGTCCCGATGACGTCAGAATGCTGGACTGAGAAAACGGTCTTCTCCACTCATCTTCTTTTGTAAAAACCCATCTTAATGACTGACTGCTGAACCATTGAAAGAAGCAATAATCACCCCCAAAAGGCTGCCGCCATTCTGATTCAGAGACCGCGCACAGTCAGACCCGCCAGCAGAACGCACATTTCCGCCTGTTGCTCTCCATCCCATGCATTGTGTGGTGAGGGAGGACAGGGAAGGAGGGGGTGCGCAGGAAAACTGTCTTTATGTTAAAGAAAACTCATTCAGAAGAAGTGGTTATCGAGTATTAGGTAACAGCATTAACACTTGGCCAATGGTTCAATTAGATGGTAAAGGTTTATCTAC
Source organism: Trachops cirrhosus (assembly GCA_028533065.1). Classification (NCBI taxonomy): domain Eukaryota; kingdom Metazoa; phylum Chordata; class Mammalia; order Chiroptera; family Phyllostomidae; genus Trachops; species Trachops cirrhosus. Next base: position 7,338,418 of record CM052551.1, on the reverse strand, counting down.
ATAGTTTTTAATCCACTTAGTGACTTCCCAGATAAAATTAGAAGCTGATGGCTGCTCAGTATGAATACGGAGCACATCCGGTGCTCATCCGTGACCTAACGCTGCACTTGCATTCTTTTTTTCAAACGCTGTGGGGACACTGGTGGCCTTCCCCCGTCGGTCAGCCGTCTGCGGTGCCGTCTGGCCTGCGCGGCAGCCACGCAGCGGGACTGTGGCCACACACACGGGACCAATGCTGTGTTCTATCAGGATTTAAAATGTTCTAACCTCACGTTTATTTTGTTCCCATCAAACAGAAGTCAAACAAGTGTCATTGTGTAGGGAATGAAATAAGGACCGTTCTTAAACAAGGACATCGTACCCAGTGCTGGAATCCTGAATGACATGTAAAATAATCAAACACATTTTATACTTGTTCCTATCTTGTCTTCTTTTGGCATTGAAGTTTTTAATTTATCACATGTTAATGTAAAGTTAAAATAAGCTCTTAGGCCCTGTTCTCTCCTGTTCTTGTCCTAATGATTGTGGGCCTTCGGTCAAGTAAATGTCGGCAAATACCTGTGGGTCGATTACGTGAAATTTTCATCTGATCCATTTTTTAAGTTTGTCGTTGGGTTTACAGTGTTTTCATTGCAGATGTTATGTGCAGAATTCAATAAAATGCCAGAAAAATCTCATTACTCATATTAATAATTAGTTCCAAATTCTTTTATTTCTTTCCCTCCTCCTTTCTCTCTCTTTCTCCTCCCTCTCCCTTTCTTTCCTTTCCTTTCCCTCCCTCCTTCCTTCCTCTTGTTTTGATTTTGCAGAAGAGGGGACATCAAAATCTGGGCAGTTGTCAACAGCCGAAGCATTGGTGCCTTCGGACCGCTCCCAGACTATCCCATGCTCCCTCACGTGACTGTGGGGAAACCTTGGTGCTTTGCCCTTAACGAGCCTTTTGGATGCCGCTGTTGCCTAGGTCTCTTCCACCGCTCCCTACCTTGCTGAGAGCCCAGAAAAGGCTTGAGGGAGAAAACCCTTATTTGTCATAAGTCTGTGCCTTCATACTGGTGCCAGTTATGTGATCAAATTGTGGCAAGGCAAATATGCATTATTTCACCCAAAGTATGAATTGAGCATCGAATGTGTGCGCGCCCTGTGCAAAGCCCTGTGAGCGGGTGAAGGCGACCCGGCTGTCGGAGGACTTAGGGTCCAGTCGGTGGTGTATGTATACTCCTGAGCTTGCAGGTTAGAATCCTCATCATCCAGACTTAGTCCAAGGTTGCATAGGAGCCCTTTGTTTCTGTATGTGGTCTCTACCTATCTCCAATACTTTTGCACCACGATAGACTCTGATTTCTTACAATCAGCCTCTACATACCCACCGTTCTTATTTGGGGCTTAGCAGTGTTAACCCCGAGTCTTTTTCCTAATAGCTAGTTACTCCAACGTGTCTGGGCTTTGGAATGTCAACAAATGGCCACACCACCAAAACAGAGGCCCTCTTGTTTCCATCTGGGGTTTTTATCTTAAAAAAAAAAAAGTACAGAGTTGGGCTGCCTTATCCATGTAGCAATTAGCTATTAGAGAAAAGAACAAACATTTTTCCAAGCCTCCAGTTGAAGAAGAAATCACCGTGTTTAAGCTTTCTGGTCCTGCAACTTTGGTGGTGGACTCCGTGAGCCATAGTTTGCATTTCATTTGAAGGAACCATACCTTTAGGTCCTTTGAAATATTTACAGAGTGAACTAAGCAATGCAGTTTGTTTCCAAGGCATTTGAGGCATCCTCTTTGAACCTCGCCTCCTTCGGAGAGAACTCGCACTTTTCCGCGGGACCTCAGCAGAAACAAATCAGTGCGTGAGGGCTGCTGCGTGTCTCCCGAGGGGTAGGGCCCAGCCAGTCCTCCTCGCGCTTCCTTTTAAATTATCGCCTTTATCAGTGTTGTGCTTTTCTCTCCTGTAGGTCCATTAATCGTGTACTTATTAGTTCCATCCATCACAGCCCACATGGGTTACATGCTTGTTTTTCTTTAATCCTTTGTTCACTCCAAATAATACCTGAGAACATGAGTCACAGGGCAGCAGAGGAAAGCCAAAAGAAGAACAGAATCCTCCGGGGACAACGCTATCCTCTCAAAGTTAAGGTCAGCGGAGTCATCGTTTTGGAAATGCAGCCACAAGAGAAGGAACAAAGCAAATGACCCAGAAATCTGATTTCCAAACACGCGATTGACAAGGAAATGAGTCTGCATGGCCCAGTCCCTCGCCACGTCTGGTCCAATTTGGCCTGATGACTGCTTCTGGATGAAGAGGAAGGACGCAAATTGACTCAGAGGCACCACCTCGTTAACTTTGACAGTGTCGGCGGGAGGTGGATGCCAGGTATTACCAGGCTGATTTATATCCATTACGCCAGCCACGAAAACAAACAGTGATTTCCACATCCCCGGAGTCTCCAAGCCGTCAGACATCACAGGATGAAAGTTAGTCGGCGGGCCTACCGGAGATGTGGAAGCTGGGCTAGAAGATGATAAGCTTACCTGTGTCCTCGGCTTCCTTCGTCTCTGTAGAGAAGCTGCAGAACCCTGCAGAGGAAAATGCTATGCTGTCTTCTGATCTGTGGCGATGCGGGTGGAAATAATTAGGAGAGAAGGGGGGAGTGGCCTTCACAACGTGGGTGTGAATTTTGGCGGCAGAGTTCATTTTTGTCTTATAATTTCTGGAGGCAATTTAGGGAGCTGATTGAACTCTCTGTGTCCTCATCTTGAGAAAGTAATGAGCTTCTGATTGGGACATGCTCCCCCCTCCAGGGATGTGGCGGGATGCCCTCTCCGTCAGGCCAAGCTCTCAGCACGTGTGGGAGCTGGGAAGGAAGCTGGCGGACACCACTCCAGGGCTGAGCTGTACACGAGCGTCCAGTTAGACGGGATCAGACAGCTCCCTGGGGACGCTGCACGGGCGACCCACATTCCCAGGATGCCTGGGGTGTACATGAGTGGGGCCCTCCAGCTGAACTATGCTTTGCAACACTTATAATACTTTATATAGAGAGTGAAAAGCAACCTGGACCTGTCATGCTCAGAGGAGCTACTACCACACACATTTTACAAATGAGTGTAACAAGTGCACCGATATACTGGGTGCATCGTTGTGCAGTTTGTCTAAGGTCGACGTGGACAGTCGATTTCAGAGAAGGACTAGAATGCAGGGTTTTCCGATTCCTGATCCGAGGTTCTTTTGCACAGCTGCATTCCCCACCCGCAGCACCCCTGCTGTCTCAGATGCTGGCTTCCCTGGGAAGTGAGGCGACTGAAGGAGTTATCAGCAGGGTGTCTGGAAGAGGCACAGAAGACAGGCCTTCCCACTGTAATTGTCCCACACCATGCCCAAGGTGGCAGGCCCAATCTTGCCCGACACACCCTCAAGACCCAGCCCCCTCACCTTAAAGTAAACCCCCCCAAAGAAATAGGGGTCTGTTCATTAGTCAGAAACATTTACTGAGTACTTCTTATATGCCATTTCGCCTTCTCTTTCAGTGAAAAAGTCCCAAATCGAAAGATCTGGTCCATCCTGTTCACGCTTCTCCCAAACTCAACTTCCTCAAATATTGTCTGTCTTGGCCTTTATGCCCAGTATCTTCCCAAACCGGAATTTTTGATTAGTCAGTGTATATATGTTCACTCGACCATAAACCACCTTCGACCCTATTTGTCCCCTTCCCTTCAAAGTCAAACTTTTTAAAAAGAAGTTGTCTTTTCTTATGGCTATGTAGTATTCCATTGTACGTATGTGTACCACATCTTCTGCTGCCACTTGGAACAGTGTGGGTGGACCTTGAGAATATCACGCTAAGCGAAATAAGTCAGACAGAAAAGTTGAGAACCGTATGACTTCACTCACATGTGGGACATAAAACTGAAAGCAACAAATGAACAAATAAGGAACGGAACCCATAGACACGGACAGCAGTACAGTGGGCACCAGAGGGAAGGGGAGAGGGGGCAGAGAGCAAAGGCGGTCAAGTACATGGTGACGGAAGACAATCTGACGTTAGGCGGGGGCACACAATGCAATATACAGATGCGGTGCCATAGAATTGGAAGCTGGAAACCTCATACTCTCACTAACCAATGTCACCCTGATACAGTCAGTTTAATAAAATAAACACTCTCTCAAGTCATCCCTAGTTTCTTGCCCCTCGTCTGATGTCCTGCTACAATCTCGTCGCACGGCAATCTGGCTCCCGCCTGCACCTCTTCACGGAGTGTTTCCTCACTGCTGGTTTGCTCACCGTCCTTCGGATCTCGTCTTGCTCAATCTCCGTGCAATTTGACGCAGTTGGCCCATCCCTCCTTCCTGGTTTTTCGGGCACTGCCCTTTTTTTTCTTTCCAACTCTTCTTGGTCACTTCCACGGACTTGTCTTCCTCTTTTTACTTTTTAAATAGTGCTGCTTCCCACGGTTCCGATCTCAGCTCTGACCTCTGACCTTTTTCTCAGGGTCTAAACTCTCCTCCGGTCACGCAGCCCAATGTCTTCATTTTAACTGCTTTCCGAAACCCTTGTCTCCAGCCACATCGATATCCTGAATACCATTTGTACTGTACTCCAGGGGCCAGTTTTTTCCTCAGCCAATCATTTCCTTCCTGCCCACATCCCATTCTTAGAAAACCCGCCAGCCCACAGCCCAGAAGCAACAGCCCTAGAAACCATGCAGGCCCATTCTCTGCCCACAAGTGGTCGCCTGACCCAAACTGAGCCAATTAGAGTCTCTCTCCCTGGAAAGAGTTACTGAGACTTGGAGACTTGGGGGATTGGAGCGATTAGGCAGGGATCTAAGTCAATTGGAGTGGAGCCAAGGGCAGCGCCTTCACAACCCTAAACCCATGTTCTGCCGAAGCCTAGTGGAGAAGCAGCAGATACAAAGCAGAACGACCACACGGCCCCACTGAAAGATGGAAGGGAGCTACGGACAAATTTCCAGTGTGTGGAAGCCCAACTCTACCCCCTGCTCTGGGATTCTATGAGATTCTTCTACAACCTTCTAATAAGCCCGGATTTTGTTAGCTAGTTTAATGGAATTTCTTGAGCACCGTGGGCAATTTACCGTTTGAATGCCAATCTCCTCACCAGTAATGTCTTATTGGCTGGTCTCTAGATGAGGCAAGGTCCCTCAAACTCAACAGGACCAACCAAGAGTGACTCGTTTCCTGCTCTCCGCACCACGTGCCACCGTCACTGTGTTCTCACATTAGGAGACAGGACCACTGCTCCTTGTGCTACTGTTTGGAAATCTAAGATACTCTAATCTTAGATTTCTTCTCACTCACTCCCTCTTCATGGCCAATACATTCCTGATGCAACCGCCTTCCCACCCCACCTCTGAATTGTTTCTGTATCTTGTTACTCCTTGCCTATTTTGCCTCAGTAACCTCATGATTTGTCATACTACAGCCAAAGTGACCTTCATAAACTATAAACATGCTAATGAATATGCTAATGCTAAAATATTTCAATGAGCCCTCCTTTATCCTTTTAGAATTAAGGCCAACCTTTCTAGCAAAACACGGAAAGCCCTTCCTAATCCATCTCCTCATCTCTTATCACCCTCCAGCACGTACTCCCTGCTTTGGTCACCCTGAATGCTTGGGAACTCCTTGAATGTCATATGCTCTCTCTCCTCTGCATCTTCATGTGCCCTGCTCCCTCTGCCCTCCCCCTCCACCCATCCACACTGTCCTCCTCCTCTGGAGGATAGCCACTTCTCTTTCAGGACTCACTCTAGGTGGCATCTCCTCTAGGAAGACCCCAGTTAAGTACCTCTTTGAAGTATTCTCAATAGCCCTCTGTCACAAAATCTGTCACCTTCCTCATCTCCTTCTAAAAAGTGAGCCACGTGAGTGCTGATTCTGTGTCCCAGTCGTCTTTGCGTTTACAGAGCCTGGCGTAGAGTGGATGCTCAATAAACCCTTGTGGAACAAATGGGAAGCTGAAAAGATGTAACTTCTGCCCTCAAAGACTGCATAGAAGTAGTAGAAAATGAGAAAGCCTGAGTATGGCGTGGTGACAAGTTCTACACCAGACAGGCTCAGGATGCGATGAGCAAGAAGGAAAGGACAGTGAGCTCAGTCAGGGGCCTTCCGGAAATAAGAGAGGAGTTTAGGTTTGACAAGTAAGAAGAAAGGACTGGGTGAGGCCAACGAGGAGGTGGCTGGTTTTCAGCTCCTTGCAGCCAGGGCCAGCCTAGTTCCCTGTCGCGAGCTGCAAAAGCTGCTGTGAATTGCTGTGCCTTGGTGCGGAGGCTCTCAGCACTAGACACAGAAAACCTATCCTTGCCAAGGAAACTAGACAGTTTTCTTAGCAGTGCAAAACCATTTTTTAAAAAATCTCAGACTATTGCAGTACTTAAAAATATTTTGGATTCACTAAACCCGAAGCATGGCTCTCTTGGAAAGTTCCCATCTATTTTGAAACACATGAGTGTCGAGGACATTAATCTGTACTTCCAAATCATCCACACTTGCCTCATCTAGTTGCTGTTTTAGAAGATCTGTTTATTATTCCAGGAAACTTTAGGGCCCTTATTGTAAGCTTTTAGACTTAGAAACAGGAAATCAGATTCTATCTCAAGTATAATATTCACTGCACTATTTAAACATTCCCAGTAGTTTCTAGACTTCATCAGAGGGCTACTGCAATCTCCAGTCCTTTGAAGTAGTCAGCTCGGATGAGAGCGCTTGGGTTTAAACTACGCAGAATTTGTCTGTTGATATCTCTAGGAAACCTCAGCCACAGGGGCTCTCAGTTCAAATGGATGTACACATTCTCATTTTTGTGGAATCTACAGGAAGGAGGTCCCAAACTTCAGACCTATATAATCAAGAACCACCGACTAACTTATAGTAAGAACTCAGTTATTGATCATTCTAAGCAAACTTCTTAATGAAACTGAAAATATGTATCCTCCTGCTTGTGAAAACATACAAAAAAAAACCACGTAGATTTACTGGAAAGTAAAATACTAACTCTAAAGGCTGCAAATGGGCCCCAGTCCATGTTATTCGCTGCGACTCCTTCAGGTCTATTAAAGAGGAATTTAAGGAGACTAAGAGTAAGATATAATTAATGAAACTCGGTGATTACTCAGAGACAAATTATAAGGCTTCGTCTGTAACAGGTTCCCGCTAGCTTAGAAGGAACAAAGCTCTTTTGTTCTAAGGATGGGTCATAATAGCCATGCTCCGATAAACCTCCTTTCGTTTTTCCCCGGATGATTATCTGCCAACTGAGGAGACTTCAACCTGGGATCCTCTTGTGTAGTTGCCATTAGAAAAGACTTTTAACATCTAATGCTACAGAAAAGCTTTGCATTTTGAAATGTACATGGCTTACTAGAACTGGTAGATGAATTCAATCAAGTAGCACAATACAAAATAAATATCTGGAAATGAGTTGCATTTTTATACACCAATATTGAACTTTCAAAAAGGGAAAATAAGAAAACAATCACATTTACAATTGCATCAAAAATAAGTAAATAAAATACCTAGGAATAAATTTAACCAAGGAGGTAAAAGGCCTGTACTCAGAAAGTTACAAGACAATTGAAGGAAAAAATTGGAGAAGATACAAATAAGTGGAAGCATATACTGTGTTCATGGAGAGGAAGAATTAACATCATTAAAATGTCCATACTACCCAAAGAAATCTGTAGGTTTAACACAATTCCTATCAAGATACCAATGGCATATTTCACAGAACGAGAACAAGTATTCCAAAAATTTATATGGAACCACAAAAGACCCAGAAAAGCCACAGCAATTTTGAGAAAGAACAAAATTGGAGAAATCATGCTACCTGATAACAAACTATGCTACAAGGACATAGTTATCAAAACAACATGGTACTGGCCAAATAACAGACACATAGATCAATGGAACAAAATAGAGAGCCCAGGAATAAACCCATGTCTCTGTGGTCAATTAATATTTGACAAAGGAGGCAAGAACATGCAATGGGGTAAAGACAGTTTATTCAATAAATGGTGTTGGGGAAAATTGGACAAAAACATGAAAAAAAATTAAACTAGACCAACTTCTTACACCACACACAAGAATAAACTCAAAATGGATTAAAGACTTAAATGTAAGACTCAAAACTATACAAATCCTAGAGGAAAACATAGGCAGTAAAATCTCTAACATTTCTCATAGCAATATTTTTTAAATATATCCCCTTAGGCAAGGGAAACAAAGAAAAATAAACAAATGGGACTATATCAAGCTAACAAGTGTTTGCACAGCAAAGGAAACCATTGACAAAATAGAAAGACAACCCACTAAATGGGAGACCGTATTCACCAATGATACATCTGAGAAGGGATTAATATCCAAAATGTATAAAGAACTTAAACAACTCAACACTGAAGAAATAAACAATCTGATTTAAAAATGGGCAAAGGATCCGAATAGACACTTCAACAAGGAGGACATACAGATGGCCAACAGACATATGAAAAGGTGCTCAGTGTCACTGATCATCAGAGAGATGCCAGTTAAAACCACAAATCGCCTCACACCTGTGAGAATGACTATCATCAGTACATCAATAAACAACACATGTTGGAGAGGACGTGGAGAAAAGGGAGCCCTCACAAACTGTTGGTGGAAATGCAGGCAGGTGCAGCCACTGTGGAGAACAGTATGGAGTTTCCTCGAAAAATCAAAAATGGGCCCTGCCTGGTGTGGCTCAGTGGATTGAGCGCCAGCTGTGAATCAAAGAGCCGCCATTTGATTCCCGGTCGGGCACATGCCTGGCTTATGGGCCAGGTCCCCAGTGGGGGCCACGTGAGAGGCAACCACAATTGTTTCTCTGCCTCACTTTCTCCCTCCCTTCCCCTCTCTCTAAAAATAAATAAATATTTTTTGATTAAAAATGGAATTGCCTTATGATCCAGTAATTCCACTTGTGGGATTATATCCAAAGCAACCTGAAACCCTAATTTGAAAGAATATATGCATCCCTATGTTCATTGTACAATAGCCAAGATTTGGAGGCAGCCCAAGTGCCCATCTGTGGATGAATGGATAAAAAGCTGAGGCACATTTACACAATAGAATACTACTCGACCATAAAAAAGAAGGGAATCTTTCCTTTTGCAACAGCATGGATGAACCTGGAGAGTATTATGTTAAGTGAAATAATACAGTCAAAGACAAATACCATGTGATTTTGCTTATATGTAGAATATGATGAACAAGATAAACAAAAATAGAAACAGACTCCTAGATAACAAAAATTGACCAACAGCGGTCAGAGGGGAGGGGAGCTGGAGGTCCGAGTGAAAAAGCTGAAGGGATTAAGCAAAAACAAGCCCCACAGACACAGCCAGCAGTGTGGTGGTTACAAGAGGAAAAGGGGGGTGGGGAGGATAGAAGAGGGCAAAGGGGAAATAAATGGTGACAGAAAGAGATTTGACTTTAGATGATGAACATACAATACACAGATGATGTGTTACACTTGAAGCCTATATAATTGTATTAACCAATGTCACCCCGATCAATTCAATTCACAAAAGAAATCTACATTTCGTCCATCTCTGTAGTTTCCCGTCTCTCATCTGAGTTGTTACCAGCCGAGTCGGCATCCCCGAGGGTGAAAGGTGCCACCAACAGGGAAATCCCCTGAGCTGGCCTCGGCAGGTCTAGACCCCTGCGCCTCTTTGAGAGACGATGCTGACCTTGCCAATAACCTATGGAAACGATCACTCGTCTGCACTAGGATAGATCCGACCCTGCCTTGTCCTAGAGGGGGCGGATTACAGAGCGAGAAACCCAAATCCAGCTGCGATGACCTTCTGATGAAATGCGAGTACATCGTGCTACCGGCTCTCCCGAGCCACGGGCAGTCCAGAATTTAAAGAAGTATACTCCACACTTCTCCCTCTGCTGTCACGTGTTCCTGCCAGCATGGCCCGTGCTCCACAGAGAAGTGCACAGCCACTGGAATTTTTAAATCACGCGACGTGTCCCTGTGAGTCACTGGCTGATTCATCTTGTACAGTAGCTAAACCTCTCGTCTCGCTGTGTGACGCCGACCTTTAACTCCTGCACCAGTAATTCGGAAGTGAACTTGCAGCTGGCTAGATCCATTACCCTCAGTTGTCAAAAAAACACGTCAAGACTTTTGTTTGGAGCTTTGTTTGTTTCTTTAACAAAGCTGAGACAAGAAGAAGAGATTGCCAGAGATTCATAGTAGGGAAGCAATGCTTCTAAATGAGTCAAAGTTTCAAGTTAATGTTTTAATAATTTTAGCTTTATTTGGCTCCCTTTCACTTGGAGTTTGGTCCAACAACCATCTCTGTAAAATATGCTGACTAAATCAATGCCAAAAGCATTCTAAAAAGGATGAGCTTTGTTGGGTCCTGAAAACACTGCCAGAACAAAACAGAAGAAAGCGAGAAGAAAGCTCTTCTATAATGCAGGCAGACACCGCTGAGCTTTCTGGCAAAAATCCAACCAATTGCACATGGTTTCCTTTGTCAAAAAGACCTAAAAAAAAAAAAGAGGCCTCTAGCTTCCAGTGGCCATTCTTAATCTCCTTCCCTCACGAAGGACCGGTTCTATGAATACTGAGTAACTCCAGCTTTGTATCTGAATAGGAGATGGGAGGAACCTCCTCCTCTAAACGAGCACCGCTCCTTACAGGGGTCTTTGGGAAGAACTCTTGCCACTTAGTGCCCCCAGGGACCAGCAGCGTCAGCATCACCCAGTGCAGCAGCTCAGGCTCCACCCCACAGGGACTGAACTGGGGTCTGAATTTTAATAAAACCCCCAAGTGATTCATAGGCACGGGGAAGTTGAAGAAACGTTACTACAGGAGTTCTGCTACACGGAAAAGTCTCGTGCGGAGATCTTCCATCTGTGAGCCATCAGATCGGAGAGACAAAATTTAAGTCCAAGTTACATTTAAGCTAACATAACCCACCTTGCTCCTGTCTAAGTTTGTTTTTATGAAGTCCAAGGACAGCATAACAAAAATGAGTGTTTTTATTAGGGAACACAAAGAAATGAAAAGTTGCTACATTTTTCTATTTAGGGTCGGATTCTACTTCTCAGTGTAGTGTAAATGCTCCATCTCGTAGCACAGGGACCCCCACCAAACCCCCCACCAAGCCGATCCCTCAGCAGCTGTAAAACCCCAGAAAGCCCCAGGCTGGGACTAGTCGTTATGGATGTCGGGAAATTGGTACAATTACAGTTCTCATCTCTCAAACAAAGATACCCAATGACGGTAAGAGTTTTCCCAGGCACTGTCCTCAGTCTCTACCTCTATTAATTTATTGAATCCTCAAAGCGACCCTAAAAGATGAATTCTGTTATTGTCATCCCCATTTTAGAGATGAGGAAACTGAGGCACAGGAGGGGTTAGGTAACTTGTCTCAAGTCAGAAAACTAGACAGTGGCACAGCCAGGATCTGAAGCTTATTCCAGAGCCCAGCTGCTTTGTCCTGAGGCTGTGTAACTGCCACATGCCCGGGCTGCCGTATCTCTGCCCCTCACGATGTCCCGACGAGGTAGGCAGTGAGCAGTGGACAACAACGAGGTCTCATAGCTAATCAGTGACGAAGCCTCCAGATTCCTCACCTTCCAGTCACTTCTGCTACCGCAAGTCCCACCTGTGCCTAACAGCCTGGCTCTGACGTCCCCACCTGGTAAGTTAGAGCCCAAGAGGCCAATTTCCTCTGTTGCTGTAACAAAGGTAAGACGCCTCCCTTCACACCTCCTCCCATCCAGCCACAACAGACATGTATATTTTGTATGTATCCAGCACGTTACATGGTAGAAAGCTGGGCTTTCAGCCCTGTCAACGGGTGCTTCTCCATATATAGGAGTCAAACGCTGGTCCTGAACACATGTGTCTGCCCAGCTGCCTGCTCTTTGCTCGCTGCCTCACTGGAGTCATTAGCATTCTCAGCAGACAGGAAACCTCCTTTGCAGCGCCGCAGTGGAGGGGGATGAAGCCTTATGCACTATGAATAGTGATCTTATTAAAATACAGAAAAAATGTGGAGGAACAGAAAAAAAGGTAGGGGTAGGGGGTTGCCATGGCAACTCAACCACCCCCTCGGTTTTCAAAGAGTGGGGAAGACTCAGGCATAGTAAATAAAGAAAAGGAAATAGAGGACGTCTGGATGCCACGTGAGCACGACGGAATGAGCCAGCTCCGGAGAGGGGAGCTGGAATGAGCCGGGAAGCAGAGGGCGGGTCTCGGGGGGCGGTTCTCCTCCTCCAAGAGCAGGGAGCCTGGCAGAGGTAAACTTTGTCGTCAGATTTACTGCACGGCTCAGCCACAGAAGCTCCCGAACAGCAGCATGGCCCTGGACAAATGATGCAGTGATACATGAGCATCTCCTGACATCCTCCTGGAACTGTCCCCCATGGCCTCGGTATATTTCAAGATATTGATCTGGAATCACCATTGCTCATGCCCACCCCGCACTCCAGGACTGTTGGTTGACTCTAGGCAGACCAAGCAAGATCAAGACGATCCAGAACCCCACTCACACGTGATCGCTCATATAACACATCCAAAAACTCTCAGGCAGGGAAACTGGATGAACGCACAAGCCTCATTCAGCACCCCGCAGGCTACAAAACGCTTACACGTTCTCTCATTTGGCGCAGGCGGCAGCTCCTGCAGCCCGGGACCACTCAACCCCACAGTAGCCCGTGCAACCCGGAGTGCACCTCAGGCTGAAGTGAAGACTTAACTCTCCTGTATGCGAGAACTTCTCATCTCTCCTGAAGGGTGGAATTCGTGCTGATGGTTTACATCATTATCAGTCTGTCTTCGGCACACTTTGTGACAGCCAGAGCAGTGCACTGTTCCCATTAATTAGCACTTCAGCTTGGGAGATTCGTGTGTGTGTGTGTGTGTGTGTGTGTGTGTGTGTGTGTGTGTAAAGAGAGGGATGTTCGTGGAGACATAAGAAGCTCTATACCACTTATGCTAACAGAGAGGAGCAACGTTGGCGAGACACAAAAATTATCCAGAGTCATCCTTAAGACTTTGTAATGCATAACATGTATTATAGTGGAGGCAACTAGCAGATGTTTGAGATAATTTTTAAATGAGACTGCATTGTCACCCCCTCCCCACAGCACCACACACACACACACACACACACACACACACACACACACACGTCCTCTGAAAGAGATAGCAGTCTGGTCTTAAAAACTGGCCCCGGATAATCCACAGCTCCGCTCACAGAGCAGCAGGCCATACATGTACATCTGGAGCCCGGTATTTACCCCGGCTGCCTCCACACTGCTCACACCTTGTGTGCACGAGGCAGGGCTCAAGAACAGTGACATCGTGGCTGAAAATGGACCATGAATTTGAGCCATGCACCAAATCTTTTCATCTGATACCCTCAGTGTCCTCATTTCTTGAGGTAGGGGGTGACATGGGCAGGACAGATAGTCATGGACTTGGGTGACGTTACTGCAAAGTCAAAGTGAGAGAAATGTGTGACTTCAGACTCTGTGTTTGCAGGTTTGGCTGGGGAGTTGATGAGGGGCATCAATATTCATGACTGCAAATTGTGAAGCCACAGCTTGCTGAGTTTCCTGTGCTTGAGTCAACCACGCAACGGTGGAGTGGAATCCATTCCTATCAGACATAAATGCCGCCTTTTCCCTAGTTCTGTTGTCTTCTACACACACACACACAAACACACTCACATGTGTTGTTCTGTTATTTTCCAAACCTCCAGTTTCTCTTCCTTTTTCTCTTTTCTTCATTCGCGTGGAATCTTTCGCTTCTATTATCAGCTGCTTCGAACTCTCTGGTGCAAGTGTTTTGAGCATCTATCCAGCGAAAGCCCAGGGCCCTGACTGCCAAACTGCTCCCTCCAAAACTCCACTAACAGACAGCCAAGAAAAGCTTGCAGTAATGACAAGCAATAGTTAATGAGCATCTACTTACCATACGCAAAGCACTGGGATAATAATTCTCATGCATTCAGATTCCTGAATATTTCATACAGTCCCTACTAGGCAACAACCTTGGGAGGCATTACCATCCTTATTAAGCAGATGAGAGTCTGAGACAGAGAGAGATCGGAACTCAGAGAAAGTCGTAGGGGTCATAAATGACGGAGTTGGAGAAACACGAACTGCCTTCCCCTTTGCCAACCCAACATTTCAAATGTATTTGATATTGTCTCAATAGTTTTCCTCAAGAATAAACGTTTCATTCACAGAAATAGAGCAAAAACAACCCTAAAATGTGTACAGAACCACAAAGACCCTGCATAGCCAAAATAATCTTGAAAAAAGAACAAGGCTGGAGGTTCATGCTACCTGATTTTAAAATATATTACAAAGTTACAGTGATCAAAACAGTGGGGGGTTGGCATTAGAACAGACACATAGATTGATGGGACAGAACAAAGAGCCCAAAAATAAACCCATGCCTATATGGTCGATGTATTTATGACAAAGGAGCCAAGAATGTATACAATGGGTAAAGGACAGTTTACACAATAAACAATGTTGGGAAAACTGGACAACCACATGCAAAAGAATGAAACCATTATCTTATACCACACACAAACATGAACTCTAAATGGATTAATGACTTGAATATAAGACCTAAAACCACAAAACTCCTAGAAGAGCTGTGAGAAAGCAGAAATGCTTGAAACATGAAGTATGTGGAATCCTCTCAGATCTAATATTGAGTTCAGACACCACAGTCTGAACAGCTTGCCAGACCCAAGTCAGAGGCCATCAGACACGGCTTGGGATGACAACTCAGCAGCTTCAGAGGCCCAATGCAAAGGCCAAGGCTGATGGAAGGGCCACTTCCCAGGGACAGGTACCCAGAAGGCAGAGTCTGGAAAGTGTCCCCAAAGAGACCAAGTAGCTCAAGCCCAGGAACCCAAGCCCGAGCCCTGACATCTGAATAAGTCAGGCTGCCGGTCAGGGCTTGGCCTGATGATTCCTAAGGAGGCCAGACCCCAGACCAGGATCAGCCTCCTGCTGCTCAGTTCTGAGCCCAGCAGGCTGCCTTCCTGCGGCCCCCAGACCTGGTGATCCCTCCCCTCTCTCCCAGTCTTCTGCCCAGACACATCTGGTACGCAAGAACCTTCTTCCTTTGCAATGCAGAGCCTGTGGCCTGTAGCTCCCCTGTCTTCTCTCCTCAGGGGCCTCCCTGAGTAAGGATGTGTCCACTCTTGGCTCAGCATCCCAAGTCCATAAAGCAGGCTCAGCTCCAAGAGTCAGAAAACACGTGAAGACTTAAGATGCGGAACTGCGTATCTCGGTCACTGCACGTTGCTCCACCAGGGGACATCTCAGGGCTCATTAGGGACCAACCACTGAAGTCCCTCTCATCAGGCTGGGCGCAGACCACCTGCAGGGCACCCTTACCACCCCGGCCAGGCAGGGCCCAGGTGGGGCCCCATGTGCTAAATGCTGTATCACAGCGCCCAGGGAGGTGGTGGGTTTGGCTGCCCCAGGGGCTGCTCAGCTTACAGAGCTGAATGAAGAGCCTATGCCAGTTACCACAGGAGGAAATGCTGCCACTGAGCACAACGTGACCCTGCAGCAGAAAAGGAAGTGGGGGAATGGGCCCGCCCCCGGACGGCGGGCGCTGGAACCCCACCTCACTCTGAGCATGCTGCAGCCTCCCAGTGGGTGCAAGTCACTCTGGGTGACTCATTCTTCCCTACGCCTCAAATTGCCTTCCAAATTAAATCCGATTTCAGTGAGCGCCAAGAGCAGCCCTAAACCAACACCTCCGACTGGGCCGTTGGGAAGGGCAGGGAAGAACCGGGGCGTGCCCGTTCATTTCAGAGGCTCTTGCCGGCCACTGTGCCTCTGCAGGCCCTGGTTTCTGCCGGGACGGCAGCCTCTGCAGCCCAGGTGCTGTCAACAGAGCCACGGCTTTGGGAGAGCGTCCCCTGCCTGCGGCACAGCTCCCCCGCAGCTGGGCTGACCCCTGGGCTCGCCCTTCCAGTACGTTCTCTCATTCTGCCAGGCGCGCGCTATTCTGATTCTCATCATCGGACAAAGAGACTGCGGCTCACCGGGCGGACTCCCTTGTCTGAGATCACAATAGCTGAAAAATGGCAAAACCAGGATTCACACCCTGAGCTCTTACCTAGAGCTCAGGTAATGGGTTTACAAACTACAACCCCTACAGGGACCGGGTGCCTGGGCATGAGCGACTCCACACAGGTGTAGGGAAGGGGGAGGGGGTGGCACCTGTGAGGAACCGGGGCTCCATGGCCTCATTCAGAGGAGGCGGCTGTCACCCGGGTCCCACTTATTGTTCTATCAAACAGTAGGAACCTGGGTGGTCACACCTCCAGATTTTTCAAGAGAGCTCATAGATACAGATTTGTGAGCATGATCTCACCATTTGCATGGGTTATCGGTGAAATTTCCTTAAATCACAGTGAGGTCAAGATTTGGTAGGACTCAGAACCACATCTAGGAGCAGACTCCTGACGGTGCCCGTTGTAACTGTACTCTGGAGTCCGGGGTGTCAACCGCTGACTGAGCTTTCCAGCCTTAAAACGACCAGATAGTCCATCTCTGGAGAATCGCACCTTTTCTTTCTATTTCCACCTTTTGGCCTCCGTGCTGGCATCTGGAGAAACCGGAATTGCAACACACCCTCCCCCTGCCCTGCTCCCTAGACTGACTATCCCGACCCCCACAAGTACCGCCCTTCGGTTTGGGGTGTAAGACCTCTGCGCGTTGGCCCCGCGAAGCCAGGCACACCCCTGCCTGCGCACGGGACTCTCAAAGTCCGCCCGCTGCTGGGAACCCAGCCCTGCCGTCCGCGAGTGGCTGTGCCCCGCAGAGCGAGGCGGGCTCCCCGCCCCGCCGAGATGCGTCCAGAATGGAACCCGAAGTCCCTGGGCTTCCCTGGCAGCAGGGGACTTGCCTCAGGTCAAGTGCAGAGACCCCAGCCCCCCTCCCCAGTGGGGGCTCCTCAGTCTCCACACTGAAGGTCACTGTTGAGGGCAGTGACATCCCCCGCCACCAGCCCTTGTTCCCCTCATCCCAGTCCTCACAGGGCCTGCCCCAGGGCCAGCCTCCTGACACCCTCGGCTGTCAGGCACACCTGGCCGAGTGTCCCTTCAGAGCCGACAGCCCATGTCTCACTATGAAGCAAACCCCGCCTCCTTCCCGAGCCTGTCTCCCAGCGTTTGGGGCGTTTCTCCATCATTCATCACGTCCTCTCTAAGATTCACCCCGTTCCCCAGTAGTCACTGGCCACTTCGTACCAAGTGCCAACTAAAAGTCTGGCGATAGCCACATGGGTCAGAGGTCAGGGGTGATGTGTCTGAGGTGAGACCCGAGAGGGTCAGAGGAACGAAACCGACGGCTCAGCCGAAAGCCCCACATTCGGCCACTGCGGGCTTCACCATCTGCCACCGAGGGGCCTCTTCTGGTTCCAGCCCCAGCACTGAAGGTCCCTGTGAAATGGGGAAGTGCAACGTGGCACGCTGCGGTGGAAACTGAGAAAAGCAAAGCGGCCCATCCTCGGCTCTGGCGCTGCCTCCCGTCCCCTGCCTCCCCGGCCCCGCCAGCCGCCGGGGTGGGGCTGAGCCGAGCAGCTGGGTTTTCCCCTGACAGATGTCAGATGTGGCGTCTCTGGCACAGATTCTCAGAGAGGTCCCAGCTGAGAAGGTTTCCCGGTGGCCAGTGATCCCTCCCAGCTGCCATCCCGGCGACGAGGGGCCCCAGCTGGTGCTGGCTGATGAAGACCAGGTCCTGGGCCTTGTCCCTTGGCAACAGGACCTGTCTGTCCCGCTCGCTAGGCTCAGGATGTAATCTGTCACTGAGGTGACCGTGACGCACTGAGCCCTAGGCCCAGCATGACGATCCAGCGGGAGCATCGTGACCACCAGCTTACCACTGCATGTGGTGCAGGAGGCTGCCGGTGCGCCCTCCGAGTGCTGAGCCTTCAAATGACAAGCACTCGCCACCAAGGACACGCCTCGTATGAGGGCCAGGGCCGGTGAGACCACTGGGTTCAGACAGAGGAATCCTCTTTCCAGACAAAGCCTCCTGCAGAACCTCGGCAGTAAGCTGGGGCCAAGGGCAGCTGCTCGGGCAGAACTGTCCCCACTCAGACCACCACCACCACCACCCCACCTCCCGTCCCTCAGGGGGCCGCTGAGCCTCTTCCCCTGAGTCACTGCCACGGGGGAAGGGGAGGCCCATAGAGCAGGACATGCATTGCCAAGGTTACATAACGACTACATATCACAGATTCAGCAGAATGGAAGGGCTTGTGAACCTAGCCCTCGGTGAGCCATAACGACCTCACAAATGGGCAGCTCCGTGCGGGCGGGGAGGGTAAGCGACTGCACACAGGCTGGCATTAATTCTGTCCCAGGTGCTTTCTGGCTGCCCCCGAGGAGCCACCCTGCCCCAGCCACCCCGGAGTGAAGGCAGACCCAGGGGCCCCTCCAGCTCAAACATCATTATCTAGAAAACGACTGGGCCTCGTGAGGGTGGGCAGGGAACGGGGACCCAGACAAAAGGGCCCACCCACCAGGCCAGCAGGGGCTCTGAGTCTCCTGCGGGCAGCCACAGAGACACGCCTTGTTTGGGCTGTGGACGTGGAGGACAAAGAGGAAGAGGAGCAGAGGCTAGAGGAGGGCGCCACGGTCCTGGGAGGGGGCGGCACCCAGAGCCTCTCACCTGCCACCAGGTTCTGCTCATCCCCCTCTCCACACAGTGCCCAGGACACCCTGTCCCCCCCTGCTCTGCTGTCTCCTGAAGGGGTCCCTGCCGCACCTGGGCCCTCACTCGTGTGCCCGGTGCTGTCCACGCTCCTCACCTTAAGGAAGCCTCCACCTGCCCGGCCAGGACTTAGTCTGCAGACCTTTCAAATGGTAGCAGATTAGCGTCCCCATCCCCTCTCCCCAGAGCCACTACCCCTTCCCTGGCCCCACGAGGCTCCTGGGCCCTGGCTGCAGGACCAGCTTCCCTTCCTTCTTTGGCCGTCTGCCCACACCCCGGTCCCCCTACTCCCAGGCATCAGAAGCAGCCTTGGCACCTGACTCCCAGGCTTCCCCTCAAGTCCAGGCATCACCCCGATGTCCAGGCTCCTGTGCACCGTCCATCTGTTCAGTGCTCCAACCTCAGCCCCTCCAGGATCCCACACCCTGACTCCACCTGGGCACCCCACCCCGGGCCACATCCTGGTGTTGCTGAGGCCTGCCACTCCCCGCTGCCCTTCGGGAATGAATTTGAAGCTCTAACATCCCACTCTTGCCCCAGCCTTCAAGCTCCCACTCCCCGAATCCTGCTCTGCCTGGTCTCTGGCAACTCAGGTCGCCTTCCAGCCTGGATCCCTCTTTCCTCCCAACCTCTCAGCTTCCTCCTGTCTTCGCTCCTGCCAACAGGGAGCTCAGAGCCCTGGAACTTGCTTGCAGTACTTTCTTGCTGGCTTTTCAGCTCTAAGACCCCTCGTTGTCCTGCTGCTGTCCCTCTCCCTCCCAAGCAGGGTCACAGGCCCTGGTTGAGACCGTCCTGGCTCCTCACTGCTTTACCCGAACTACAGGGTCCTGATGGGGACAATCACATTCACAGGGGCTGGAAGGATTCCGTCCTTCCTTCCCACTGGGCTCTGGACCACGCCCACTGAGCTCCCTCCGTGAACGCCCTTCCGCTCCAGGCCCGAGTCCCCAGCCACATCCAGCCCCGTGCTCCCAGTGCAGGCCAGTCCCAGGGCTGGCTCTTTCTCTCTCATCAGACAGGCGTCCCAGGTCCACCCATGCTCTGAGTCTCCCCCGTATGTCCCCCCTCTCAGAATCCTGTCCCCTTATTTTTCCCACATCCTCAACTACTCATTCTACACCTACTTTCTCCCATAAATTTCTCCCTCTAAAAGCAAACAAAAAAACTCCCCACCAGACACTTCTTTAATCTAACATGCCCCTCTACCACCACCTACTTTTATTACTTCCTGTAAGGTCAAATTTCCCCAAAGGGTGCCTCCGAGACCTTTCGAACCTCCTCATTCCCATCACGGGCTCAACCTCCGCCCCGCTCGCGCTCTCGGCAACTGCACCCTCCTGGTTGCCGACCCGGATGCCAGGTTTGGTGTCGCCCCGCCTGACCTCTGCGCTGCCCTGACACCACCCAGCCGCCTGCATCCAAGGTTCTCTCTGCCCCGATTTTTCCTCTGTATCTCTGGCCACACCCTCTGTGGCTCCTCCTTCTCTTCCAGGTCTGTAAAGGTCCCTGCTTCCCTCTCCTCTCTTCTACCTGCCACCCTGTCCCCAGAGTCATCTCATCGGTGCAGACCCCAGATCTGCCTGGGGATGCAGGCCAGGCCTATCCAAACCCCACTGGGTCCCCACTCGGGTACCCACGGACACCCTGCAAAGACCACTAGGTGCTTGGACAGCATCTCCTGTCAGTTCACACCCACATTGCCACTGCCTGGACCCTCCTACGGCTTCCCACCTGGCTCCCCGGCCTCCCACGCGCTGCTCCCTGCGGTCCATCCCCCCCTACGCCAGAGTGATCTTCCTCAGCAGCAGCACCCAGTGCTATCACCCTTTCACTTACAATCCCTTCAGGCTCCTGACCTCCAGAACAAAGTCCCAATAGCCTTAGCAGAGCCTTCTGGACAGGCTATGAGCTCTGGCCCCAGCTACCCACCCTGCGTGGCTAACCAGCTCCTGCTGGCCCTCAGAGCTCAGCTTCTAGCCACCGTTTCCGGAACCCTCCAAAGCCACCCCAGCGCCAACCCCCCACCAGCCCCAGCTTTGCTCCCGCAACACCTGCGCTCTCCTCTCTCCTGGTCCTCCTCCTACTCTGCAGCAATTGGCGGAGCTCTAACCTGTGTCCCTACTAGGCTTTGGGGGCTCAGAGAACTGGCACTGAGTCTTACCTGTGTGTTCCCAGTACCTACAGGCCAGACAGTGCTCAACACATTGTTATGAATGAATGAATGAATGAATGAATGAATGAATGAAGGGGTGAAGAGACTGAATCTTCTTAGTGAGCCCGAGAAGGCACTGGATTTCCAAGAACAATAAAAATCCAACTTCTCCGGGACTTTTGACTTTTGCAGTGTCCTCCTTCCTATCCTGGCCACCAAGGAGCCTCAGGGACACGAAGGACATGAATTGTTTCACCTTCAGCTTCTCTCCCCTGGTTCCCATTCTTCCCTCACAGATCTCCTCCTTCCTCCCTTCAGCCTTTGGTGACTGTTAAGGCCATGGTGGAGGTGGGGCACGGGCCAGGGGAGTGAAAAAAGACTTGGTTTTCTTTCAAGAGAAAGACCTGTCCTTGCCCTGCCTTGGTCGGTGACAGGAAACATCTAAAGATTGCTGATAAGGCGTCGTGCAACCAGGTCAGCCGGAACCTGACAGCCAAGAGCGCTTACCTAGAAAGGAAGTGCCGATGGGGCACGGAAGACGGTGTCTGCCCCCCACCCCCACCCCCTGCCCCGTGTCCGCCCAGCAGACTCCCTAAGAGGTGAGCTTTCAGCGGGTTTTCCAGCAGGTGACGCAGGAGGAGGGCCAGCAAGCGTGAGCCTGGACATGTGGGCATCAAACAGACAAGGGATGGTGTGAGCAAAGAGAGCGGGAACAGAGGACGCATCGCCGGCCAGGCCAGAGGAGATGAGCTTCCGTGCGGAGGCAGCTCTGGGCCAGACACGGGATTCTGGGCTTTCACAAGCGGCAATGTGGGGCCTGTAGGGAATGGAGGTGACTGTAGGGAAGGAAGGGGGCTCTGGGAAGGATTCTGAACAAGGAGGCTGCGGGTGTCCTTCCGGCCTGGGGGCTGGCGATGGAAAGAAGGGGTCGATCGCACAGCACCAATGGTAACTTGCGAACAGCGCATCAATCCCAGAGGGGTAGAGGTGGGGCCCCCTCTTCTCCCCACTTTCAGACGACGACCCCGCACCCAAGCTGAGAGGTATCCCAGGCCAGCCGTTCGCCCAGGAATCTGCAGGCTTTGTGCTGCCACCTGGTGGTGGAGGAGTAGAAGACCAATCTCAGTGGTTCCAGGACTTGCTGCCGGGGGTGTGGCCAGGGAGCGTGTTGTGGGTGGCTTTGCTAAAGCCCTTTGTTGGGTGAAGGGCAGGTGGTGCCACTGGGGTCCACAAATCGTTACTGTTTCTAAGAGGTACAATTTTTTTGCATGTTCTTTGCCCACCACTTAACTCAGGGCAGGCACTTGGTATCTGTTGTCTTAATAATAATAATAATAATAATAATAATAATAATAATGAATTAACATGCACCGGGTTTTACATGTATTATCTGAATTTCCTCGTAGCAACCCTGAGATGAGTGCATTATGATTTTTTTCAACAAAAGGGGGAACTGAGATTGTGAGCAATCCATTGAGTCACTTAGCATTTATTCGTCACAACTGTGTGTCACTGTGCCAGGCACTGGGGACTGGAAGCGAATGTCACAGGTAGGGTCTGCCTTCTGAGACCAGTCACCTGGAGAGGAAAGAGTCGTTATGCAGACAACACCAGAGTAATTCGTGGGCTTAACTGTGGTGGACACCCCGGGTGGGGGAAAGTGCAGAGGACTCACAGGTGTTAACTAACTGTCCTTTCTTTGCATGCCAACGTTCGCCTCTTTTAGCCTGAGCACCGCCCGCCCGCCACAGTAGCAAAATGAACGCTCTCCCCTTGTCTCTTAGCTTTCATGCTCCCACTTTTGATTCTCTCTCCTCCTGGGATCTACTCTCTCTTCTCTCTCCCTGAGTAATTTCTCTCCTCTGCCAATGCCACGCCTTTCTGTCGGCCATTATCCTCATTTGTTGAATGAATGAATGAATGAATGAATGAACTCACGAACACATTTATGTCACAAACACACATCACGCATCTATCGAGGTTCAGACACTTTGAGTGTTTATGGAGATATGGCGCCTGCTGTTAAGCTGGTCACAGTCTAGCAAGGAGAAAAGCACGACAACAAATAATCCAATGCCGAATGAAAACACACAGAGGAAAGGCAGAGCCTCAGGGGGAAGTACCTCCCTGAGCCCCCTGCGCAGGGGCAGCTGCAAACGTGCGCAGCACCTCGGCCACTCGGCCAGTGCACCAGGCCCTGTGCTCCTTGGTCATCATTCTACAGTGTCACCTCTACTGGGGTTGGGCCAGAGGCTCGGTGCCCTTGTTGACTTGATTTTCTGGTTTGTTGAGACTTTTCAATGTCAATACCAACCATGCAGTTCCCAAACAAGTGGTTCCAAAACTTGGCTGTCCCCTGAGGATCACATAGGGATCTTTAAACAGTCACTGACCGCTCTCACCCCAGACAAATCTGGTTACCAGGAACTTTAAAAGCTCCCCCAAGAGATTCTAATGAGCAGCTGAGTTTGGTGGCCGCTCTTGGAGATCCCCACAGCCCTGGCCTGGGAGACCACCAGAGCCCAGTGCAGCTGGAGGAGAGGGTGGGAGGTCCTGCAGCCAGGGGCCTGCTCCTGGTTTGAAGGGCCAGGCCGGGCTCCCAGAGGAACCGGCTCTGCTGGGTTCCGTGTCAGTCAACAGCAGCGAGAAGTGGTGTCCCCTCTCTCCACGGGCAGTCCCACTGCCTTGGACCACAAGCCCGTCCGTCTGGGCTGTGGCGGATGTAGGTGGGAGAGATAGGTCTAAGCATACGTGAGAGTCCTGTGTCCTGGGTGGTAAGATGCGACTGCAGTGGAGCATCTAGTCTGGCCTCCTGCGTCCTTTCAAGTCATGTCCTCTCGTCCAGCCCTCCACACAGAGAACTCAGCCAACAAAAATGCACGGGGCACCTGTTACACGTCAGGTGCCAGGCGCCGGGTGCCAGGCGCCAGGCACTGGATGAGGCTCCCTAAGGCAGTACAGAGACCAGTAAGATGGGCCCCTGCTCTCAAGGGGCTCCCTGGCCAGGCTGAATGGAGTCCCCTCCTCTCTCGTCCCGCCCATACAAAACAGTTCGGGGCGAATCCGTCCCTGAGTAGACACGGTGCCATAGGCACATGGAGGAGGGCTGGGGCGGCCCGGACACCCGTGAGGATTTTCCACAGCAAACCTCGGAAGACAGGTGGGATTTCAGAGGGTGGACACGTAAGAAAGGAGCTTTCACACCTTGCCTAGGCTGCTAGATTTCTCCCATTTCTTCCTCCTTTCATTTTAAGTCCATGGATCAAAACGGAGATGCCAGCTCCCAATCAGGACATGCAGTGTGGAGGACGGAGTTGGGGACGGCCCGTGCGTGCCCCATGCCCGCTCGTGCTCCTGGCTTCGTGCCACCTCCCCGCCCAGGGCACCGTCAGCCTGCGGCCCGGTGAAAGCCCTTTCGCCCATCACCACCCTCTCCAAACAAGCCTTCATTGGTTCAGGCATTTGGGAACTAGCAGTGGCTTTTTTAAAATCTCATTTCAATCAACTTATCTTGCTGAATTCAAGAAGAGGGGAAGCTCAGTATTGCCCAAGAGCCATCCTGCTAAATACTTTCAATTCCCTCTTTTCTCTTCCTTTCCTGGGAATCTCACTTCCCGTTCGCTTCAGAGGAGTTTTGGCCTCTCTCACTTCCTCCCCAACCCGAGCCCAGCACTACCATGTTTTATAGTTGTTAGCCTTTGGAGGCCTTTCGTTTCGGTTTAGTTTTTTTCTCCTGCCTTTCCCCCTTTCCTTCTCTACTCTCTTTCCTGAGACTTAATCAAAAAACATTTATTGAGCATTTTTTATGGAAACTTGTAAAAATTTAGCTAACGAACACTCATTCACCCAGCAAAGAATGGCATCCTAAAGAATGAGGCTTCGCCATGTCCAAACCCAGGAAGGTCCAGAGACAGTGTCCCCGGGGGGGTGACACTGACTGGCTCTAGTTATTTTAGGATGTCAGAAGCCTGAGGAAAAGTCACACCTTTACTTGTAACAAGGTTTCCCAAGCCCAGCTGAATGTCAAGTAGCTTTACTCCGGGCTGAATTCGCATGCTTGAGTGAGGCGGTGCACAGCTCCGCGCTGGCGGCCAGAGCTATGCTGGCCACCACAAACGTCCACAGTAACAGTGGGTAGACACACTCCCCGTAGGGGTGGGAAGGCTGGGGAGGGTACTTTAAAAGGATCTTTCAGTGGGAATGCCCACAAAGCAGGAGCTGTGCGGAAACGGGAGTGTTCGGGAGACTGACTGACTCCAGATGCTGCCAGGACCTGACCCCTGAACTCATCCTCCCACCCCCACTCACATCCTCACCTCCCACGTGGTGGGCCAGGCCAGCAGTGCCCCCCTCACTTCCTGCCCTGCCCTGCCCTGCTCTGCCTGGCGAGGCCCGGCTCCCAGCTGAGCCTCGGCCAGTCTCAGCCCCTGCAAGGGGACAGCAGGAATCACGGCAAGATCATGGACAGCCGTGCCTGGGAGATGGAGCTTGCCTGTCACCAGGAAGACATCCCGCCGGTCATCCCAGGGAGCTAGACCCCAACCTGAGGACCTGCAATGACAATGGGGTCATGGGCACGATGGACGCTCCTAGGACAGGGCGAGGTGACTTCTAAGGCGCTGTCCAGGACTGAGGGCCACACAGGGTTCCCCGGGAGGAGAAGAGGGAGGGTCTACAGGAGAAACAAGGGTGTATCGGGACAGGTGGGGGGAGGGGAGGGGAGGGGAGCGGGGCGGGGCGGGGCGGGGGGCTGAGCCTGGTGCTGGAGATGTCCAAAGTGGTCGGGGGCTGAGGGGCCTGGTAGGAGCCTCCTGGCCGGAGACCCTCACCAAGCTAGTGCCTCATCTCTTCCTCCTCCCCGCCCCCCTTTTCTCTCTCCACTGCACCGGTGTTTGCTCGGGGAGCTCGCACGAGCACTGTTCACTGCGGCATTGCTAAGGCCGGCGTGCACACGCGGCGTGGCCTCCCAGGGCACCAGCCCTGCGAGGCTGAGAATGCCGTCCCGGGAGGTGCGGTGCCTAGAGGGGCTTGTGTTGCTAAACCCCTCTAACGCCCCATTCCTGGGTTTGGGTGCTTGGAGAATGGGGTGAGGGATTGTTGTTAGAGACCTGACCTCAGGTGGGGGATGGGGGGGCTGGGGTTTGGAGCTTAACAAGTAAGAGGGAGAAACCACTTTTAGCCTCAAATTTTCCCCCGCCGTTTTTTAAGAGCCCCCAGGACCGGGACTAGCGGGCGCACTGGGAGCCAGGTGCTGGCTGGGAAACCCTGGACTGCGGGTATCCAGTTCCCCTCTCTCCCGCGCTGCGCGCGGGGAGGAAGAGTCCAGGCTCCCGGTCCGCACCCCACTGTGCAGATGCCGGTGCGTCTGGCGCCCCCTGGTGGCCACGGGCAGCGCCTGCGTCTGGCCCTTTCTGCTGCACTGCTCAGGGTCGGTCCCGTGAGACTGACCTCTGGTGTGGAGCAGATCTGACAGCCAAGACCGGAGAGCTTAGGCCAGTCTGTCGTTCATGCTGGTTATTAAGGCTGTCCGATGTGCCGGGCACACGGTCAGTACGGTGTTATCATTCATTCACCCATTGTACTCCCCCCATATATGCCAGCCATGTCCTAGAAAGTCCTGTGTAAGCAGAGACCCCCAAAAGGGAGGGAGGGAATCATGAGAATGTTTAGGGAAAGGGCCTTTCTTCCAGGGCACGGGGACAGTGAATGACACGCAGGCCCTGCCACAGGGATGTACATCCTGGGTTTGAGGGCCGACCAGCAAGGAGGCAGCTGGCTTGGCGAGGGAAAGAGGGAGGGGGGTTGGAAATGAGGTCAGAACGGTACCCAGGGCACAGATGGTGCAGCGCCTTCTAGGACACGGAAGGACGGAGTCCGTTCTAAGGGCGGTGAACAACCATTGTATCCATGCTGCTAACAAATCCCTCTGGCTTCTGCGTGGGGCTCGGGTAGGAGCCAAGGGGAGAGATCAGCGTGTCCAGGGCCTGGGTAGCTTCTTGGAGGCGACTAGACATCACAGGCAGAGTGCAAGAGGAGTCCATGACAAAGGCTGTCTCCGGGGGGTTTGGGCCTCAGCAACTGGGCTACGTAAAGGTGGGGGTGGGGAGCGGTGTCAGGTGTGGAGCATGGGGGAGGGGAGCAGAATCCCATCTGCCAAGTTCAGGCTGCCTGTTAGAAGTCTAGGCAGCGATGTGAAGTGCATCTGAGCCAGCTTCTCTCATTCAGCTCACGCGCCCGTGTGTTTTTCCACAGCCCTCCCGGGTCCTCGTCATTGGAGGGCCGCGCCACCCCCAACCGCCCCCCAGAGCAATGACGCTGGCAGAAGAGCAGAGGACTCGTGACCTTCCGGGCCCAGACCTCCACAGAACGACAAGGCGGAGAGGAGGTGGGGACCCGGGCTCCTCAGACTCTCAGGAGCGGAGTTCGAAGACAGGAAAAATCGTTTATCACAATCGGACAGGCCGCTCTCTGTGTGGCCAGGCCCATCCTGCAGTGGGGGTTCGGGGTCCTGTCGGGGTCCTGTGCCCCCAGCAGGGAGTGGGGCGCCCCTGCCTTCCTGGGCTACCTCCTGGTGCCCCCTGCGCCTCCACCCACTTAGCCGCCTGGCAGAGTGAGGGGGGCTCCGGTGCACCTCAGCACCCATCACCTGACACCTGAAGGCCCAACTGTCCTGCTGTTCAGTGAGCCCCATGAGGGAGGTGGCCACCACGTCCCCTTGCCAGCACCGTGCCTGCCAGCTCAGCTCTTCCCACCCTGAAAGCCCTGCTCAGATCTGCCCCGGCCCCCTCCCTCGGGTCCCGTCTGGGCACCTGGTCTCACGTCTACACACAGTCCACGCTTCCAAACGGGTGGATGGGAAGGACAAGGCTGCTTTGGATAAACCTCTAACGAGACTTTGCTGGATTCTTGAAGTGTTGTTTTTAGCTGCACAGACACCACTAAAAAAGTATTTCTTCCTGCCTCAAGTAGAAGCCCTGACCCCGACGCAGTACCAACATCGGCCCTGACCTGAATGGAGACCCAGTGGCAGGGGACCCTGCCAGGTCCCACGGGACGCAGATGGGGTGAGTATGTCACAAGGCCCTGGCCCAGAGGTGGCTGTCTGGGACACAGCTCTTGGGTCCTCGTCATGCCCCTCTGAGCGTGACTCCACTAGCGCCCCACCCCCTCCTTTGTTTGCCCCATAATGTGGGTGCTCCAAAGACGTCTGTCTGTCCTCTTCTCTTTTCACTTCCTCTATGCCCTCGTCCTGGAGTGCCTCTCTTCAAATGCCCCTCCACAGTGACAGCTGTCAACTCTCCTCCCCAACCCCTTGCCTCTCTCCTGAGCATCAGTCCGGTTTGCCATCGGCCTGGTTGCCCCTGAGCAGGCCGGTCAGAGCGGCCCCACGAACCCCCACGTCCGCCAGAACTGTCCCCCAGCCCCCGCCATGAGCTCCAACCCCCAACACAAACCTGAGCTCACACCACACAACACCACACACACCACACAACACAGATGCACAGGCACACACTCTCGCGCACCCACGGCCCTCTGAGTCCCTTGCTTGGCCAAAGGCTCCCCACACTCCACCCCCCACTCCCATCACTCCCACTAACCCTGAATCCCACCGCGCCCCTGCAGTGGGTCCCTGTTTGCTCCCCTCTCGGCTGCCCTGCCTCTTCCTCCCTGCCCCTCTCAGCAGAGGACACAGCCTCCTCCTCACTGGTTTCTGCCTCCACCCCTGGCACTATGTTGTCATTACCAGGTTCCCTACAGATCACATCCCGTTTCGGACTGAGCTCTCTCGAGCCTAGCTGGGGCCCTGGCACTGTGCTCCAGAACACCCCAGTGGCTCCCGCTTGGCCACAGGACACGATAAAGCAAACTCCTCAGCCTGACACTCGAAGCCTTCGAGTTCTTCCCCCATGACCTTCCCTGGCTCACTGTGTCCTTCCCTGCTGCTCGCCCAGTCTTACTGTATGACTCGGTGTTCCAGGACAGGTGACACTGCTTCTGTCCCTGTCCCTATCGTCCTCTCGTCCTGGATTTTACTCACCCACTTGGGCATTTATTTTACAAGTATCTGCTGAGCACCCACAGCGTCCCAGGTGCTGGGGGTACAGGAAAGAGCTAAATCCTCAGACCTGGCAAACGGACAGGCAGAGATAAATACTCAGACAAGACAGAGAGCATGGTAGGGTACAGCGGGCTGGGGCTGCTGTATGAGACAGGCCGTCCCTGGAGCCTCTCTGCAGCAATGAGAGAATGAATGAAGCAGGTGGAGGTGTGCAGATTTCCGGCAGAAAGCCCAGTCTGTGCCTCAACACCCCTGCCGGGGCCTTTGGACCTTCCCCTTAAAGGCACCTGTCCAATGCCCCACCTTTCACGAATGCTTTCCTTTTCTTAAACACTTCAGTCTTGTCTTCCCCAACATAAGCCAGTTCATCTGCCTTGGGTGCGAGTTCATTGCTGACAACTCTGCTCCCCGCCCCCACCCCAGCTCTAGGGAAGGGTCTACAGATCCAACCAGTGTTTGCTGGGCACTGGTGTCTGCCAAGCTCTGCTGTCCCCCACGGTACTTGGCTCCTGCCTAGTGGAGAGCTGGGCGGGTGAGGCAGGCGGACCACGGCTCCGCTCCTGCCTCTGGCAGCCGGCTGCCGGCTATGCGGCAGCCCCTGGCAAGTTACTTCACCTCGAGAAGCTTCGGTTTCCATATTTGCAGAACAGGAATGAATATCAAATGGGCCTGGAGAGAAGAGTTTCAAGGAGCCCCTTGCTTCCAGGTCCACTTGTGTTTGCTTTGGGCACCGTGGCACCCTTAGGGACCCACTCGGAGACTTCACCTTCCTTACAGGAGAAACTGCTGTTATTTCCTGAAGCTCATGGGCCTAGGATAGGGTGGGGCTGGAAGGAAGGGGAGTATTTTACAGTCCGTTGTAAAGTGACTTCCAGCCCCTTCCACTGCTACCCCCAGACCCCACTGTGCTGACCTTAGGGCAACCATGACCTTGACCATGATCAGATGAACTTGGCAGGAGGGCCAGCTGGCAGCTGCATTCTCTGCCCCTCACATCCCAGGAAGGGGTGCCTGTGGAGGGGCCATAGACTGCCTGCCCCTGTGGGTCCGTCCACACCCAGCGGATGTTGGGGGTCTAAGGATTAGGGAATCCCTGGCCAGAGTTCAGAGAAGGGAGGGAGTTTTGAGGTCAGGCAGGACCCTTACAGAACAGGCCCAGAGGTTCGTGGGGAGCCCTGCACCCTACTCTCAAGGCAGGAAGAAACTCCAGTTTTCTCGGCTTCCCTGAGCACCTCCCTGTACCTCCCCCACACAGCCACTGGGTGGCAGTGTTGGATGACCCTGGAATTTCAGGTGACCCGCTCACTCACTGGGCTCAGAGTATGGAGGGGCGGGGAGACCACGGGTTCACTCCCTGTCTCCCCTCCTAGCCTTCCCTCCTGCCCCTAGGCCTCATCCTTTCCCCGATGGTTTTCACTTTTCCAGGTGTGTCCTGGCTCTGCAGCAACGGGAAGTGCCACCATGGCTCCGTCTCCTCCATCCCTGTGTTCCCTTCCCCTTCTTCAAAGCCGGCCAGAGAGGCTGAGTCATCCGGAACCCCAGAGCTGAGGTCCCTGGACAAGGTCCCGCTGCCTGTCCAGACCAGGGCTCATTCGGGCCAACAAGCACGTATTTGTTACCTGATGCTTTTCTATCCGATTCTCTTAGCATTCAGGGAAGCCCATGGGTAAGTGGTATGAGACAGTCGGGCTGTTCTTAATGATCCCCTTTCATTCCCTTAGTCCATCGAACGCCCCATGGAGGCTGCCGCGTTCCCCCACATCCAACTGACCCCCTCCCTGCAGTCCGATTCCCTTTTCTCTCCAGAGGCCCCAGAACGGAAGGCCCCCCACCAAGCTCCTTTTGAAACGGCCCTTCTTGGACTCCCAGAACATCATTAAGATGCGCTGAGTGTCAGCCCTGTGCTGAGCTGAATTTTATCAGGACCTGTCTCCACAGGGATGGGGCATCTGCAAAGCTCCTCCCTCTCTTTTTACACAGCGAGATGCCCTGGGGGCACTGCCGGCCTGGGCATCAGAGGCCTGCCACTTCCTAGAGCAACATGACCTTGAACAGGTCACATGACCTATCTGAGCCTCGATGTCCCCTCAGCAAAATAGTTGTAACAGGAATCTTTATGATACTAATGGTCTCATCCCCTAGCCAGGATGAAGTCAAAGAACTAGTCGTACAAGAAGGGGTCAGATGTATTATGTGGTCCAACTTCCCCATTTCGCAGATGTGGAAGCTGAGGCCCAAAAAGGGAAAAAGGGTCTTACCCAAGGTCATCCACCCCAAGGTCACCCAGGTAGTAGCAGAACTGGGCCTGGAACTGCCAGACCGCCGGTCTTTTCCATGATATCAGCCCGCTTCTCCTCTGCTCTGTTCCCTTCTCTGTGGGCCAGAGGCAGTAAGGGGACAGGGAAGGACATGTGGCTACAGTAACAATCGGGCCCAGATGAAGCAGCCACCCGAGGTCACATGAATGGTGAGCAGAAGAGCCAGGACTCAACCCCAGGCCTGTCTGAGTTCGGGTCTTAACCTAACCCACCTGTTTAAACCAGTGAGCGCTTTCAAGGCAGTTTAGATTGAAGCCATAGGATGGGGGACCGAGGGCGGTGCATGTCAGGGGAAGCGTCCAATCACAAAGGGCTTTGCTTGCCTTTTAGGACGAGTTGGATGGATCATAGCAGCGCAGAGCCAGAGAGGAGTTCAGAGGTAAGTGACGTGGTTGGACTTGTCCTTTAGGAGGAGAAGACACGGGGTCGGGGCGGGTCTGAAGGTGGGGAGCAGAACGGTTGCAGCGGCCCAGGCCGTGCTGCTGGTGGCTTACAGCAGGCTGGCAGGGGAGAAACAGGGAATCCGAGAGAAGTGAGCCAAGGCCAAGGCCAAGTGAGTGACAGGATGTGGGGGTGTCGGGGTGAGAAGCTGACGAGGACACTGGGTCGGTTTCTGGTTTGGGCCACAGGGTGAAAGGTGGCGTTTCTCCCACCGAGGGGAACGTGAGGGAGAACAGGCCTGGGAAGTGGGGCTGGCAGGTGCGCTGCTCCAGACACGAGCCTGAGCTGAAGACAGAGCACCCCGGGAGCCAGCTGTGGGCAGGCCGGGGAGCTGGGCGTGGCAACCGCTGCTCTGGCTGTGCGCGGACCCAGGCCAGCTGGCTCCCGGGATTGAGCTGGTCACCGCGTGAGCCATCGGGGCTCCGTGCGGGTGGGTGCCAGGAGAGGTGCCAGCGTAGGACAGGAACTGCCCCTCCCCTTACAGAGGGGAGCTGGGGCCATCCAGAGTTTCCTCCCCGGACAACCAGGCCACCCTAGGCAACCTGAGCGGGCCACCGTGGTGGCCTCAGAAAGAGTCCTGAGTCAGAAAAGCAGAGGGACACAGTGGCTAAGAGAGGACACTGCCAGCGTGCATAGGGACAGACCTCCTCAGGCAGCTGAAATCACAGGTGGTCCAGGGAGGTGGCCCAGAACACACAGGGTGTCTGTTATCACACTCATCATAAACCTCTCCCTCTTCCGTCCCCTAAGAGTCTCCCTTGGTGGCAGTGCAGAGCTGATGACGTGTCCACAGCTAACACTTTACTTTGGGATAGGCTCTGCTCTGAGCGCTTTATGCGGTAACGACTCACAGGCAAGGACTGAGTCACAGAGCTACAGCACGGCAGGCCTGGGACGAGGCTCTAGACCGGCTGGTTGAACTTGAACCACGCTGTTCTGCCTTTGGGTATTAACAGCAGGAGTCTGATGGTGAGGCAACCAGCACAGAGCCTGACACAGAGCAGGCGCTCCGAGATGCGAGGGAGCGTCCACCCTTAGCTGTCTTCAGCGTGTTGCGTTATTGGGCCACGGCTTGCGGTAGAGCGGGATGAGTGGGCAGCAGCTAATCCGGGCAAGGAGTGGAGGCCCAGGCCTCCACACAGGAGTTCCTTAGAGGCAGCTGGAGCTAATCTCAGAAGGCTTCTTGGAGGAGGAAGCCCTTAGGCAAATAGGAAGCTGGAGTGGCAGGCAGCTCGTTCCACTTCCAGGCGAAGTCGTCCAACAGCAGGCACAGCTCACCCTGACAGGGCGCCCCCAAGACCGCAGCGAGGACAGTCACAAGAACAGCGCGCTCTTCCACACCGGCCAGCCTCCGCGTTGCCCAGCACGTCCGCGTGTCTCCTCCTCTCTGGTCCTCACAAACGAGATTTTGATGCACACCAACAATGAATGTTAGCTTCCTTCCTTCCTTCTCTGCTTCCTTCCATCCTTCCTCTCTTGAAAGCAAAGCCCCTATGAAGCAAGGGGGCGGAGGGGCGGGCAATGCTGTCCTTCCTGTTTCACAAGGAAATTGCAGCACAGAAAGGTCAAGCAAGCGACTTTGGGTCACACAGCTCTGCGTGCTGGGACTAAAACCCAGACTGCAATGCTGGTCAGAGGCAGTTCCTCACACGCCCTGCGCCCCTGGAGTGAGGGGCGCTGGGCCCTGGCCCTGCCGATGGGAGAAGCATCGAGAAACCTGCTCCAGGAAAGTGCACAGAGCGGAGCCCTCGGCTCCTAAATTTCGCCCTATTGCCTCGCTTCCCGAGGTGTGAACAGTTCATCACCACCAGCACCAACCCCTTCCGAAACAGAGCTCCTGTCCGGTGGGACGGCCCCCGCCGACCCTGTGGTCGCGTGTCCCAAGCGTCTGTGCGTTCTCCGGACTGGATCCACGTCCCCGAGACCGGGACCTGAGCCCTGGGGCAGCGGGCACAGGAGGCCAGGCGGTTTGTGGAGTCAGACGGTCTTACTCCGTCCCGGCCTCACCACTAAATCACCCTGGACAGCAACTTGTCTTCTTTGAGCTTCAGTGTCAATGGTAATGTGGAGATAATGGCGTCCTTCCCACACAGTGCTTCCAAGGATTAAATCAAAGAGCTTATGGAAGCCGTCTGTCCAGTGCCTGGGCTCGAATCCCACACTTCCCGGCCCTGCTCCCCATCGGCCAGAGATGGCTGTGCACCCCGGCCCAGCTGGCGGGTGGGGGTCAGGGGGCAGGGCCTCAGCAGAGGTGGCCACCAGGCAAGGAAGCCCGCTGGTCCTCTGGGGGTGACACCTGAGAGGGAAGCTCATGTGCCCTCTGTGCTCGCAGATGTGGTGGGCCACTGTGGTGGGGTGCGTGTGGACACACTGTCCTACCCCCACCTCACAGTGACCACAGCACAGTAGCCAACAGCTTCCCTGGGCAGCGGCAGCTCACGCACTGTGGCCGTCACCGGTCCTTCCCTTTGCTGAAGACAGGGCATGGTCCCCAAGCAGGAGACAGACCGAAGGGGAAGGGAGGGTTGGGGTGTGACCATCCCAGGAAGGGGTCAAGGGCCACTCCAGCTGTTCTTTTGGGGGCCAGAAACAAGAAAGGACCCCTGGAAAGAAAGCCGACAGTGATTGGCGCCCAAGTCACAGGAGCTGCCCCGCCACCCTGGGAAGTGGCTTTGCTGTCCTGCTCAACAAGTGAGGAAACTGAGACCCAGAGAGTGCCGAGAACTTGCTCAAGTTCACACGGCGAGCAGGTGTCGGAGCTGGGGGTCGGACCGTGTTTCTCTCACACAGCAACGCCAGACCGAAGGGACTCTCAGGGCGCCCTACGCCCTACGCTCCTGAACAACTGTCGTTAGGGGTTGTTTTTTAAATGTCCTCCTTTAGTGAATTCCTTCTCTGTTGTTGTTCAGACTTAGGCATTAAAGGGGGAGGTAGGATGACATACCCTTGAGGCCATCGGAGGGAACCGGGGTCGGAGGAAGGTCCCATAGAGGGAAACGAACTCCAAGGACGGCTCATTCTCTGTGAGCAGTGAAGTGTGGGGGCTGACGGTGTGAGTCCTAGAGCCTCAAAGTCCCCACTCAAGTCCTGGAGCCACCACCTGGTGACCTTGGGCAGCTCCCCTCTCTCTGCCTCGGTTTCCTCTCCCTGAAACGGTGTAGAAACGACTAGAGCAGCCAGGAGTCAACGCCGCACGGGGCTGGAGCGGCGTCCAATGGGTGGCAAGCACAGGCGACAATTAGCTCGACTGTTAATCCTCCTTCCGGAGCTGTTGTGTTGTTTTGTGTTTTGTTTTGGTTTCTGTGCACAGCTTTGGTTTTGACGAAGGAAGGGGAAGAAAACAGACAGACACGGTCAAATGCATAAGGCCATTGGGCTTTCACTGACATGCGAACCAAATGTGGCAACGGGGGCAGAGGGCAGGGGCTGGTCCGGGGAGGCTTCTGGGAGTGTCAAGCAGGTTCTGGGGACGGTTTGGTGACAGGTGGGAAAGGCTGAGACCTCAGGGAAAGTGAGGGGTGGGGTAAGCTCATGAGCAGAGAGGATGGGGCAGCAAACCCCGGTGACAGGGCATGTGGAGAAACCGCTGAAAGCTGAGCGGGAAGCAGGCATTAGGTGGGCGGTGTCGTAGCGAGGCAGAGGGGAAAGGCCATCATCTGCATAGGGTCTGCTGGGTGCCACACTCGTCCCACAAATAACGTCACCCTTACAGCAGCCTAGGTGGTGCCTGCGTGTTGCAGACAAGAACACTGAGGTCCAGAGATGGGACTTAACCTGCCCAGTGAGTGGGCCGGGATTCGGGTCTCGACCTTCCTGGTTCCAAACTACCCAAGCCACACTCTGGCTGGGGCAGTGACGGCCCAGCTTCAAGGAGCTGGAAACCCTGCCTTGTAATCATCTGTCATCCCCAGAGCTCACTGAGGTCACTGCCCTCCCAGACAACCCCCACCCGGCCCCCCACAGCTCTGGGTAGACTACCCAAATGAACTGGCAGCATCCCACAGAGCTGGACCTTCTGGCCTCTCAGAGCTTCCATCACAAGCTACAGGCCTGGAGAGGAGCTTGTCTGAGCAAGGGGGGCCCAGCAGATGCCTTCCCGGGGCCTCTGCATTGCAGACCGGGCTCAGGGAGCCACTGTTTGCCAGACGGATCTGGAGAACAGGACTCGCAGGGGCTTGTGGCTGTGGGGAGGCTCCCAAGAGCACCCTGGACTCTCTCAGGCCCGGGATCAGAACAGAGGGCAGGCTGCGCTTTCCACACATACTCTTCCCAGAGCTGAAGGCATCCTCTCTGGTCCAGGGCGCTGGAGCTGCCCTCCCCATTTCACAGCCGAGTTCCAGCTGGCTTTGTAAGGTCTCTGAGGGACCTGGTCCGTGAGTGGGTGAGTAGCTGGCCCTTCTCTAGGGCCCATGCAGGTCCCGCCGCCTTCCCTGCCCCGCGCCGGTGTGTGGGGGAGGGGTCTGGAGGACCGGCTCTGCAATCCTGCGGGTCCCTGCGGCTCCTCCCGGCGGGGGCCCACGCAGCAGCAAGTTTCTGCCACGCTGCAGCCGCACCTGCTGCGTTCCTGGTGAAGCCAAAGCTATGGCTGGGTAAGAGGGAACTGGAGAGGCAGAGCTGGAGGAGGGGGTAAGAGAGGGTCTTCGGCCTGGCAGCATGGTCATGAGCACGACCCCTGTCCCGCGGGGCTGGTTCCCTCCACGGGCCGGGGATGGCGGCCTTCCATTGTTTCCCCCTTGTCTGCTTCACTGTGTTGGCAGGAGCCCCTCCTGACCGCTCCTCAACTTCTCCCCCAGCTCCCCGGCCCCAGCTGAGTTCTCCGCGAGGTTCTGGTTAGTAAGCCGGCCACTGCCAAATAAGGGGGTATTTTCCTGGGGTGGGGGGCCGACCCCGGCACTCAGCCTGCCGGCCCGCGCGGTGGGGGCGGCAGGCGCGCGCCTCGCCGGCCCCGGCCCGGCCCCGGCCCCCGCCGGCCCCCGCCGGCCCCTTTAAGCGGAGTTCGCAACCGGCCAGGTGCGGCGCTGCGTGGCGCGGTGCGGCTGCGGGCGGCGGCCGGGCGCTCCGTACGCGCCGCCCGCCGGACTGCAGAGCCGGCTCCCGGCCGGCCGCCCGCACCCGCCTGCAGCCGCTACCGCGGTTCCGCCGACGCTCGCGGTCGCCGGGAACATGGAGGCGCCCGGTGCCCGTCCGGAAGGGTAAATCGGTGTCAGGGCGTTGGGCTGCGCGTGCCGCTCCGCTGCCGGGGCTGCGGCGCCCGGAGGCGCTGCGGGGCGCCGGGCGCAACCTGCAGCGTGGCGAGCTGGGGCTGAGTCCTGGGCGGGCGAGCCAGGGAGGACCGAGGGGCGTGGGGGGCTGGCGCCCTGCGGGAGGAGAAGGCACCGAACGGGCTCGGGGACCCTCCGGGCTGCGCGCGGCGCAGGGCGCAGGGCGGAGGGGGCAGCTCGGCGCTGGCGGAGGATGGGAAGTGCACAGCTGCGTCTGGTAAATAGCGCCGGGTGGCGGGACCCGAATCGCTTGGGACGGTGGGCTGCAGGCTCCTCTCCGACTCGGAACCAGCACGGCTTTGCGGCCAAGCGGGGCTTTTCCGCTTCCCCGGGGCGGCGGGCTGCCGCGGAGCCCCTGCGCTCTGGGGAGGCTCAGATCTGGGGCGGCCGCCTGCTCCGCGCCCCCAGAGTTCAGGCTTCCGTGTTTGCGGTGGCGGTGGAGGTTCGGTGGTCCCTGGGCTGGAGCCCTGAGGGCGAAAGAGCCTGGGTGCGCTCGGCCCGCAACAAGACACCCCCCTACGGACCGGGCAGGAGGGGGTTAAGGTGGCCGCGGGCAGCGGGTGGGTCTGGGCCGCCAGCGCGGAGAGGGGTGAGGAGCGCGCGCGGCAGAATCCCAGCTGCAGCCTCGGACGCAGGGGAGAGGGCCTAGACCCCTGCCCGCCCCCGGGCCGGCAGGGCCAGCTCGGCAGCCAGCCTCCTCCAGGCTCTCCTCTTGCTGCCAAGCCTCCTGACAGCCAGGCTGGCTGAGCATCCGTGCTGCCCGCCCTGCCCAGGAGATGGGAGGGATTTTTCTGTTGGGGAGAAATCGGTGGTCCAGCGCCTGCCTTTTCGAATGCCAAGCTTCCACGGAGGGAGGCCTGCAGCCTAGGGATACCCGAGGGCGACTCAGCCCTGGGCCCCAGCCAGCCAGCTTTGTAGAGGCGACCTTTCTGTGTGAGGAGTCTCCCTAGATGAGCTCTGAAGGAGTGTGCTGGGCGTTTGTGGGGACTGTCCTCCCTCCAGCACCCTGCGGAGGTCAGAGCTTGTAGTAGGCTGCAGTGTAGGAAGCTCTCCCCTTTCCAGACGCTGTGTCCTGACCTAGGGGTGGGAGGGCTTTGGCCAGAGTCCCTCTCGCTGGCTGCCAGGACCAACAGGGGATCTGGCTCAGCCCAGGGAGGCCCCTGGAGAGGCAGGCCCAGCCAAGCCGGGAGGCTTGTTCCTGGGAGAAAAGGCTTCCGGCTGATGGAAGCCTGCCCAGACGAGGCTGGAAGACTGAGGGGTAGCCTCAGGTGTGACTCCAGCGGGAATGGAAGGCACATGGAAGGGAGGCTGCCAGAGCCCTCCTAGAGCTTGGCAGCGGCTGCCCGAGAGCCCCGGTTCCGCCTGGCTGCCGTTCTTCCAAGCAGTGTTGCACCTCCTGAGGACAGCCAGGAGGACTCCGGCTTTTGCTGACCTTTGCATCTCGCCTCCTTCCTTCCAAAGGTTCCAGACCCAAGCGCAGCTCTCCTGGAATCCTGCATGCCCCTGACCAGGCACCCCGCAGCCCCTGCAGCCCACCCAGACCCAGAGCTCACCTCCAGGACCTGGAGCCTGCCCTCCTGCCCAGAATGACTCACCATTATTTCTAGCTCAAGCGCGGAGACGTGATGGGGAGTCGGGCTGCCTGTTTGTGTAGCTAGGATTCCCTCACCATCTAATCAGCTCTGCAAGGGAGAGAGCTCCAGATCCCTGCCTTGCCAGGTAAATCGGGCTGTTATTTAATAGCAGCCACGTGTAGTTGTTGCGGTGGGCACACTGCGGGAGACCCAGGTCCAAGCCCTGCCCCTGTGAACACCTCCCAGGGTGCAGGGATCTGAAAGGCATCACTTCAGCGCCCGCTGGATGGCTCTCTTCCAGCCTCCAGATTTGGACTGTGCGCCTGCTTGTGGTGGGTGCAGAGGGGCCGGTACTGCCCCCTCCCCCCGGACAGGGTGTCCCAAAGCGTTCTTAAGGAGACTGCCGCCTGCTCCTCCCCTGTGAGGCCCAGCCAGGGTGCGAGGTGAAATTCAGCTGTGCTTGTCGGTGATGGCAGTCATGCTTCTGAACTCTTGTCCAAGAGATGGGGGGGGGCACACACCGGCCACCCCAGCCGGGCTGCCGATGCCGAGTGGTCTCATGTCTTTAACTGCCTCTGTCTTTCAGCCGAGCTGTGCCGCTGGCTCTCAGGGAGCCCTCGGGGCTCTCCGGCAGGAGCCAGGCCCATGCTCCGGCGTCCCCTGGGGCCATCAGCAGCACCTTGAGCTCCCTGCCACCAGGCAGCCGGAAGGCATAGCGTGAGGCGCTTCTCTCAGTCCCAACTATGACAGTGGCCACCGGAGACCCAGCGGACGAGGCTGCTGCCCTCCCTGGGCACCCGCAGGACACCTACGACCCAGAAGCTGACCACGAGTGCTGCGAGAGGGTGGTGATCAACATCTCGGGGCTGCGGTTTGAGACCCAGCTGAAGACCTTAGCTCAGTTCCCAGAGACCCTCTTAGGGGACCCGAAGAAGCGGATGCGGTACTTCGACCCGCTCCGAAACGAGTACTTTTTCGACCGGAACCGCCCTAGCTTTGATGCCATCCTCTACTACTACCAGTCCGGGGGCCGGCTGAGGCGGCCCGTGAATGTGCCCTTGGACATATTCTCGGAAGAAATTCGGTTTTACGAGCTGGGGGAAGAGGCGATGGAGATGTTTCGGGAAGATGAAGGCTACATCAAAGAGGAAGAGCGGCCCCTGCCCGAAAACGAGTTTCAGAGACAGGTGTGGCTGCTCTTCGAGTACCCGGAGAGCTCAGGGCCCGCCCGGATTATAGCTATCGTGTCGGTCATGGTGATCTTGATCTCCATCGTCAGCTTCTGCCTGGAGACGCTGCCCATATTCCGGGACGAGAACGAAGACATGCATGGCGGCGGGGTGACCTTCCACACCTACTCCAACAGCACCGTCGGGTACCAGCAGTCGACGTCCTTCACCGACCCCTTCTTCATCGTGGAGACGCTCTGCATCATCTGGTTCTCCTTCGAGTTCCTGGTGCGGTTCTTTGCCTGTCCCAGCAAAGCCGGCTTCTTCACCAACATCATGAACATCATCGACATCGTGGCCATCATCCCCTACTTCATCACCCTGGGGACGGAGCTGGCTGAGAAGCCAGAGGATGCCCAGCAGGGCCAGCAGGCCATGTCGCTGGCCATCCTCCGTGTCATCCGGCTGGTAAGAGTCTTTAGGATTTTCAAGCTGTCCAGACACTCCAAAGGTCTCCAGATCCTAGGTCAGACCCTCAAAGCCAGCATGAGAGAGTTGGGTCTCCTGATCTTCTTCCTCTTCATCGGGGTCATCCTTTTCTCTAGCGCTGTCTATTTCGCTGAGGCCGATGAACGAGACTCCCAGTTCCCCAGCATCCCGGATGCCTTCTGGTGGGCAGTCGTCTCCATGACAACTGTAGGCTATGGAGACATGGTCCCGACTACCATTGGGGGAAAGATAGTGGGTTCCCTGTGTGCGATTGCAGGTGTGTTAACCATTGCCTTACCAGTCCCCGTCATAGTGTCCAATTTCAACTACTTCTACCACCGGGAGACAGAGGGAGAGGAGCAGGCCCAGTACTTGCAAGTGACCAGCTGTCCAAAGATCCCGTCCTCCCCTGACCTAAAGAAAAGTAGAAGTGCCTCTACCATTAGTAAGTCCGACTACATGGAGATCCAGGAGGGGGTCAACAACAGTAACGAGGACTTTAGAGAGGAAAACTTGAAAACGGCCAACTGCACTCTGGCCAACACAAACTATGTGAATATTACCAAAATGCTAACCGATGTCTGATCGCAGCCTAGTCACATGCTCACAGCTCAGTGGAACTAAATGCAGACATTGCGTAAGAGCCTGCACTGTAGTCAGTCTGTCCACCGTGTGTCTCTGGTTCTGCATGGAGAGCAATAGTCGTGCAAGTGACTTCTGAACTTTCGATTTTTTGATTTAGAACACAGAATAGCTATCCATGGCTCTCACAGGAACCTTCATCACCGGTTGAGGGGTCTCCAAACATGGGGAGTCACCAGTGGAGCCAGGATTTGAGGCCACCTCATAGCACATACGTAACCTGCCACGCGAGATCCGCCTTTCCCTCCTGACTCGATGCACGCAGCGCAGTACCCAGCAGGTGCACCCCCATCCCCCCCACCCCCACCCATCTGAGTCCACCTGCACAGAGGAGAACCATGGTAGCTTAGCTTTAAAGCGCCGGTAATTGCTCGAGAGGCCGTCCCCACGTTGCGTTGGAAAGAACGCACGGTCCCATGTGTCGGAATTCCTGTCTCTGTCACAGGCTGGGGTCTGTGAGTCGCAGCTGCCGAGTACATGCTCCAGGGGCTTGCGTTTCATAACGGAAAATGCTGCATCTGATTTTTTTTTCTCTGCAGTGTCGATGGGAGGGAAGCCCGGGGGAGGGACAGTTAGTGTGACCGATTGTGAGTCGTCAAGTTTCACATTTGCTCCCGGAGGCCTGTGGGGAGAAGCTAGCAAACCCGGGGACCTCTCCGCTTCAGATCTCACCATCTTCGCAGGCTTCAGGGTCACAGAAGCGGGTCCCGTCTGCGTGACACGGGGTTTGCAGACATCTGCCCACCTAGCGCTGTGGGCCAGCCACACTGACGCTGCAGTGACATTTTCCAGTGATGCAATAGAGCTGCATGGGTGTTTGCTGCATGACTCTCAATATTTAAACCACAGGAGATAACCTATTTTCTTAGTAGCCTAACAGTATTCACATGTAGAGTATTAAAAGCCTAGGAATGGCGTCGGACTAGGGTTTTTTCCCCATCAGAAGATAAAAACCCTCAGTCAGGAGAAAAAAGAGGCTATTTGGAAGGGGGGGCCCCAAACGTCTGGCCCTCCGGCCCTCCCCACACCTGTTCTCCCAGATGGGGGCACAGACCTCTGCAAAGCCGGGAGAGTGGGCGGGGAGGCAGCCCCTAAACACCTCACGCGTCTGCCCCTTAGGAGTTAACTGAGCCGCAGGCATGACTGTGCAGCCGACCAGGGCGTCTGGTCCCGAGGAAGGCGGATCTGTGGATCCGATGTATATATCTCTATATATATATATCTATATATATCCATATATAAATATATATCAAGTGTCTCCTTCCCAAGCTCCTCTATCTAGCAAGCTCTAGAGACAATTGCATTCAAACCTTGGATAAGCTGATGCAATATTTTTGACACAGGGCAATTGATGCATGTGCCGGACTATGTGCACTATCGTGTGTGTATGCATATGTACACGTATACATACGTGTGTGTACGTCTGTATGCACACACACTCCCATATATCTTCACCCGGTGGAGTTCAGGTTCAGGAACAGATCCACTGCTTGGTGGGCTGGTTATCTCAGAGGCCTCCCGGGTTCATCGATCTCGTCGGTACCCCCCCGGGCCTGGGTTTGCTGCCGCTGCCTCAGACACTCCAGTCTCCACGGACTCTTAGACGTTAGAATTGTCTTCTGCCCTCCACGTGCTGCAGCCTCAGTCCCCGCGGCTGAGGCTTGTCTTACCGAGCGCGCTAGGGCCCCCGGCCCGCCCTCGCGGCTCCCGTCGTCCTGGGCCAGCCCGGCCCCAGGCCTCCCCTCCAGTCCCTCGTGGTAACCATCTCCCTCCTCCTCCGTCCCCACCCTGTTTGGTTTTCATCGTCATTGGCTCCGCATCGGTCACTTTCAGGAACCTTCCCCTAGAGGGCTAGCGTGGATCACCTGCCTTGAAACCGAGGATGCCAGTGAGGAGGGCTTCTGGGCACCCGATCCCAAGGTCTGGACTTAAAGGGATCCTCCCCGACGGGGAAACTTCCAAAGCCCAGGACCGGTGGGGTGGCGTCCCTGGATGACCCGCAGGCATCATTTTGATGGACAGGCCCAGACTCGCTCCCTACTACATTGGCAACCAGAGCTGCTTCGGCAAACCAAAGGGTGGGTAGAGAAGCGGTCCCCACCCCCGGAAGAGGCTGAGAGTGGCTGAGCTCCTCACAGCCTGCGGGCCGAGTTCAGGCTGGCCCCGGAGAGGGGTGAGGTGGGGGCTTTGCCGCTCAGCCCGGGCTTCTTCGCCTTTCAGTATGACAGCGGGAGTTCCCCAGACACAGGGGCTGTGTGGTCAGGCTGTGCAGCTGCGGCCCGAGCCCAGCCTCACTGTCGGCTGTTCAGCACCTTGGGGGTGGGGCACCAGCTCAGGGTGCTAGGCCCAGGGTGCTCATTAGTTCCTGGTCACCCACATCCCCAGGTGTCTGCAGGGTGCCCCAGGCCCAGTGCAAAGCCTCTGTGCTTCTCTTCCTCTCCTCATGGGGGCTGGTGCTGAATTGCCAAGACATAGGGCAGGAGGGACCCAACCCCTACCTAAGGCCTAGGTCAAGGGTGGAGACTTTATCCCCGCGTCCGTGGCCCACCACTCTAAAGTGTTCACACTCACAGGCACACCTGCATGCACACCCACCACAAAGAGGTATGTCGTCGCCACATACACAGACAAAACACACAACACGCATGCATAATACAGACCAAATTAATGAGAAGGGCATACATAGAACATCTGTGGCCATACCCATGTCCAAGTTATGTGTCCCCAGCACGGACACAGAGTGGACTCACTAACATAGAACACAGACAAAGGCCTACGCACACCAAGTCAGAGGTGTGACCTGCACCCAAGGGCGGCAAACACAAGC
Source organism: Trachops cirrhosus (assembly GCA_028533065.1). Taxonomy (NCBI): domain Eukaryota; kingdom Metazoa; phylum Chordata; class Mammalia; order Chiroptera; family Phyllostomidae; genus Trachops; species Trachops cirrhosus. The sequence goes on along the minus strand of CM052551.1, from coordinate 7,294,729 downwards.
TACATGAACGCAGTGAGTCTGCCTCCGGAATACAGACAGGGCAACTTGCTCTAGTTTCTGCGGGCAAAATACACACAAACTCAGTTTAAACACACATCGCGTTTACTGGTACAAGGCACGCAAGATGCAGCATGCACAACCGAGGATACACGATACACACGGGATGTGTACACACAGATCCACGGCTCTGCCCCCAGACCTATAAATGAATAGGCACAAACAGAAGATCAGATTTATTTTTTTAAAGATTTTATTTATTCATTTTTAGAGAGAGGGGAAGAAAAGGAGAAAGAGAGGGAGAGAAACATCAATGTGTGGTTGCCTCTCGCGTGCCCCGTACTGGGGACCTGGCCCGCAACCCAGGCATGTGACCTGACTGGGAGTCGAACTGGTGACTCTTTGGTTTGCAGGCTGGTGCTCAATCCACTGAGCCACACCAGCCAGGGCAGAAGACCAGATTTAATCATCTTTCCCTAGCCTGCATCTATACCCCTCAGTATCCTTCAAGAAATTTCTTTTTCTAGTCTCTTCTCTCCCCTGCACCCCCAAAAAGATTTAAATCATTTAAATCATTCCCCAAGATTTAAAGCAGAAAGATAGGCCACACATTATCAAGAAGATCTCTGATTAAAACTGGGACTCTCATGGGGTGTCTACTTATTCACCTTCCTCCCACCAGAAACCTGGGTTCAGAGTGTGGAAGGACCTGGGACAGGTAGTGGCCTGTTAATACACCTCCTCGCCATCCGCTTGCCTTCACAGCCAGTCCACACAGAGGGCCCAGTAGCCTCGTCTCCCCAGCTCCCAGCCCCTGGGATCTCTCAATGCCATTCTGTTAAAAGCAGCAGTGGTTCAAGAAACCGCAGAGTCCTGGGCCCAGAACCACAGCGAAGATGCCCCAACATGCTCCCAGACCTTGTTGCCCCTCCAGCTCCATGCTGTTGTGGGGACCCAATCAGAAGGTTGGACTACATACAGGTTTGCCTTTTAAAATGAGCCCCCTTCACTTGCTTCTGGCGTCTCACTTGCTCACGGGCATGAGCCCCATGGGGTCAACTCCCCAGTCCCCTCTCGGGGGTGTTCCACCCCAGGCGTGCCCCTCCCCCTCACTGGGCTCCACCCAGGTGCCCTGTCTCCCATCCAATCGCTGCACCTTGAGGAAACGCACACCAATCCAGCAGCTTAAGTAAAATGTGGTTAGAGACGAGATCCCAATGCTACGCAAGCAAACAACACCAGGGTTTTAAAGGGTCTGATTTTGATCCTATATTCTAAGGCCTAATTTAAATGCTTTGTAAGATGACTCGCTGTTCTGGGTTGCCCACGGAGCCAGGCCTTCCCACCAGGAGGACTAGCTGGGTGCTGGGTGCGTTTTGGCAAAAGCTCCCCTTCTGATGGAAGTTGGGGTTTGAGGTCAGGTGTCAGATCAGGCATCACGGTCCGGACTCCTGTAGGTGTGTCCCAGCCTTCTCTGGGCAGTCACAGCTCCGGGTCTCCCCGGAGGAAAGCAGCGACAGCAGGGGCCAGGGGTGTGGGCCCGGACTTGCACGTTTCCTGCACCACGCTGGCCTTTCAAGCGCTTCCAAGTCAAGATCGCAATCTTCCCTTCAGCTTCAGCAGGGCCTCCGCAGGGTCAGCCTTGCAAGAAGGTTGGTGTTCTCAGGAGGCTAAAGAGAAGGGGATTCAGGAAAGGTGGGCAGGTCGTCAGGAAGAGGGGACTGAGCTGGACAGATTTCAGAGTCGGCTCTTCAGGAGCCGAAATTTAATGAAGGACAGAGTTAAGGCTTGGAGCTTCCATAGGGTTTGACACTCTCTCTTCCCTCTTCTCCGCTGCCTCCACTGCCCCTCTCAGCTGGGCTTCTGAGGATGGAGTAGGAGTATCACCAGGAATTTAGCCTTTCAAAAGGGGTCCCAAGGGAGAGTGTCTCCAGACGCCATCAGCTGATGTGGAGAGGCCCTCCATGACAGCAGAGCCGGCTGGAGTCCCCAGCCTGGAGGCCCTCTACAGGGAGCGCTGTAGGACTTGCTTGTCCTGTCCTCTCTGGGTCTGTCACTCCACCATAGTGAGGTCTGTGGCCAGCTGACTTCCTCATGGTCTACGGTAAATATTGGGGCTAAGCCACGTGGAGAGTCTCAGGCTAGGGGGTTCAGTGCTGCCCACAGTAATAGAGAAGAGAGGTGGGAGCTGACTTTCTGCAAAGGAAACTATAGGACACTTAGAAAATGCCACAGGAGGTGACACTGTACCCCCCATGTTGGGCAGGAAGAGCACAGTGCTTTGAATTGTTAACCCAGGAGTGGGGACGGGGAGCCTCACCCCAGTTCTGGCTCCCCTGGGGGCCATTGCCATGAGCCTTCCTCTGGGGTCCCCGCCTGGTCCATGTGGGCTGTAATGCCCAGGGTGCTCCTTGGCAGCACAACAGAGGGCTCTCCTAGCCTTGGCAGAGTGGCCATTGCTAGGTTTGACCCCCACAGCCCTAACCTTATAAAGATCATAAGCCATCTGGGCCAACGAGCAGGGCACGGGATGCAGGGAGCTGTGTCATTGGCTGCTGGGACCATCGTGTACATCCTCAGACTTGGCCCTCGTGGTACGAGCCCGTCCCCGTCACAGAGCGGGGCCGACAGGTGGAGGTGGCGATCCCATACAAGCAGGGTGGGTCTCTTCCCCAAAGGAATCACATTCACGTTTCCCTTCTTGTTGCTTCCCTTCCCACCAGAGCTCAGCCCCGTCTCTCATAGTTTGTGTTTGACTACTTTTAAAGAGGAAAAGTGCAATAAAATCAATAGTGACTGTTTTCTTTAGCAATAGCTCTTTCAAAAATCTTGTTCTCAGGACTGAAAAGTGATAGTACCTGGATTAGGAGGCAATGCCCTTGGCTTCCGGCTGTTAGTTCACTGTCTCCGTAGTTCCCTCTGGTTGCCCCCAGTTCACACGCCTCTCGTCCTGAGGCTCTGACCCTCCTTCCGGAACGTGGACCTGTGCGGGGGCTCAGTGCACGCACAAGGGAGGTCCAGGAGCAGGCTCTCTGCACGCCTCTCTCCGTCTCTTGCGGCCTCCTCCCCTTTCTGTCCGCCCTCCTTCCCTCGGCGTTCTCACAACCTCTAGGCACTGGAGCCTTGGGTCTGAGTGACCTCCCGTCCGCCCATCTCCTGGACCTTCAGTCAGTCTGGAAGTTGTGATGAAAGCCTGCGGGAAGCACTCGCCGTAGAGAAGAACAATAAGAGTACAGCATCCTGAGCCATTACCGAAGGTCGTCCCGCACTAAAAGCCATTACTTGATCCGCCTGTTCCCTTTCCTCCCCTCCCCAGGGAAATGGATGCTGGGGAAAGGTGGCCTGCAGGTTTGCACCTGGGATCGGCACCCCGGCAGGTTTGGGGAACCGCCCTCTGGCCGTCCTTCAAGACCAGCTGCCTTGATTACCCAAAGGGACTCCATGAGAGCAATGGAGGGAAACAGGTTATTGTGGGTGGAGGTCGATAGGGACAGAAATTCGGGTGGTCGGGACGTCACCTTTGTGACACAGAGACCCCACCTCCCACTGCGACGTGCAGCTGCACGAATATTTGCACATGTAACGAGGGGCTTCAGAAGAGGCTGCTTTCCTGAAGAAAACCTGTGAGGATACCTATCCCGACTGGACGGTCAGAGAAAGGCAGCAACCTCCGCACCCCGCTCCAGCCCGTCTCGTCTACCTTGCCCTCCACACCCGTGCGCAGCGAAACCTCAGTTAACAGATGGCGAAATCCTCAGGGAAGGGTACGTCCTGCTCACTTTACAGTTCTGGTTGTTTGCATGGGAGTGGGAAATACGTTTTGGTCAACCCTTTGTTACTGAAAATAAAAAAAGACGTTTCCTAAGTAGGTTAGTAGAAACTTTCCTGCCTTAGTAACAAGTGTTCAAAGATGACAGATGACCTGGCGTTGCTCAGGGTCAACCTTGTGAACCTTGGGGCTCACTGTCCAGAAGTGTGAGTGGACGAGACCAAAGGGACAGGCCGCCTGCGAGCTGGCTGCCAGGCGCCGCTGGAGGCAGGCCTCCCGGGCACACGGGGGCTCCGCAGAGGCCCTGGCCGCCCTTGGCCTCTTTCTGCTGGACGTGTGGTCAGAAGACAGAGTCCTCAGTAATTGAGGTGTTGGCTCACGGGTCCTGAGTTATCAGAGGTTTTCCATATATACATATGTCTGTGTATATATGTATAGTATATGTATATAGGTATACCATTATTTAAAAATTAGACTCCACAGTAACCAATCCCCTTCGCCTCACTAATGTGGAATACATTTGGCAATCCAAGAAATAAACCAAATTCATTTGAATTTTGCAAATGACCTTCCTTTTGCATCCTTCCCAGTTCTCCAGTTCAGCTTATACTTCCGCGCAGAGACCTCTCCAGAAGACGGTTCTTTCATAACGAAAGATGCGGCTCCAGGATCTTTCCCTTCCCTCCCAGGTGGCCGCCTGTCTCAGGGATACAGGGAGGCCGAGCTAAGGGCCAGGGCTCACCCTTTGTGCTGTGCGCCCTGGTTGGCTGTGACCTCATCACTGAGGCCCGGAAAAGTGACGGCAGACTTTGTAGCTCAGGGGGAGTAGCGGGGCTGGAAGACCTGGCAAAGGACTGATCTGCTGTAGCTTTGTCTTTGCCGTTTGGTGGCGTGACCGAGGCTTGACTTGCGTGAGATCTGAAAGTAACCTCGTTCTAACAGATGTGTCTGCCCCATGGAAGGTGGGATGTGTGGCAATCGATGGAACACACCCACCCACCCTATTGTTGATTTTGACCAAATCTAGGTTGTGGACGTGGGTGGTAGAGCAGCTATGATTTAGTTGCATCTTTGGGGAAACAGCTGGGTCCGAGCGGAAGCATATTCTCATTCTCCGCCTTGCCTGGCAGCATCTGAGACCCACGGGAGACACTCCCGCCTCACCTGGCTGTGTGCCACTCCCTGGACAGGGGCGGGGGATCCCTCACTGGTACCTGGGGCGATGGAGGTGGTGCAGGGGGGCCTGCCATCTCTGCCTGCACCACCAAGCAGCCCACCAAGTGGCCAAGCTGGCCATGGTCAGACGCAGAAGTCCATAAACCAGAGTGTGTGTGACCCGCTGGTAAACAGGGGCTATTGGGGTCGCCTGTCTGCGTAGCCACTTCTTATGCGGCGTGAATCTGGGCCTGGGAACAGACGTAACTTTCTGTGCTCCTCTGCCCCCCCCGAAACAGTCAGATATGTTCCAGATGAGTTTGCATCATCGCACTGAGGGATGCACCAGGGCAGGTGTGATTACATAGCCGTGCGGCCAGCTGCAGCAACGTCAAGATAACGGAGCGTGCTGTAGCCGTGGCTCTGCGCTACGACCTGTGGCAGCTGCCCAGAGGACTCAGTGCTGTCTCTCTTCTCGGTCCTCGTGAGAGGCCTCCGAGCCCGCTTCTTGAAAACGATTCCCTAGACACCAGCTGCCTTGTTTGTCTGAGCGCAGCCACACTCTGGGCGGCTAGGAGAAGCCAGAGGAGGAGCCGGGAGGAAGAGAACATTCAGGCGCTTGCTCGGCCACCAAACAATTGCCATGTCAGCTGCTGACATGACTACCTTTTGATCCTGTGAAGTGCAGGGCAAGGACAGGGACCTTCCGGGGCTGGGCGGGAGCAGGCAGCCTCAGCCTTGAGAAGTGGGACAGAAAGGCAGGAAGCGGGCCTGGCTGGCTTGGCAAGGTGGCTGCAGAGGGTCTGAACATGCTCTGTGCTTGCCCCAGTTCCGCCTTCACGTGGGATCCGGCGACCCAGTTTCCTGCGGTTGTGGTGCTTGGATGAGCCCTGCGTTTGAAGGGCCCCAGGAAGCTGGAAAGCCCCGTGATCGAGCTCCAGCCTGCTGAGCACACAACGCCCCAGCCAAATTGGCCTCCGCCTGGGGTTCTGCGTCCCTGCACCCCTCCCTGCTCCAAGGACACTCTTGGAGTAGTGAGGATTAACGCTGCCAGCAGTGGAGAAGGGCTCTCTCCTTTCCTCGGGGGCCCAGAGGTAAGGCTCGGGGGTGCAGGCGCTGTTTCCTTTTCTAGACCCGTGCTTATACGGGCTGCCTGTGCGGGTTTTCTGTATTACACACGCGTAGACAGGAAAGGTGGAATGGCCGCTGGCATAGGCTCACGCAGCCCAGCATCTAATTTGGGTTCGCGCCCGCTTCCTTTCCGCTTGGTCGTGCACCGCTGCGTAGCTGCCCTCCCGCGCCCTGTCTCTAATAATTGCTGAAAAGCCAAAGAAGAGAGGCAGATAAATAAACCTCCCTGGGATCAATAGGGGAAGGAATGCCAAAGCTGATGGTAAAGCTTCGTAAAGGATGATGCTGAAAGGGAACCGGGGTCTCCATGGTGATAAGAGGCTGGGGACCAATAGGAGCACGAGGCGGGGCAGGGCTTGTGGGGAAGACTCGTGGGTGTCGGGAGTCATTTAACTGTTTGTTTGCTTCACGAAAATGTAGACACCAGCTGTAACTGCATCGCACAGGATGTATAGCTGTTACCATTCTCGCTGACATGTTCGGGAGCTTTCAGCCCCAGCAACACTGCCCCGCCCGGGACTTCCACAGCCGAGAGTCCCTGTGTCAGTAGGGTCTGATATTTGTACATAGGTTACACATATGTGGTTACATACGTGCCTCGGTGAACATTGCCTGTCCACCTGATCACGGGTGTGCATAGACTTCACGGAGCTCCACAGTCTTTTGTAAATATCCACACAAGTAAATAAGTGTATAAATAAATATATATTACTGAGGATTTATTTTAACATTATTCTGTGTGAAACGAAAATAAAATAAAATTTTTGACAGACACAGGGTGTTTCCTCCTTCTTTCTCACCTGATTGAGCTACTGTCCCGACGTCACGCACGTGGGACTTCTCACCATCGCTCCGGGGTCTGCAGCCACAAGGGCCCCGCCAGGGAGCGCGGCAGCGTGGGGGACGGCTCCCCGGGTGCCTCACGGGCCTTCCTAAGCACAGCGCATCCAAAGCAGGGCTGTGGGCGGGAGGGTGGGCAGGTGGGTTTGAGACCCCTGCCCAGGCTGTACCAGGGCTTCTTGGTTTTCTGTGGCGCTGGGGGATGTGTGGGGAGGGAGACCCAGACTGAAGACCAAAGGCAGTCAGACCCCCAGGAGTCATCAAGTCCGACTGCACCCACCTTTGCCGCCATGTTGTCCCCCACCCCCACTTCTGCTGGTGCCCGGCGGTCGGGGTCAACCAGCGTCAGCTTTCAGGGAGCAGCCCATCTCCCTCCCGCTTCCCAGGGGGAGGTGCCTGGGTCTTTGGCCACTCAGTGGTGCAGCGGCACCTCCTTGGGGAAGATTCTGATGCACACACGTACACACGGAGACACGCACACACTCACACCACTGATGCACTTCCATCCGATTCCCTCCGAGGGCTTTTCTAGTGCAAAGCTGGATCCCCCAGCAGGCAGATAGTTCAAAAGTGGCCACGGGGTGGGCTGTGACAAGCCCTTGCCTCCAGCCCCCCGCAAGTGCATTCCATCCCCACGTCCCACGTTGTACACCCCTTCACAGGCTGCCACGCTCGGTGCCTGGGAAACCCACCAGGTGAAGCAGGCCACACAGGGTGCAGAGGACCCAGGCAGCGCCCAAAGGGCTCTAGACGTCAGCAGAGCGGCGCAAGCTGACAACTGGGGTAGGGTCCTCCCCCGCAATGGGAAACTGAGTCGGGCCCCCAAGGCCAGGTCCTTCCTGCATGTTTCCCCTGCTGGACACAGAGCCCCTGCCTCCAAGGAGCTGAGGGCTGGGTGCTGGGGAGAGTGGGCCTGGCGCTGATGGAGTAGATTTTTCTAAGTAAATACATCCAGGGGAACAGTGAAAGAGACTGGGGTGTGTGGGAGCCACAACATCAAGGTCCCCATTCCGTTCTTCACTTTGGGGTGGTGGGGGATTCAGTTCAAGTGTAGACCCCCCATGCCACCCAGGCCCACTGGAGCCCCCTGCCGGGTCCAGGGCACCTGCCCCATGTATTCTCCACCACAAAGGCTGGGACGCTGGGCTTCGCCCGGCCAGCTTCTCCCAATGAGGAGAGGTGCCTGATGGGGTGGGGGACGAAGGGGCAAGCCCACCCCGTCCTGGGGCCTGTGGGGTGAGCAGGAGGAGCAAGGCTGGACTGGAACAGCTGAGGAACAAATCTGACCCTAAGGCATCCCAGCTCTGTCACTCACCAGCTCTGGGACCCTGAGCCTCCAGTGTCTTGTTCCTACAAAAGGAAGCACAATACCTACCTTGTTTTGTGGAGATTAAATGAACTCCTGGCGCATAGTAGGAGCCCAATCAAAGGGTGCCGGCGTCCTCTCTCCTGGCTTCCCCCACCCGAAAGATGCAAGTGGACCTGGAGACTCAGAAATCTGAGATGTAAAAGTTGGAGGATCTTTTGCCCTAACTGGTGTGGCTCAGTGGGTTGGGTGTCGTCCCGCAAAGCGAAAGGTCACCCATTCAATTCCCTGCCAGGCCCATGCCTGGGCTGCAGGTTCGGTCCTTAGTCGGGGCACATACAGGAGGCAACCGATCCGTCTCCCTCCCACATCCAGGTTTCTCCCCTTCTCCTTCCCCCTCCCTTCCCCACTCTCTAAAAAATTTACAAGTTGAAGGATTTTCAGCCTGTTCTGGTCCAGGGAGTCCTGACTGAGGGACAAGAAGGAACCTCAGAGGGTCCCGAAGACTGCTGAAATCACACACGACGTGGGGTGGTGTGGCTGCCTCTCCTTGGAGAGTGTCCACAGCTGTCCTCGGCCCCAACAGTCAAAACTGCCGGCCAAACTGAGACCCTGTCACCTTCTCCCCAGGGTCCAGGAAGGAAAAGGGATTGTCCTGGAGTCACTGTCATTTGTTTAAAAAAAAAAGTACTTACTCCAAAACTATTTCAGTGCTTGCTGCTTAGGATACTCTGCCCTCGGGGGTCTTCCAGGGGAAGACAGAAACCCACCCGCGGTGAGTGGTGGCCGACCCAGCTAGTCCGGCCCCTGCTCTCAGGGCATAGCTTCCCATTAACCTGTCCGCTGTGCTGGGCCTGGCCCCGGGGTGCAGACCTGAGGTTTCCCCAGGCTGGCTAACACGCCGCAGTAGGGGAAGGACCACAGACTCTGCTGGGAAATTACCGCTGTTTAAATGCTATGCAAATGAGGGAGCCTGCACCTCCTTGACCCCAGGACTGGGGTGTTTCTGGATGTGGCTGTCAGCTCTGATGATCCTCTGCCCCTTAGTTCCCCGAGGCCAGCCCCTCAACGCTGCCCCTCACTCAGGGCAGTGAGCAGCACACCCACAGATCACGGGCTGGTCAAGGAAAGGGCACGGCTCTGGGGCCCTTACCTATGTCAACCCGAACGCTAGCCAGGGCACCATGCTTCATGGTTCGTGCTGAGGTTAGGAGGGAAAGCTCCCAGCCTCGCGGCTTCCCGAACCAAGGAAAACCTGCCTCCTCCAGGTTCGGAGAGAAGATTGGCACAGTTTCCGCTGATCACCTGGAGGGCCGCCCACAGCCATGCGAGTGAAACCACACCCGTCTGTTTCAGTGGCTGGTGGAGCCCTGTCTCTCCCAGACTAAGCCAGGTGTCTCAAAATGTTGTGTCACCTCTGCCATCTCAGCCCCCAGCACAGTGCCGGGCACCGTGAACACCCAGGGAATGAATGAGTACCTACATCAGAAGTCACAATGGCTGCCAAGAGGTCCAGGTCACTGGGACCACAAAGCTATAGCCAAGTTCTAGGACCCCATGACCCCTGTACCTCTCTCTGGCCCAACGAGAGACCTCTGATCTCCATCCTCTGAGGTCAGAGTGGCCTTTAGGTGCAGATGGTCTGAGTCGCCTGAGTCCGATGTCAAGGTTCCATGCATCTAGGGCCCTGTCCCCAGTGCACACCCCACAGGTGCCAGGAAAGGTGCCCTCCCAAGCCTGCCCAACCACGCCGGCCCTGGGCCAAGCCCTGCCCATATCCCAAGTGACTGGAGCTGTAACGGGTTCCCGCAGGCCCCCAAATTCACAGGCTGGGGAGATCTCGGCGCCTTAGAAGACGCTGGGCCTTGGAGTCGTCCCTGGCCGTGCCGCAGAGTAAACCGTGTTACCCAAGTGGCCCTAACGAGGAAGACAGCGTTTCTCAGCTTCTGTTTTCGGTCTTGAGATTAAAATGCCTGCCTCGCAGGGTTGTGGTGAAAATTTTTTTAATTTATATATTTCTATATTTTATGTTTTCATATGTTTAATATAACGAATAATAGGGCCTGGCAGAGTAAGGCCTGCTTGAGTGTGGTGGGTAGGGTAATAATATGGGTGTGATAATTTATAGTTTTAATTTGAACATGTCATCTAAAATGTCATATGGTGTGCTTGAGTGTGATGTTGTTATGTCACAGAATGACATGCTTATGATTTTGTAATAACAAAGGGACATTGTTTATGCTGGACCCTGTATTTTACATGTTATATTGTATATATCCAACAGTATGTTATAGTATATATTATATAATATAAGATGCACTATATGTTACATTTATATGTTTTATATGTAATACGTATAAAAATATATATTACTTGTATGTGGCAGAGGCTGACTTTGCACGAGTCGTCCTGTTGAGTGCTTGACACGCATTATGTCATTCAGTTACCGCTACAGTCCTGCGATGTGGGCGTTATTATCTATATTTTACAAATGAGGAAACCGAAACTCAGAGAGGCTATGCACCTAGCCCGAGGTCACACAGCTCACGCCTGGCAGAGCCTTTGTGCGGCCATTGCCCATACCTTAATGAGTATGCCGATCAATAGGTGTTAGTCAGTCCTTCCTCCACCACCACCGCCTTCTCCCCGCACGTGGCTGAGGGCACGCAGATACGTGTTATAAGATAAGAAGACAAGCAAGAAAAGCTCATCTACTGGAAGGAGCCACGATACAATCGAAGCAGTGCACTTCCACTTGGCCTGGGCGAGCGAGGCTGGAATGGCCCCATCTTCTCTCCCAGTCCCGTCATACTGAGCCCTGGGAAATGGCATCCGAGCCTTGCAGGCTGGTGGGAAAGGCACCAACCCCAGGAAGAACCGTCTCCCTCCCCACGTCAACCCTCAGTTGTCTCAGTGTCCAAGGCAGCAGGCACCAGGACCCACCCATCAGGCCGTGGTGTGCCCAGTGTCCTTGCTGCAGCGGGGTCAGACCTCCCCACAACACTGTCCCGCCGGCACCCCACCGCTGCTCCACCCGGCCCCGCTTCCCCGCCCACCCGAGCTGCTTCCGGTGGTGGCCGTGGCTGCTGGACAGATTCTCCTCCTCCCTCCTCAAAGGGTGACGTTGGGACAGGACCGCCTGGGGACGGGTGGACACAGGGGTGCACATATGGCACACACATGCACACGCACGCACATCACTGGACAAGTCCTCACAAAGTCCCGGGACCTGCTCTCATCCTTCTTAGCCTAACCGCAGACCTTGACCCTGGAAAACTATCAAATTGAAAGGAAAGAAGGATTCCTCGTGCGAAGGGGATTTTCAGGAAATGTGCGGGCCGGGTAAACGAGCCCAGTGCCCCCGTGATGGAAGGAACGCCGCCGCTGTGCAGGGACCGTGCGGGGCCGGGTGCCTGTCTCCCCTCGGTTAACCCTCGCAGCGGGTTAGTCGGAGCACTGTCACCTCTCAGTGTTCACAGGAGGAAACCGAGGCTCAGAGGCACAGCAATGGCCCAGACCTCGCAGCTGCCGAGAGGGGCAAATATAGGACTCAGAGCCAAGACAGCTGGAGGCCATCAGGGCCGAGTCTAGTGCCCTTGCTGTGACACCTCAGCTGCCCGGGGGCCACCTCCAGCCAGCCTCACAGCGACACTGCAGTGACAATCGCAGAGGCTTCCAGCCCTGACCCCCAGCCCTGTGGTCTCTGGGGGCCTCCGGGAAAACAGAGGGAGGGGCACCCGGGGGAAGAGTCGGGATGTCTAGGGATTGTGAGGAACAGCGGAATCGGGTCATCCTCCCGGGGTATTTTTGTCAGTGGGATTCACAGCCTGCAGGGTGTGGATGAGCAATCACTCTATTAAAAGTTCCTGAAAAAGCTCTGGTCCCTTGCGCCTCAACTCCTCAGAGAGAGAAAGGGAGGGGCCCTGGGGCCTCTGCGCCCCTCCCCCAGCATCCCCCTCATGTGCCTTTTCAGAGTCCAGGGAGTGGTGGAGGGGTTGCCTCCCTCCTCCTCCTCCCTCTGGCGGCCTGACCCAGTCTCCTCGTTTACAAAGCGGGGACGGGCGTCGGGATAAGTGCCCTCCCCGGGCAGCCGTGAGGGTGAGACGCCCGGTACGTGCCTGGTACACGGTAAGTGCTCAGTAAACGACACCTTCAGCTCTGCTCGGAATCCCAGCTCTGGTCTTCCCTCTGGGTGGGTGAGTTCCCCGGATCCCAACGTCCTCATCTATACAGGTGGGAGCTACCGCCCACCTTGCGGAGTTGTGGGGAGAGGAGCCTTCTATAAAACACCCCTCGGGGAGCCTGACAGGTCATCGGTCTCTAAGAAATGCTGCCCAGTGCTGGGGCCCCGCACCGCTTATGCTTTCCTTCACCAAACCTCTGCGGGCCGGCTGTGTGGGCCTGGCACTCTGCCCACTCTGGGGATCAGAGCTAAAGGAGACGTCAAACCCCACCTGGCGAGACGGCTCCTCCCTCGGGAGACCAAGGTGGCGGGAAGTTAAGCCAAGGGCAGGGAGGACGTGAACCCTGAGCCAGTGATTGCTCGTGAACAGGCTCTTGGTCAGTGATCTTGGGATGGACGCATGGTTCCAGGAAGGGATAATAATCTTCGAAAATGTTTATACGGTACCTACCCTGTGCCAGGCCCTGTTCTGAGCACCTTACATAGATTAGTTAATTTAGTCCTCACTACTACCCTCTGATAGATGCTAACTATCCCCGTTTTGCACACAAGGGAACTGAGGCACGGGCTTACATAACTTTCAGTGCCGGGATTTGAACCCAGGCCATCTGGCTGCACAGCCCACACTCCCTCCTTCTCAATCTTGCCCCAGACTCCAAAGCGATATGTCATCCATTGAGCTTCATAGTACTTCTCCGTGGCAGCCGACCAGGCAGGCATTAATATCCCAGGTCACTGTCGAGGAGGAAACCAAGGCATTCCAAGAACGGTAAGGACACCAGATGGAAACAAACAAACAAAAAAAGAACTCGGGTCTGGTGTCAGCACAACTGCCCCTCAACAGCGAGAGAGGGGTGGGGAGGTTGAAGGCAATAGAATCCTGGATTGTCCGATCTGGAAAGGGTCTCCGGGGTCAATTACACCAATTGCTTCATTTATAGATAAGCAGATTGAAGCCCAGAGAGGGACAGCGACTTGCTTAAGGCTACACAGCAAATTGGTAACTGGAATGCTAGCCTGCCGACGGCCCGCCAAGCCCAGGGCACCATGCCGTTCTTGAGATGTTGAGAGCCACAGCTCCTGGCAAGGGAGAGAGAGACATGTGACTTCAGGCAGCTGGAATTAAGCCCCCATCATGTTCCAGCACCTCTCTTGGTTGTGTGCAAAGAATTGGACACTCTTCTTGCTAGTCTGGGAATATACATAAGTAAGCAAAGCAAGCAGAGCACCTGTTCTCATGGGGGGTTAAAGAGATGAAGGTGGGGGACTCTTTCAAGCGGGACCGGCAGGGAGGGTCTCTCAGATAAAGTGGCACCGAAGCAGGGGCCAGGGAGGTGGCCAGGCAGACTGACGCAGGACAAGCATTCCGGGCTCAGGGAACAGCAGAGGCAGAGGGCTCAGGGCAGGGGGGCATGCGCCTTTGAGGCCAGTCCTGCTGGAGCAGAATGGGCAAGCAGGGAAGCCTCAGGGTGGGAACTCGGAAGAGGGAGGGAGCATGCAGATCACGCAGGACCTCGTAGGCTAGGGACAGGACTCTGGATGCTACCCTGGGTAAGGTGGGAAGCCTTGGGGGCTGGGGGGGGGGGCTCTACAGCAGAAGATAAAATTGACGGGACTTTTTTTTCCGGGATGACACCAGCTGCTGTTTAGAGTAGACTGTAGTGGGCAAGGATGGGGATGGGGGACCGGGGATGGGGATGGGCGAGAAGGCTACTACTGCAGGTGAGGAGGCGTGGCGGCGTGGATGGCGGTGGCAGCGGAGGAGTCGGTTGGAAGTGGTTGGAATCTGGATCCGCAGGTGGAGCGCACGGGATCAGCTGGTGGACTGACGTGCGGTGGGAGAAAAAACAAGGACGGCCGGTGTGACCCCATGCTTTTGGCCTGAACATCTGGCAGGACGAGGCTGCCGTTTCTTGTGACAGAGCCACCTGCACCAGCTGATCAGGAGGCCACTTACTGTCCTGGCCGGTCTGGCTCAGTTGGTTGGAGTTTCGTCCCGTGCACTGAAAGGGCGCGTGCCTGGCTTATGGGTTCAGTCTCCAGTTGGGGCGCATACAAGAGACAACCAATCAATGTATCTCTCACATTGATGTTTGTCTCCTTCTCTCTCTATGCCCCTTCCTCTCTCTCTAAGGCCAGTGAGCATGTCCTCGGTGAGGATAAAAAGAGGTGACCTCCCTCCCCCAAGGAGTTCATCTAAAGAGCCTCACCTTGTTACCTCCCCAATGTCCTAGCTGTGGGCACCGGAGCACCCCTGAGGGGATGTTTCTTAGCCATCGACAGAATCAAGGTAGCCCTGTCATGAGGTACCACACTGTCCCACCCCACCCAACCATAAACCTTCCACCTTCTCAGAAGCAAACCCTGTCCAGCTGTGGGAGCCAAGGACCAGAGCCCAGACGCTCAGCCAGGCCTGGCCCCGATTTCGCTGTGAGATTGATCAGACAGCAGGAGTGTCCCTGGGGCACAGCTCCTGGGCTGGTCAGAGAGTTAGCCTCACTCCCCCGACCCTGGGTCCCACCCAGCAGGCCTCGTCTTCTCTGCCACTGGCCACCTGGAGTCTGAGAAGAGGCTGGTCCAGAGTAGTCCCAGGCCAGAGGATTTGGGGGCAGAGCCTGCTGGGGCTTGAACACCAAGGACTCCTGGCAAAGGAGAAGGACCATAAATAATGGACTTGACTCCTGGAATAATGGACTTGTCTCCTGGGAGGCTGACCGAGCCACAGGGTAGGGCTTGGGGAGCACCTAGTGCTGATCTAGAAACTCAGGAAAGCAGATGGCTTCTCCCAGACCAGGGAAGCAGGATCTGCCTTTGGGGGGCAGACAGACCTAGGTTCAAATTCATTTACAAGCTGTGTGATCCTGGGCAGGCTACTTAACCTCTCTGAAACTGCATCATCTTCTCTGTGAAAGGCTGGAGTGAGGGTTCACGGGCACAGAGCAGAGCCCTGAGGCTCCAGTTTGTCCAGAGACAGGTACACGTCTAGTTTCCCCCCGGGTGACAATGCAGATACTGACGTCACCCAGTCGTGCGCCCCGTTGAGCACGTCTCTGCAGAGCTCGCTCATGAGACTCGGTACCTGTCCCCACTGGACAGCAGCTCCAGGGTTAGCCCACGGCCAGCGTGTCTTCTCTCTGGGCCCCAGCGTCCCCCACGGGTGCTCAGGAAGCAAGCCGTGCTAGCCCTCTGCCAGCTGGCAGGAGCAGGGACAGCTGGCCTGAGCGTGGTGACCTCCCCTTTCCATCCCACTGGCAGCTGTCACCTCCTAACCCTCACCTGTGCCTGACAGTGATGGCAAGGTGGCTCTTGTTAGTCGTCTGCGGCAGAAAAGGAAACTGAGCCCAGAGACAGAGAAACTTGCCGAGGTCTTGCAGCTGGTTGGATGGAGAACTGGACAGACGCAGGGCTACTCGGAGCATTTTTACACCCTGGTGGTCACCGCCATCCTGGGAGGTGGGTGGGGAACTAAGACCCCTTGTGTTCCCTGACCTGCCATGGTCTCCGAGCAGCAGGTGGAAGAGCCAGGACCCGGTCCGGCACCCCAGTTCCTGGCCTGGTACCTTTCGCCCTAAGCTTGGTGGTCCTTGGGGTCAGCCCCGAGGGTCGACTGCATAGCCTCACTGCCGAGGGAAACACAGATCAGAAAGCACAGAGACAGGAGCAGTAACAGAGGGTGAGTTTTACACGGCAGGCACTGCGCTGGATGCTTTATATGCAGTTTGCAGTCCTCGGACCCACCTTGGCCCGGGAGCATCCTCACTCTCTCTCACCGGCGAGGAGCCTGACGCTCCGAAAGAGGATGTGCCTCGGTCGCGGTGACACGGCGAAGAAGCGAGGAGACAGGAACCCACTGGTTAGCGGTGTCACTGGCCCGTCTGCTCTCGGTTAGGTGGCACCATCTCAGGGCCCCCGGTGTCCTCCGTGTCTGCTCTCTGTTTTCCTCTGAGTGTGAGCACACTCTAAAATTTGTTTTATTTCCTTACCCCCTGTTCAGCTCCTGGCTCTCCCACGGGCATGTGAGCTCCAAGAAGACTGAGACCACGTCTGTCTCATTTAGAATTCTGTCTCCACTCGGGATCCCTGGAGCGCAGCCTGGCACACAGTAGGCGCTCTGGTCACTTACCGACAGAGGGAATAAATGAAGAAGGCTCAGCACGGGTGCGGTGATCCTGCTGAGCAGGCAGGTGCAGGGGAGGCCCCGCTGGCCCTGTGCAGGAGAGAGCACAGGGGTTCTGGAGGCAGCCAGACCAGGGTTCTAACCTCAGCATTTCCTCTCTGTGCAACCTTGGGCAAGCCACAGGCCTTGGTTTGCTCCCTGGTTCAGTGGGAACGTGACAATAACTCTTCAAGGACTGCTGTGGGGATGAAATAAGGTAACAGAACAAGAGCCCAGCTGGACCCTAGCCTGTCCCGGCTCCAGTACCGAGCAGCTCCCTTCCCCTCCCTGCTAACAACAGGCCTCGGGACTCTGGGCTGGGAAAGGTCCAGGACCCTGCTTGCATTAAGAGGTGGCTGCTGCCAGGCGGCCTCCGAGCCTGCACTGCTCCCCCACCCCGTCCCCCCGAGCGTGCAGCAGCCAATTTCAAAGTATGTAACTATGCCAGGCTGCCTCCTCAGCAAGAGAACAGCTATACTTAGTGCCATTTGCATGTATTTTAAGCTGACTTGTTCCAGGCAAAGAAGCCGATTCATGAATTTAATAACATTCATAGATTCCCAGAATGTCAGCCCTGGGAGAGACGTCAGAGACCAGCCAGCCAAGCCCCTCGCTTGGGGGCGGAGGAGGCCGGGGACAGAGCAGGAACGTGTCCAAGGTTATGCAGCTGGGATGGAGCAGGGCTGGAGCCGTCCCTCAGCTTCCAAGTCCAAGGACAGGGCTCTTTTCAGGGCCATCTGTACTCCACTCTGTCCCCTCCCAACACCCATCTAAGCTGGTCCAGATTTGCAGCCTTCAGAACCTCGTGCTGCCTGGACCCCACACCCCAGTGCCGGGAGCAGTCTGGCCTCCCAGGCGGGCTTGAAGGCGGGGGTGAGGGTCTGGGCGTGGTCTGGGGCCAGCTGGGACCTGCTGTGTGCATAGGACAAGGCAGCCCAGCAGGTGCCCAGCCTCTGAATCCTGCCCTCCCAGAGCACCGAGGGACCCATAGAATGAAATCATAAGCATTCCCACTCCCCTCAACAGCCCATTAAGATGATGCATTAGGCCTTCCAGGGGTTTACCTAGAGCATATTTTTAACTCACGTCGACAGCTATTGCGTCTGCCTGCCCAGCGAGCCTTCTTCCCTTCTGGTAACTGCGCACTCTGTGCTTTATGGGAATGGCCCCCCTCCTCGGATTCCAGGGGGGCTGTGGATCAAAGGGCCCACAGGCCTGGCCACAGGGCTGGGCACGTGACCCAGACCCAACCTAGTCTGTGGTCCAAGGGTAGCCATGTGACCCAAACAGGCCTTTTGACGGTGTTGCTCTTTTCCAAAACAAGCTGTGGAATGAGGCTAACTGGGCACGAGCAGCTGCTCGCTTTGCCCCCATGGGGAGAAAGCCTGCCTGAGAAAGACATAATGGAACAGGGAGCCTGAGAAGGCAATGTGCAGATGCCTTTTTTGAAGTGCCTGGATCCAGCCATGCCTGAAGCCCAGATCAACTCCCTCAGATACTGTCTCCATTTTCTAAAGCTAATTTCATGGGATTTCTTCACTCCTGACTCAGCTACTAATCAGCATCATCCCCTAAGGTAGTGAGTCCCATGAGGTAACTCCCACCTTGTAAAATTGTACTTCCTTGGGGGAAGGGCCCCCCTTGACCTTCTGGAGCTTTACAAGGGTCTCCCTCATCTAAATTTAATTTAATTTAATTTAATTTAATTTAATTTAATTTAATTTAATTATGTGGAGTCTACGGTGTGGCAGGCGCTCCCATATTAACTCATTTCGTTACCCCAGCACTTTTCTGAAACCCATTATTGCTATTGCTATTATTATGAGCCCTATTTTAGAGATCAGGAAACCGAGGCTCATCATGGTCAAGAAGCCTCACCAGAGCCACACAGTAACTAAATGTCAGAGGCGGTCTCAGACCTGCGACTCCAGATGCCAAACGATGGTGCTGAGGATGGCGGGCTGAAGGTGGCCACTGCTGTCATCGTTGAGCGCTCACCACGGGCTGTGCCCCAAGTGAAGCGCTTCGGATACGTCCATCACTCCTCCCACGGCCTTGCAGCTTGACCGCTGAGGACACTGAGGCTCAGCGCACGGATGTAACTTGCCCGGCCCGTCGGCCGGAGCTGGGGTTGGCCCGCACCCCGGCTCAGCCCCTCTCTCCCCGGGATTCGGGGTTATGAGTGTCAAGTCTGTGTTCACACTACAGAGATGCTTCCTGAATTGACTGACTCGACTCTCAACCCCCCTCGCCTTTTACTTCTCTGGTCTAAGGAGAGACCCACTGTGCTAGAGGCAGCGCTGATTCCTCCTGGGGCGCTCACACAGAAACTGCTCACCTGGCTCCTCACCCCCGGGCTCGGGAGCCAAGGCCAGGGGCCACATGCTCCCAGAACTCTCCTTGATCACAGCTGCCAGAGAAGGGCTAACAAGGTAGGTGGACCGTGCCTGGGGCCACCCAGAGGTGGGCCGTGGATGGACTCCAGGCCCCCGTCTCCCTGGCCCTCACCTCTGGGAGCCCTGCTTGGCAGCACCCTGGAGGCCCCTGCCCCCTGCGGGTGCCGGGCAGTGTGGCTCCACTGTGTTTATTTACAGAGTGAGGTCGGCACCTGGGACCCTGGCACACCGCCCGCCTTCCAGGAATAGCTCAGTGGCCTAGGCCAAAGAGTCACCGTATTTGGCAGAGGGAAGAAAACCTTCACACAGAACAACAGAATGGTCCAGAATCGCTGTCCTTTGCCAAGGCCACCTTTCCCAGACTCCAGGCCCTGCTTTCCCAGCACGGATGCCTCCTGACCCCTGCCAGGACCCTGAGACACCCTGCATGTGCCTAACAGACAACGACAGGTCATGACCTCTGCCGGCCTGCCCCACCTGGGATGCCACGGGGAGATGTAGGCACCCATCTGGCAGGCAGAAACTCGTGTTTCGGTCATCTCATCACCCAGACGGCGTCCCGGGCTGGGACTGACCTAAAAATGTATCAAAGTCAGCCTTGGACCGAAGCATCTAGGACACCAGGCACAGATGGCTCCTTCAGGGCCACGCCAATGAGGCTCTCCTTCAGTGGCTCGCGGGGTCATTTCATCCAGTCCCCAGCCTCCACTTCCTCTGTGGGCGAAAGTTGTCAACCTGTTTCAGAAAACATCGTAGGAGGAATCTCACAGAGCATGGAACCTCTCTGGCCCAGGCCAAGAGCCAAATGTCCTCTGGCCTCGTGGGCACCTACCTTCGACCACCCTCCAGCTGTCTCCTCTTTGCCCTTTGTCCGCCTCCACCCAGCGCACCCCGGGTGCTGTGTCACAGGAGGCAGCTATTTGGAACATCCAGAACCCCAGCTTCAGTGTCCAGCCCGGGTTTGGCCCCCAGCCTTCCCACCAATGGCCCTGAGCAGGTAACTGCTCTGAGCTTTGGTTCCCTCACCTGTGTCACAGCAGTAACTCCCAAGGTGCAGTAAGAAGTAGAAAGTGTGTACATAAAGAGCCTGGCACAGAGCCACTGTTCAAAGAAAAGACAGTCACTGCCATTTTCACAAAAATGTTTTGTTAGTGTTCTCCCCCTACAAGCCCAGGCCTTCCTCCCCCCCACACCACAGTTTTCGGGGTGAACACTCTCCGGAGCCTCCTTCTCGTGCCCATTCCAAACTCCCTCCTCCCCGAGGCTTCTTCCTGGAGACAATGGCCGACAGGGAGAGGTGTAGGGCTGCTCTGACCCCTCGGCATGTTTGGCAGGGAAACCTGGCTCCTCCCGTCTGTCTGTCCTCAGAGCCCTAGAAAAAGCCCCGCCCCCCTCAGAAGGGCCTTCTGCCCCAGACCTAGGCACAGCCTCCCGGAAAACTCCTGAGCCCCCACACCGCGCGCAAAAGTTAACTCGAAATATATCACAGCCCTAAAGTTGAAACATAAAACTGTAAACCTTCTAGAAGAAACCTGGGGAGAAAAATCTTTATCATCTCGAGTCGGGCAAAAAGTTCTCAGAGGTGGCACAAAAGCACAGTCCCGGTTTTTAAATGACAGACTGAGCTTTATTAAATTAAAAACTTTAAAGAGACTATTAACAGAATGAAAAGACAAAAACTACGGGTGGAATAAAATATTTGCAAATTACGTATCTGACACAGGATTTATATCCAGGATATATAAAGAACTCTCAAAACTCACCAGTAAGAAAACACCAACAACCTCCTTTCAAAATGGGCAGAAGTTTCAGATATTTTACTAAAAAAATATACTGATGGAAAACGAGCACATTCAAGGGTGCTCAACATCATCCATCATTAAACAAATGCAACATAACGGCATGTGCATGTGTGGTTCTACCATGTGAGTGGAGAGCACTGCACACCTGTTCGAATGACTAAAATAAAAACCCAGGCGATAGGAGCGCTGATGAAACGCAGGGTAACTGGACTCTCAGGTCTGACGGGCTGCAAGCCGCTCCAGCCACTTTGTGAAAACAGTTTAGTACTTCCTTATGAAGCCAAACACAAACTTAATGTATAACCTGGAAATCCCACTCTGAAATATTTACCCAAGGGAAATGACAAAAACCGCTATGTGAATATTTATAGCAGCGTTACCCATGATCACTAAACAACGCCGGGAACAACTCCGATGCTCTTCATCCAGCTACTGGATAACCCGAGCGGCACGTCCAAACCACGGAGTACATTCAGAAAGAAAATGTAACGACCTGCGTTTGCACACAAGGACGTGAGCGAATCTCAGGCGCACTTTGCTAAGTGAAAGGAGCCAGACCCGAAAGGCTACATAATAGGTGCTTTTATTTATATGATGTTTCTGGAAAAGGCATTCGTGTAGACTTAGGTTTTTCCGTTTACATGCACTAAAATTCGCTCTGTGGTATATACCTCTAGGGATGTCGGCAAATGCGTGCAGATACATATCCACCACGGTAATCAAGATACAGACGGGTTCCATCACCCCAAATAATTGCCTTGTGTCGGCCTTTTATGGTCAACTCCTTGCCCAAACCCACAGCTCCAGCCCCTGGAGACCATGGATCTGTCCTCTAACCGCAAACCTGTGGCCCAGTGGCCTGTGGTGCGGGGAGGTGGCGAGAAGAAAGGGAAGGAGGTTTGTGTTTTCTGCTCCTGAGCTCACTGCGGACAATCTCCGGTCTCAGGAGAGGGTCAGCGCAGAAATTTCTGGGGGGCGGGGAGGGAGTGTCCTCAGCTACTATGTCTGTGGGCTTTTCAGACTAGTAAGCAGCACCCACTGGAAGCCAAGCGGGATCTCCAAAACAGCACCATCCGCCTCGCACCGTTGGCCAGAAAATCACGATGCTCGGATGTCGGGAAGATGTTCAGCAGGGCCTCTCACCACGTCCCGTGGACAACTCCAGGACGTCGCTGGTGGAGGCTGCTCTGACCCCCAGGGGCTGGCCCAGGCCTGGTCGAATCTGAGATGGCTGGAAGGCAGGAGAGATGTCAGCGTCCACACTGAAAGATTCCGTAGACGGGAGCAAAGTAACAGGCCAGCTAAATAAAGACTGAAGGGGCAGTACCAGCCTGGCAGCACTTCCTCAGGCAAAGACTTGGGGCTTTGGTTGCCTTGTCTCACAGGAACGGATCTGCAGTACCCTCCCCAAAGCCATTAACTGCCGTTCCCGAGTATACGGCCCTCACTCGGGCTTTGCAGAATGGGCTGCTTCCTAGGTACTCAGGTGCCCCTCACCTTCCTCATCGCGGCCCTCCTTCCTCAAGTCTCAGTCGTCAGCTCCTTCAGAAGAGCCCCCCACCCCCCACGGACCCTCTGCGTTGTCTAAACCACTAATCCAGCCGTGGCCAGGTGGCTCAGTTGGTAGGAGCATCATCTTGTACACCAAAAGGCGGTGGTACGAATCCTGGTCAGGGCACATAGCTAGGTTGCGAGTTTGATGCCCCAGCTGGGGCAGGTACTGGAGGAAACCAATCAATGTTTCTCTCTCTCTCTCTCTCTCTCTCTCTCTCTCTCTCCCTTCTTTTCTCTCTAGAATCGGTGAACATACTCTCAGTGAGGATTTTTAAAAGTACAAAATTAAACCATTAGTCCAAACTTATCATAGCTTTCACCAAAGTGTCCGACAATCAGCCACTTCCCTTGTCTTTGCTAGTACACCTTCCCTTTGCTAGTACAGCCACTTCCCGTGTCTTTGCCCTCTGCAGCCCATCACTCAGTACAGCGTCCAGGACACAACGACTAATGAAAAGACAACAAATGAGTGGACGGATGGGCAAACCAAGCACAATGGACCCGCCAGCAGAAGCCCGGCTGAGGGACAAGGCTTGAGTCCTGGGACCGCATTGTCTCTGGACCATGCCCTGGTGCTCAGTAACTCAGCACTTAACTCCACCGCCATGGAGCTGCGGATCCGATCGTTGGTACTTCTGAGGCTTCCTAAGCAGAGCTGAACTTTGCAAACTCAGTCTGCTCACTGGTGGACGGAGCTCATAGGACGACGGCCTCACAGGCCACCGTGCAGCCACCGGGGCCCCGTGCTGGGAGGAACCCACACCTGGTGCACAGCGCCACTGCAACCTTGAACTCCATTTAAGTTTTGAACAAGGTGTCCTACCTTTTCATTTTGCAATGAGCCCCACAAACTATGTAGCTGGTCCTATTCATCTAGGCGTACAGTGTAAGAGAAACCATTTTGCTTTTACTGTTAGCTCACACCGTTTGATGGATATTAGAATCTATGCCAATTTGCCCTAATTTTTGTCTGTTCATTGAACAAATATAGACCATTGTTTTGCATGGTCTATAGGCACTAAGCCCTTTTTCTGCTTATAACTATGTCGAGTGTACGGACTTATCCACATCTTGACGTAATTCCTGTAGTTGTCATTCTCAATAGCTCTATCGGCTTCTAGAATGTAACTACATACCAGGTTTTAAGCCAAACCCTGAAGGCTGGGCATTTGGGTTGCTTCCAATATTTATAAATAGAATTTCTAAGAGCAACTCAGTACAAATTACTTTCTTTCTTTTTTTTCTCTCTGAGGCTATTTCCTTGGAGCATTTTCTCAGAAGTGGAATGATCAAGTCAAAGGGTAGGAATAATTTCATAGCTCTTAAATATTACTGCATTGTTCTTTTGAAAAACTGGACCAGTTCATGGTGCCATCAGCGGTAAACATGTAACTGCTTCTCACGCTCTGAAATAATTATTTTTTTACTAGTTTCATAGGCCTGTAATGATACCTGAAAATTGAAAACAGCCTAGATTTCAGGTAATGATACCTGAAAATTGAAAAGGCCGTGAGTTTCAAAAGCATGGCAAATCTGTATACTTCTATATGGTCATTAAGTCAGGTGTAAAGAAAGCAGGCTCCTTGAAATCACCCAAATCAGTTGTTCTCTGGGAGCCAGAGTTGGCCGCGCAGAGCCTGACTCTCCCGCGTGACCATGCCGCTTGGGAGCGCAGCTCCACTCAGACAGGAAGGAACAGCTGCGAGCACCTGCTACCTGCCGTGAGCCGCGCACCTCCCTGGAGGGAGGCCCCCAATCGGGTACCCGCTCCTGTCTTCCTCCAGACTCCGCAGGAATACATGTTTACCTAACACATGTCTAGAAAGCAGTTACTACGTACCAGGCACTGCTCCAAGGGTTTCTCCGAATTAACCCACTGAGTCATCCTGACAATGTAGGGAGATACTGCCCCCATTGTGCAGGTGGGGAAATAGAGGCAGAGGGGTTGAGTTACTTGCTATTAACAAGTCACACAGGTGCACACCCAGGTGGTCTAGCTGTGGCTCCAGGACCCACACGCTTGTCCTATAAGCTGTACCACATCTAAATGAATCAAGGGACACCAGGATGACCTTGGACATCCTCTGCTCAACCCCCTCATTTCTGAGATAAGGAAACTGAGAGCTTAGCAGAGAAGAGAAGCCTTAGCAGGCCTGCAGTGTGCTGGATGGGAGCCTGGGTCTCCCTGTCACGTCTCGAGTGGCCCTTCTGCTCCCGCAGGACCAGGGACCGTGATGAGAGGGGAAGCCGCCCGCGCCCCCATCCCTGAGGGCTCACGCCCGGGAACTGGACGGTCTGACCACTGCGGGAAATCAGACTGGACAGGTCCGTTCTGGAAACATCAAGCTGAGACTAGTGCTTTCTGGAGAAACACCAAACCCACCATTTGCTCTGGCCAAGAGAGCCGTTTCTTAGAGGTTATTCCTGTCCAGAGAGTCGAAGGCTGGCTGAGAGGCGCATTTCTTTTAAAGGACCTAATGCAGAAGGACAGAGGAAGGAGGCACTCCAAGACCCTCTCCACTGGCCCAGGGGAGGCACTTCCGGCGGGGCCCAGTGCCAGGCCCAGCCCCCTCGCCCTCTCGCCCCCTCCCCAGGCCCCAGCCCTCCCTCCATCAGGGCCCCTCTTGGCTTCTTCTGAGGTGAGTTCTGTTCTTCCTCCCCCTCCTCCGCGTCTGCTGACATGCACCTTCTTTGAGCCTCTACAGTTATAAATAAATGATGTCTGGATTGATTAGGGAATTGGCGGTGCCTCCAGCAGCAGCCCGACCTCCCGGTTCTGAAATCCTGCCGCCCACCTGCAGCGCTCAGTTCCCTTCTGCAGGAGGAGCCCGCCCTGGGAACGCGAGAACTCCCAGCCTGGAGTCAGGGAAGGGGCGGTCGGGCTCCCGCCCCCGACTCTGTCCGTGGGCACGTCGTTCAACCCTCTGAGCCTCAGTGTGCTCATCGGGAAAGAGGACGCTAGCTCCTGGCCCCCTCCCTGTGGAACTGCGAGCGGAAGTGAATGTGGGAGAGCGAAGGGGCAGTGGGCTGTGGGTGCCCAGTGAGACGCCCGCTGCTGGGCGGCTCCCCTTGCAGCGGCCGGCTCTGCGACCTTGGCAAGTCCCAGAAATCGCTGTGAGCGTCACTTTTCCTCCCCACAGCGCAGACGGTCACGCCGACTCTTCTTCAGCGTTGCTTTGGGAACAAAAATGGCATTTATGTGTGAACACACTCTGAAACAATAAAATGTCCCTTCCTACTGATATACAGCGATTACAAATTATGCTTACGGAGAGTGTTTAATGAAATGAGAGAGTAATTGCTTGGTAAGTGAAAATTCACGATACAAAATTGTGTGTATAGCATAAAAAGAAAAAAAGTGCCTAGAAGAACCCAGAAGGAAAGCTGAGAAAGTGCTAACAGTAGATGTATCCGATTACTTTGTCCCTCACCTGCTTTACGAACCCCTTTTTCCCTCAATGAGCATTTATCAGTAAGGAACAGGGTGGGGATTCAGACCGTTTTTATAAAGATTTTATAAAAATGTTTGAGCCCTAGTTGGGTGGCTCAGGTGGTTGGAGTGTTGTCCCCTACACCAAAATGTTGCAGGTTCAACTCCCGGTCAGGGCACATAGCTAGGTTGTGGGTTCAATCCCCACTCAGGGTGCGTACAGGAGGCAACCGTTGAATGTCTCCCTCGCATCAGTGTTTCCCTCTCTCTCCCTTCCTCTCTCTCTAAAATCAATAAATATATTCTCAGGGGAGGATTTCTTAAAAAGTTGCTGAGAAGCCTTGTTTTCAAGTTGCTCAGACACCCAGCACTGAAAGGCACATCCACGCTGTGAAGGCTGTGGGGCACCATGCATTGGAGAGAGGGGCAGCGGGGAGCAGCCACACACACAGCCAGCCAGGGAGCCTCAGAGGCACCTGCCTGTGACTCCCATGGGCCACCCAGGACAGCAGGGCTGGCAGGAAGCTCAGAGACCCGGGTAACCCCCCGCCCCCACTACCCAGCATCCGAGGTTGAGAAACTAACTGGTCTCAGATGCCAGGTCTCTCAGCCCCCGCTCCTGCAGCCCTTCTGTGTCACCTCTGGGGACCGTGAACTGTCAGCCCCCCAGGCTGGCACCTTCTGCTCTCCAGCCGTTACTCACCCACTTCCCCACCCCCTGGCCAGCCTATCCGCCACGGGCCGTGGGCACAACGCATTCAGGACGTGAATCTGCGGTACCCCGCCTAGAAAATCAAGCTACTGCAGGTACAGCAGCTAGAATAATTTTTAAAAATCATAGCATTTAGAGATCTTAGATGAATGCAGTATCTTCGGCTTGCAGGCAAGGAGCCTATGGCACAGAGACCTTGAGTGATTCGCACAAAGTTGCACAGCCAGTGTGTGGATGTGCCGAGGCAGGAGCCAGCTCTTCCAGTTCCCAGGCCAAGGCTCCTTTCCCTTATGCTGTGCAGCCTTGCTAAAATGATGAACGAGTGAGTGAAACATTGATAATGTGCTGCAGTTTAATAGATAATCATTACAAAATGAGATTTAAAACATGTAATCATCAAAGACATAATGCCTTACGATACCGAGAATGCTTTACAAAATCAATAAGAAAAAGGTAACCCAAGAGGAAAAAAGGATAAAGTATGCAAAGAGATAATTGAGAGAAGAAGAAATGTAAATAGCCAACAAATACATGTTCTTCTTTTGTCGGACGTGTTTGTCCTAAAAAATTCGAAGCATTCAAAGAAGGACTGATAGGGAAGCTTGAGGGACCTTCACTTTTTACATTAGATATTTCTGCCTTTAAAGTTATTATTACAAACATTTTGGGCTTTTAAAAAACTGGCCCTCTAAAATAGAAAAATATACCATCGCATAATTTCAGCACTAAATATTTCTTTGCTGTCTGGAATTTTCTTCACCAGTATTTGCCTTTGTCCACCTACTTCGGAGACAACTAATAAATTATAGACTCACACCACCAACCACAGTGAATTCCAGATAACATCGCTGAGGTCAGGATACAGGTGGATAGGATCCAAAATGATTCCAGGTGTATCAAAACGCCAACAGTGAACAACAACTTTAAAACAGCACATGCACACATAAGAGACTATGATCTCAGGCTGAGAAAGGCCTTCTTAAGCAAATCGTGACACCCAAAAGCCATAAAGAAAGAGGCGACAGATTTGACTACTTACAAATTAAAACTTTTGTACAACAAAAGAAGACAAATGAGAAAATGGGAGAAAACATTTACAATATATAACACACAAAGGATTAATGTTTAGACTTTAGGAAATAACCTAAAATCAATTATGAAAGACCAAACATCTCATTGAATAAAAATAGACAGAAACTATAAATAGGTGATTCAGTATAAAAAAGAAATTTAAATGATTACTAAGCAATTTTGAAGATGCTCCATCTCGTTTATAATCAGAATACCCATCAAGCCCTGACTGGAGTGGCTCAGTTGGTTGGGTGTTGTCCCTCAAAGCAAAGGTTCCTGGTTTGATTCCCAGTCCGGGCACCTGCCTGGGTTGCAGGTTCGGTCCTGGGATGAGAGGCAACTGACCCATGTTTTTCTCACACATCGATGTTTCTCTCCCTCTCTTTCTCCCTCCCTTTCCCTCTCTCTAAAAATAAATAAGATCCTTTTAAAAAAGGAACCCCCATCAACACCTACTAAAAGTAGTTCCGAATTATACTCCACGCTATAGAATACTACGGAGGCGTTGCCCTTTCATTAAGGCCAATCCATTTGTACAAACGGGGAGAGATCTCCGAACACACTCTATAGAACCACGTCACAGAGCAGTGCAAACAGTATGACCCTATTTGTGCTATAGACACTTGTATCCTTTTCATTGATGTACACGGACATGCAAAAGTGTGGGCCAAACTCCTACCGCACACTCATCGGACTGCTAACAGAGGCGTCTCTCTGGAAGGAACCAAGGGGCCATTCATCACTTCCTTTGTTTGCTGGTGTGTGGACTGGGTGACTCATTTGCAGAATTGCATTGCTCTGTGACCTGGGTGTTCCAGAAAGCCACGAAATGAAACGACGGCAAGGTCGCTGCGGCTGTTTTCTCCTGACCCAGGCTGGCAGGAATTGTTTTCATTTTAGAAAAATCTCCTGAGATGGGAATGAGATGACCGACATTAGGGGCATCTGGAAGTTTCTTCTAAGTCCACCTTGTTCCCTCTGGTTCAATCCTCAAAGTAAACGTGGAGGCTGAGCTTCCCAATAGTGGCGCGTCAGGATTTGAATCCAAGCCCGTGTGACACCAGGCCTCCAGGCTTGTTCCCTCTGCCACGCTGCAAAGTCCACGCCTCTCGGTGAGGAGGTCTCGGTGCGCAGATTACACGCGACAAGAAAGGTCGGTGTCAGGCCAGCAGATCGTAATGAGAACCAGCGTGAGAACTGCGCTCAGGTTGTGCCCCAAATGAGCTGTGACTTTGGGAAATGCCATCAGGAGACCAGCTCTCTCCTTCGGCCTTGACCCTGGGAAGCACAGCCCTTCCTCACTGTACCTCAAGTGCAGCTTGGGGGCTGAAGCTACTCTCTGCATGGCCTCCAGAACCCCAAGTTCCATGCTGCCATCTCCCCTTCCAGACCCACTTGCAGACGCCCCTACGCGCCCCGTCTTTTCTACCTGCATCTCCGGAGCGGATCTTAATGGCCACTTCTTGCATCCTCCCCCCGTTTATCAGCTAGTCTGATCTAATTTCTGCGCTCTTCGCCCGCGCCGCTGGGACCACTCCCAGAATCCCCGGGGGCCAGCGGCCTTCCCCACATCCTGGCTGCCCCCTTGCCCTCGGCAGGGCCTGTCATGTGACTCTCGGCGCACCTGTCAACCCAGCCCATGGGAGCCACAATAGCCTCGAGTTCACTCACTGGGAGCTACTTCATTCCCAGACACATTTCTGGTTTGCCCTGGCTCGGAGCCCGCACATCTCTCCTCCCAAGTGGGGTTAAGTCCACCGCCCACATGAGGCCCACAGTCCGGGCCACAGAGGGACCAGAGAGGCAGGAAGCGTTTCTGCAGTCACCGACCAATCAGGAGTGAGGCCTGACCACTCTCCGTCTTCCTCCGCACACGTCCCAACAGACACGGGAGGCACACGCCTGACTCACAGACGCCGCTGTCGGGACGGAGGCGTTGTGCTGTAGCACAATGGAAGCCAGAGCTTCCGTGGGGACCCCCTCCCCCAGATGCAGACACCAGCCCTTGGCCACCTGCCCAGGAAGCTCCCACCCCCTCCAGGCCCTGCCCCCGGGTCCCCCAGGAAACCGAAGGCAGCCACAGGCCACCCCACATCCCCCTCCCCAGCCCAGAAAATCCCATCCGAAGCAGACAGGGCCTTTTAACAAACAATTAGCTTGAATTTTTCATTAGCTGCAGCTTCCTCTACCCCCTTCACGTGGCCGCGCTTTGTATAGTGGGGGAGGCCGGAGCCGGCACACAGAGGGGAGCCCAGCGGATGCCCAGGGCGGACTCCCGCAGACCCACCCCGAAGGGAACCCATCGCGAAGCCCATTGTAAATTCAGGCCATTTCCTCCACGTGTGGCCTATTCAGAAGGCGCTGCTGAGTGCGGCCAGGCCGCTGCGCGAAGGGTTTGCTCTTCCCTGGTGGTGAGGAGGGCGACGGTAGGACAAGGAAGAGGACGGTGACATTTCCTCGTCTGCGATGCCCCCCATCCAGACCCTCGTTCTAGCCTCCTAACAACCCGGGAGGTCGCCGCGATCATTATTATCCGCTTTTGGCTTACAGGAAAGGAAACTGAGTTTCAAGGATGGGTGACTTCGTCCAAGGAGGCCACACAACAGTGGCTACAGGAGGTCTGGAGGTGTCTTCCGACAGCCACTCCAGGCTGCAATTTCAGAATGAGGGGACCTGTCAGCTCCCCTTTCCTCTCTGGGGCCCCAGGTCTGGGAGACGTTGTCCAGATGAGTGGATGGATGGAGAGTTTCCAGAATTGCTATTCACACCAGTTTGGGTTTGGGTTTTTTTTTTGTTTGTTTGTTTGTTTGGGGAGATTTTGAGCAGAGGGAGAAGAAAGAAAAGACCCTTTCTCAGTTCCCGATGTATGAGCAGACAGTGAGGGAGGCAGCCCCCATCCCACACACGAGCACACGCCCGCCCTCGGAAGTCCACGGACTGGCCTGCGGTGCCTGCCTCCGCCACCCCTGCCAAGCACGTCCACCAGCTGTCGGAGCAACAGGCCTGCCCAGGTGCAGCGCCTGCCCCTTCGGACCAGCAGGAAGCCAGAGCACCCTGGGCGGGGGAAGAGAGGGCGCTCCAGCCCTGAGAAGAAGGCGCCTGCGGGAAGACATGTCCCCATGGCTCCCAAGAGAGGGCCGCCCACCTATCAGCTCCGCCGGATGCCCTGATTCTGCTCCAAGTGACCACATCCCAGGGTAGGAGCAGAAGACAAGCTGGTCATTTTTAGATTGATCTGGTTGCTCCGTGGCACCTAGTCCGTGGCCAGTACATTACCATTAATGGTGAAAAAAGAATGAATTAACAAACCAGCAAGCAAATGACATGGTCAAGGAAGGTCGTGGTCAAGGAAGAGGCTAAAGCATGGCCTCCCACCCCCTCCACATGCCCTCCTCCCACCTCCGCCTCGACATAACTGCAGGGTAGGCCCCAGAGGGCTGCACCCCCGCCACCTCCTCCCAGGACCAGCCACACCGCGTAGCCTGTAGAGTGCATACAGGTCCGCAGAGGGCAGGACCCCGCACCACGTCCCCGCCAGAGGTGGCTGGGCCAGCCCCCCACCCCCCAGGCCTGGGGCTATGGCCGGCAGCCTCCGGAAAAGGGAGAAGCTTCCTCCAGCCCCATCCTGGGGGTCTCTGCTGGGCCATGTTTGTGCCCTGAAACCCGTGAAATATTTACAGCCAGCCCAGCAGGGGAAGTGAGGGGGAGCTGGAACATGAATTATTGACTGCTTCACTTTCCTCCTGGCCCGGCTGCTAGGCCGAGCAGAGACCCAGGGGAGCCCCAAGAGGATCCAGGAGCATTAAGCAGAGTTCTGAAAGAGTCGAGGAGCAGAGGCTCCTGACTGGCCTGGGGGCCAGAGGCGGCATGAACAGTGCAGCCCCGGCCCTGGCCCCTCGGGGTGCCCAGTGTCTGCCAGGGGCTGTGAGCAGGGGATTGGTAGGGAGCCAGCAGCCCCAGACCCCGCTTCACTGAGCCCAGCCGAGCCACACCCTCTCCCTCGCTGGCTGCCTCCCACATGCCAGGGATGTGCCCTGCCAGGGCTTCACAGAGTCCCCTGCAAGCCGCCTGGGTGCCTCTCATCACAGAGGTCCCCTGTGCCCTCTGAGCTGACTGTAGATGCAGTTGCCAGTGCCAGCCCTGGTGGCCTCCTTTGCTCACACACGCTCTCTGCTGGGCGGCAGCAACGGAGGCTGAACCCTCCACGCAAACCTCCACGGAATGTCCCCTAAGTCAAGGTCTCCAGTGGCTGCTCCCTGTGCCAGCTCCCTGCCTGCAGGAAGGAGCAGCACCCCGCTGTGGAGAAGTCCACACGGAATCAGAGTCGGCAGATGTGGGTCTGAGTCCTGGCACCACCAGCTGGCCCGGCCATGGACCCCAGCCACAGTTTTCTTATCTGAGAAGTAGGTGTGAAAACGGACCCTCCCAGCCCAGCCCCCGGGGGCTGCCAGCATCTCCGGGAGGAAGGGCTGAGTCCCCTGGCCTTGGCTTTCACCAGTGCCCCACCTTCTCCGACAGCAAACACCCAACAGCCAGGGCGACAGGCCGCCCGGCCAAGACGAGGGGCTCTTTACATTTTCACAGTCGTCCTCCCAGGACATTCGGTGTGGGGAGAAGTCGCCTCCCGCCGGCTCCCTCCCTCCGCCTGCTGCCCTGGACACCTGTCCTGGGGCGTGGGAGGAGCAAGGTCGGGGTGAGGGGGCACGTTTTTTAGGACTCGCACCTGAACAGGCAGCAGCTGGGTCCTCCTTTGTGGCCGAGCTGAGGGCTCGTCCGGAGCTGTGTGCACAGGGGAGGAGCCCCCCACCCACGTGCTCCCCAGAAGCCCCCCTCGTTAGGCTGCCTGAGGGAGCCAGACCTGCAGGCACACAGCGTCCCCACTTCTCAGCGGCTTGCCCCTTCGCTCCCCACAGCTCATGGCACCTGCGAACTTTCTGAACGAGCAACTTCTGAAGCTTCAGAGGAGAAGAGAAGGAAGAGAGAGTGAAGGGGCCACTGGAGGTCTGGGTGTGTGGAGGGAGCAGAGCTGGGGACAAACCCTGCGAATCATTTGCATAGAAGGTTCCATTTGAGTAAACACGGCATTTCTCAAAGAGGACGCTCCTGGCCTTCGGAGTGAGATCTTTCTTCATTGTGTAGGATCATCCTTCTTTGTAGGATGCTTGGCCTTCCCGGCCCTGGATCCTTCGTGCAGCACCAACACCCGCAATGCCGTTGCAACCAACACGCACCTCCCACCTCCAGCGGTCCCTAAGGAGAACCCCGCCCACTGAGAGCCACAAGAGGCTCCCCGGGGCAAAGACGGGCCTCTCGCCCTCTCTCCTGACCCACGCCCTATGCCCACGGCACCCAGTGCTCCGCTCAGCCTGCACGGTGCACACAGAACCTGCTCCCAGGCCCGGCCCCGTGTCCCGTCCGGGTGATGGTAGGACAGACCATCTCTGCCACCAGCCTGCCTGGCAGCCTGGCTGATCGGCTGACCCGCTAAAGGGACCAGTGCCCGCGGGGCCGGCAGAACAAAGCAAGGCCTTTCTGGAACGAGAATTCCCTGAAACTTGACACAGGTCTGCACCCAGCCCTGCTCTGCACCTCCCATGATGGGGGCGGGGGGGAGGGGTTCTCACTCGCCCTGACTCCCTTCCCGTGGGAATTCCCTGCCAGCCCCCTTGAGGAGCACCGGCCTCCGGCCTCGCCCCAGCTACCCCGACTTCCTGTGATTAAACTCATTCCCCTGCAGCCCATCTCCTCGGCTGAGTCAGCACCCTGCCGCACCTCCGTCCTCCCGGCCTTGACACTGACCTCAGAGCTGTGTCACGATGACTAATGGCCCCCAGCACCTTCCCTGCAGGTGGAAAGATGCAGGGGTAGCACTTCCCCAAGCCTCACGGGGCAAGATCACAGGGCCCTCGCTCCCACACCCTCACCGCCACACACAACCAGCGGGCTGGGCGGGTGTGCCATGCAGAAGCCCCCTGCTGCCCACCCTCCCTGCCACCCAGACGCTTCCAGCTCCTGGCCATCCACCCAGCTCTTCAGCCTCTGCCTGTCCAACCCTCGCCCCGTCCCTTCCTGCATGAGGTGATTCACTCAGGGTTCAGTGTGTCCCGGCAGCAACAGTGCCGCACCTGGCCGGGGTCAGTCGCTGTGACTCAGCTAGCCCCTCGTTAAAAAGACTTTAAAGTCCGTTTTTTCTGACTGTCTCCCTAGGAGACTGGTTCTTCCACCCACTCACGTGTGTTGTTGAGCATCTACCAGGTGCCAGGCGTGTACTAGCTGCTGTGGATGCAAAGCCAAGGATTTGGTACCTGCTTGCCGACGGCTTGTTTGTCCCTGAGAAGACAAACAAGCGAACAAGCCGTTCACACAAAGGGTGATCTGTCTTAGGACTGTGATCAGCGGTACCTGTCAATAGAGAATGGGGTGACAGCTGCACCTGGCGCCTGTGTTGGGCTCACCATGTGGCCGGCTCCCTTGTGACTTCTTACACATGTCGGCTCACCTCATCTGTCCCAGGGCCTGGGAGATTCCAGGTGGAGGGAACAGTCCGTGCAAAGGCCAGGAGGTCACCACAACTGCCGCACAGCAGACAGACCGGGAGCAGCGAGAGAAGAGGCTGAGGACGAGGGCAGAGGTCACAGTTGTCCCTTCCCCGGCGTTCCCGTGTTGGGACTGTGCCAGACAGAGACAGAGCCCCAGCGGCCAGCTGAGAGCTCGCGGTCTGGTCCCAGAGGGTGGCAGGGGTCAGCTCAGGTCAGGAGCCACTGAGAGCAGTTTGAAAAAGCCTCTGGATGATCCTGTAATACACCCTTCACCCAGGCTGAGGGTTCGGGCATTACACGATTCCCAAACTCACTGCTAACGCCAACACTCTGGCAAAGGCTGGGTTAGAGGAAGGGCCGAATCATCCTGCCCTAGGAGAACCCACGCGGCTGCCGTTGGTCGTGGAGACTCGCATAGGAATTCAGGAGGTCGTGCCAGCTCCAGAGCTCCCCATGGGACCAGCCGAGACTTCTGCGGCCACCGACCACAGTTCAACCGCCCAATCCCCCTGAAGTGTTCATACCAAGTGCCCTCCCCAGGAACCCTCCTGCGTGCCAATCACTGTCTCCAAGTCTGTCTCCTCCAAAAACTCACCTATGACGATGGGCCGTACTGAGCTGGGCCCTGGGATGCTGCTCCCTTGATAGGCCCGCCCTCCCATCTAAACTGCAGTTCCCACTCGACAGTCCCACTGGGGAGACCTGTTCACTGTTCCTTACACATCACTGGTGCTTCCAGGGTCTCCATTCGCCAGGAGCCACTCCAAGTCTCTCCAGCCTTAAAATGATTATAAATCTGGTTGTCCTGCCCTGTACCTCCATTGCCACACCACTCACTACCCTTTTCTCTACACTTTTTGAGAGAGAGAGAGAGAGAGAGAGAGAGAGAGAGAGAGAGACTGCCTCCTCCAGGAAGCCTTCCTAGACTACCTTCCCTGAGCCTGATGATTCCAGAATCTTGGAGCACTTGAACTTCCAGCTGTTGTGAGTTTGGAAACTTTTGAGTGTTTATAGACGGATATTTAAAGCCATGCTTGTGGGTTTCTTTGAAGTCTATATTTATGCATTTCTCTGCCCTCAGGAATGTGTGTTCTGCTTCTCCAATAAAGGAGGGCAGGCAACCCCCAAGATCAAGGA
This sequence comes from Trachops cirrhosus, assembly GCA_028533065.1. Taxonomy (NCBI): domain Eukaryota; kingdom Metazoa; phylum Chordata; class Mammalia; order Chiroptera; family Phyllostomidae; genus Trachops; species Trachops cirrhosus. The sequence continues at coordinate 7,259,551 of CM052551.1, read as the reverse complement.
GGACCTTCATCCGGGTCTCCCCCACCCCTTCTGCTTGGCAACCACTTCGCTGCCCACAGAAAGACCAGTGAGAGCATCTGATGACAGCCCAATAACTCAACAAGAACTAGAAGCCAGAACACAACCTACTTCTAGCCTTTTATTCCCATCAAAGCCCTGCATGCACAGTCTCTGGGACCTCTGGAGTGGGGTGGGGTGGGGGGAGGTAGGAAAGCTATCGTTGTCTCCTGTTTATACATGAAGATCCTAAGACCAGAGGGGTGAAGAGACTTGTCCGCAGACACCCAGCCAGCAAATGCCAGAACCCCAGCCACTGGACACCAACCAGCCTGGGGCTCCTCCCGCCGCTGTCTGGTGGGCAGCCCAGTGCCGGGGAGGCTGGCAGTGCCCGAGAGCTTGGGCGCCTGGCCTGCAGCTGAGCAGCGCGCTCCCAGTGGGAGAGCGGGCCCACGCCCACCCAGGGGGCCGGGAGGCGCTGGCAGGCACTTGAGGGAGCACCCTGACGCCACCCTTTTCCCATATGGCTGTGTGCAAAGAGCCCCGTCAGCAGATGCAGCCGCCAAGGAGCCCTTGGGAGCCTCAGCTGCAGGAAGAAGCTGCAGAGCCCTCCAAGGACACGGCCAGAGGCTGAGCCCATCTGCAGGCAACAGGGATGCACCAAACACTTAGCTGTCGTGGCCAAGGCTGCTGTCCCACCTGACCTCACGCAGACCCTGGGGAGGGCACCAAGGGCTCACAGGGGCCACCGCATCATTGGAAGTGAGGCCCCTGAACCTTGCTGAACTGTGAAGAGGAGCAGGAGAATGCTGCATCAGGACCATGTTCTCTGACCTTATGCAGGTGGTGGGTGGGCATCAACCCGGCCTGGTGGCCCCACCCCCTGCTACATGAGTGGCACAGACAGCTCTGCCGCCAGCCAGGTGTGAGCCCGATGAGCGGAGTCCTCGCCTCACCCCTGAGGACTTTGTGAGGGCCTGGAAGGACACTGGGGCAATAATACTACTAGTACTAGTAATGGCAATGATAATATCTAACACAAGGTAGCACCGACCCCGAGCCCGGCACGGCGCCAGCACTCACTGCATGAGCCGCAGTGCCTCCCCGGGCCTCACACGACGCCACCAGCCAGGTACCACCTTCACGCGTTGCACAAGGTGACCCGCTGGAAGTGGTAGGGCAGGGCTCTGCCCCCTGCAGTTTGGGGACAGTCTGCTCCGTCAGCCTCCGTGCTATCTTCTCCTCTAGTGCTCTGCGGTGTCCTTGCCCTAAAATTCAATCCCTAAACTAAGCCCACAGAATTGATAGGGAACGAAGCCTCTACTCTCTCCAACCCCGCACACGCCCCAGTCTCGGGATGGGATTCGGATAGGGCAGCGGAAGCCCGGCGCTGGCAGCCTCTGGCTTCCGGGGGAATCAGGAACGTTCCAGCCCGGCCACTGCAGAGCGCGGGGTTCCACCGCGCAGCCCTCTCTCTCTCCGTCCACACCCGCGGCGGTCCAGCCAACAGCACCCGGCGGCCCTTTGGTTGAATGGTAAGAACCACGGCCGTCCCCACCAGCCAGTCTGCGGACTGCGGCAGGGAGGCCCCTGCGCGGGGTGGTGGAGCGCGCGGGCGGCCGCCCACGAGCTCGGCTCGGCTGGGCGTCCGCGCCACATCGCCTCCCAGGCAGTGCCCTCTGCTGGTGGCGCTGGATCCGTGCAGCTGGGACTGCGCCTCCCCGGCAGCCCTGCCGGGCAACTGCTCCCCCAGGGCTATGTTTTCTCCCCGTCTGTTCCTCCTTGGGAGAATTTTGGGAATGCCTCCTGGTTAGCAGATACTCTTGGTCTCTTTCCTGAAATTCATTTCTCTTGACGTCTTTGGTAAGAGAAGCCCAGATTTGTTCAATTATCCCTTCATCAGAGAAGGTGATATTAATCCTGATTCATCTCAGTCAGTTCTGGCAATGCGATTTCCTTCCATTTCCCCCTCTTTCCCTGGATATAGTCATGACTAGATGTGATGGCCGGAACGTCAGCAGCCATCTTGCAACTGTGAGGGGATAGTTTGAGGTCAACCCCTCTCTCCCTCCACCCACAGAGAAGTGAAAAGCCAGGAAGAACCTGATTCCTTCCTTACATTGTGAAGGTCCTGATTTAGCCAAGTCATTCTTCTACCAGTTGAGTTTTCTGTTACAACAGAAAACATCCTCACACCTTCCGCTTCTCCAACCAAAGGAGACCCTTTGTGTGATGAACTGTGAACAGATTTCCTGCAACAGGAATCATCCTTCTTTCAGTGCATCCCATTCTCAAGACCTATCAATTTTATCTCCTAAATAATCCTTGAGCTCATGCATTTGTTTACATCTCCACTGCCAATCACTACGGAAACGGTCATGTTTACCTTCTACCTAGTGCTGCACGCCCTTCCCTCCTCCCAACCGTGGTCCTGCCCCACAAAGTGTGATCACGTTACTCTCCTGTTTCCAGCCCTTCCGTGGCTTCCTTTTCTCCTACAACAAAATCCACATAGTTTCCCAGGCCCTGCTTTTCTGACTCAGCAGTGAAGCCCAGCGCCTTGCACAATGCCTGCCTAGCTTACGTCAGCGGCCCAACGCATCACTGTCCCTGAGTGGAGAAACCATCTCTCGCCTTCCCCGGCAAGGGTACCGCTGGCTTTCAACTCCACCCCGGAGTGTCGGGCAAATAGACTCCTCTTCAGAACAACTCTCTTCTGTGAAACCAGAGAATCGCATGCTTGGTGAGACCCCAGGTGTTTTCAGAGAAGCAGACCAAGGCCTTGGACGTCCCCTGGGTGTCCACGGCCCTGTGCACCTCTCTCTGCCAGGTGCTGGGCCGGGTGCTGGGGACCCAGAGTTAACTAGGGCAGGGTCGCTGCCCTCTGAGAGCTCCTGTCCGGTCACTTTTTCCCCAGGGTTTTCTCCCTCTGCCCTCCCCGGACCCAGTTCCCCATGTGTCCTCTAGAGGCAAAGCAAGTGTGACAGCAGGACGCCAGGGGGTGACCTAAGGACAGAGAAGCCCATCAGTGCTGACCGGGGGCCAGCAGGGAAGGCTGCTGGTCAGTCCTTGTGTTCATCAACCAAAGGAACATGTATCATGGGGGGTTTTCAATGAGTAGCTCGTATCTGCCTCAGTTTCCCCAGGGTGGATTTCTCCCTCAGAAGCAAGGATTTCTGGGGGGTAGTGGGGGGAGAATTTCAAGCTCCCTCTCAGAAGATAGCATGCCGGTGGAGGGCTCCTCACTCCCCGCACTTGGGGCCTCCTTGCTGCCCTCCAGAAGACCAACCTCAGGGACCTGGGGGAGCTGCCAGAGCCCCTCGGGTGGAGTCCCGGCTCCGGCTCCGGCTCCGGTGGGGTTGAAGAGAGGTGCTGAGGTCGCAGGGGAGCCTTTGAGGAGGGACCTGAGATGCAGGGCTGAGAGAGGTCTCCAAGCAGCTCCCCACAGTGGGCTCCATCTGGGCGCCACCCCCCCCCCAGCACCCCAGTCCAGCCTCTGGGCCCACCAGTGCCCATCTTTGCCTTGCTCTCCCACCTGGAATGCCCCCGTGGGAGATGCCCCATTATCAGAGGCCTCCTGCAGGCTGGCAGGCCTGGAGGGCTGAATCGTGACGCTGGAGACAAAGCCTCGGGCGGGGGAGCAGCAGCAGACTGGAGAGAAGACCGGAGAGAAAACTCGTGTGAGGGAGGAGCTGCTCTGCAAATTCTGAAACACATTCCCTCTCCGCTTTCCTCCCCTCCTCCCCCCTTCTCCCTCTTTCCTCCCTGCTCCCCACACCCCTTCCTCTCCCTCCCTTCTCACCATGCCCCCTCTCTTCTTCTCCCTCTCCCCCCTCCTCCTCTTTCCTTTCCAGCACACACAGTCTTTACACAATTAAAGTAGGACAAGAATGTTTTCCAAGGCTTTAAAATATCTTTGTTAAGGAAATTCACTGGGAGGAAGAAACTCTGCTTAATTTCTTGGAAAATAAAAAGCACACGGCAGAAACTGCTATTGTCCCCACACCCTCCCATCCCCTCCCGAGGACAGCAGCGCTCTGGCTGCAGCTCACCTGTCAGGCCCAGCTGGCGGCCAGAGCCCAGTTTGCAGCCTCCCATCTGCCGCTGTCCAGAGTTCTGCTTGACAGGTGAGGTTAGGGACCAGGAAAATGCCTTTGAGCATCTGTTTGCTAGAGAAAGAAAGTAACAGCTCCTTCCAGCCTCCCGCAGGTGGGCCCTCTCGCCACATCCCAGGCCAGATCTTCAGTCAACCCCCACGGGCCCCCACTGCACCCCAAATAGTCATTGCAAAGGCTCCCTGGGTAGGCAGAGGCCGGCTCCGGAGGTGGGGGGCGGGGGAGGGGCTCATCTCAGAGACAAGGCTGCATCTGTCTGCCTGTGGACCGAAAGACCCAGGAATGACCCAGAGCAGCTAGTTTTGCCCTGTGAGACTAATCAGAGTGGTAGGGTGCTTAACTTTTCTGGGTCACTTTGAAGATTTGATGAAAACTATGAAATCTCTTCCAAAAAAAATGTTCATACACACACACAAACAATATTTGCACACAGTCTCAGTGAGTCCACTGAAGTGAAGTTAACAGACACCACCCTTAGAGCAGCCGAGAGGGGCCCCTCCCCCAGGCCTCAAGCTTTAGAAGGCTCCACTCCAGTCCTTCTCCCTCCCTGTCCTTCTCCCCAGGGCAGGGAGTCCTCAGGGCCAAGAGGGTGTTCACACCTGGAGCTCGTGCACCCCCTTCTGGATCTTCCTTCCAGGTACCTGGGACCCTTGCTCATTGCCCAAACAGTTCCAAGGCCACTTCCACGCCCTGCATGTTACTTGTCCCCTGATTCGTCCTCTCAAGGATGGATCTTGCCCCCCCACGTGTGGATCTCGCCGCCCCTGGGCAGGGGAGTGTGGGGGAGCCACGCGGTGTGCACAAGGACCCCGGGAGAAGCAACACAGCCCCTGAAGGTGTCCACATCCAATCCCCTGTGAATGTGTCCCCTGACATGGCAAAGGGACTTTGCACCTGTGGTTAGATGAAGCCTCTTGAGGTGCAGAGAATATCCTGGATTGTCTAGGTGGGCCCAGTCTACTCACAAAGGTCCTTTCTAGTAAAAGAGGGATGCAGCAGAGAGATTTGAAGACGCTGCGTTGCTGTCTTTGAAGGAGGAGGAAGGGGCCGCAGCCCAGGGTGTGGGCAGCCCCTGGAGGCTGGAAAGGGCTAGCTCTCCCGCCCCAGAGCCCCCAGAGAGCCATGCAGCCCTGCAGACACCTGGAGGTCAGCCTGAGCATTTTCCTCTTTCTTAAGGCTATTTTTAATTTTTTTAAATTTATTGATTTGAAAGATAGAGAGAGAGAGAGAAACATTGATTTGTTCTTCCACTTATTTATGCATTCATTGGTTGCTTCTCATATGTGCCCTTACCAGGGATTGAACCCGAAACCTTGGCATATCGGGATGATGCTCTAACCAACTGAGCTACTCAGCCCGGGCTTTTGAGCATTTCCTATATGCCCAGTGCCTTATACATACATTGTACTCTTTGTCTGTACAGGAAGCTATGGAAACATTATATCCTCTCAACAGGGGAGGAAGTGCATGGGCTCGGGGAGGCTGGCTTCTTCCCACACAGCTGGTCAGTGGCGGGCGGTTTTCTCCTACTCAGAGCCTCTCCAACCCGGTCGGCTTCCCACTGCTGTTCATTCACTGACCAAAGACCGACCGTGCAGTTTCAGGCTACAAACCGCCTGGTGGCTGAAGCATTCCAAGGGCAGAAATGTCAGAGCCCCCCTCAGAAGTGGCCTCTTTCTCTGCTCTGTGGGGACTTGCTCGTGGGAGGGCAGTCTGCCCTGGAGGCTCCTGCTGCCCGGGAGAAGTGTGAGAGGTGCCTCGAGGGTCCAGGCGATATGACCCAATCTCACAATTAAAAGTATAGGACATCCAGTTACATTTGAATTTCAGATAAACAAAGCATCGTTTTTTACTGTAAGTATTGAATTGTGCATACGTAAACTATACTCTCATAAAAAATCATTCATTGTTTATCTGGAATTCAAGTTTAACTGGGTGTCCTACCTTGTAGTTGGCACGCTGGGCCCAGGCCGCTAGGGGTGGGCTCCAGCGGGGCAACAGGAGGGGTGCCTGCCTCCCCTCCACTCACCACAGGCAGCCCAAAGGGGTCTGGAAAGGCAGGGCACAGCCCGAGCTGCCCTTCCGCCTGCTGCTGGTCCTCTGCGCCCACCTCCCAGCCCCACCCTG
>CM052551.1:7242100-7252812 GCA_028533065.1 Trachops cirrhosus | reverse complement strand
TGTGGGCATTCTGTGTGCCATCGCAGGCGTCCTGACCATTTCCCTCCCCGTGCCCGTCATTGTCTCTAACTTCAACTACTTCTACCACCGGGAGACTGAAAACGAGGACAGGCAAAGCATCCCGAGGGAGATCAACAGGATCCTCAACAGCGCAGACTCAAGGATGGGCAGCACGGACTCCCTCAGCAAGACCAACGGCGGCTGCTCTGCAGGGAAGGCTGGGGAGTGACCTGTCCTGCGCTTCCTGGCCCCATGTCTCTGTGTCTGTGTCTCTGCGTCTCTCTCCCTCCCCCTGCCTCTTGCTCTGTGCTCCCAAAGACCAGCATGCATTGCTCATGACCAGCAGGCCGCCTTTGACTGCAGGCTGTTCTAATAAACGTGTTCTGCTGTTGCATTTTCTAAGTTGTTTCTTGTCAGCCCACCGCAGGGAGAGTGCCTTCTCCTCTCCAGGGAGGTGGGTACTTTGGGTCCTTGCTTCTCCCCTGCGCTTCCGAGCCCAGCAGAGTCAGCTTTCCCCAGGGGGCACCAGGAGAGGTGGAATCCAGGCCCCGCCCAGACCCACTGACTCAGAACCTGCATTTTAACCAGATCCCAGGTGATTCAGTTTTGCAAGGAAGACGAGGAAGCTCCGGCTTTGCTCTTCCTTGGAGGAAGCACACTGAAAGGTCGGGGGTTGCCACGAGCCGTGAGTGAGAACTCAGGGGGGTTTACCAATAATACCTCAGCTGTGTGTGCATCGTGCACATTTTCTGCAGCACTTTCCCTCACATTATCTCACTGTATTGAAAAATAAATGGTAGAACACCCTGGTCGGTGTGACTCAGTTGGCTGAAGCATCATCCCGTAAGCCTAAAGGTCGCAGGTTCAATTCCTGGTCAGGGTTTGGGGTTCGGTCCCCTGTCAGGACATGTACAAAATGCAACAAATTGATGTTTCTGTCCCTCTCACGCTCCCTCACACCCCCTCTCTCTAACAACAATAAGCATGTCCTCTGGTGAGGATTAGAAAAAAATAGCCAGTAGAACAGATTTTATTATTATTCTCATAATGTAACAGGGGGTAGCCAAGGGGAGTCCCCCAAATGGGGATTTGTAATGGGGTCCAGAACTCAGGGTGTCTGGGAAATACTAGGAAAATATATTTATATAGGATGTCCTCACCCCCACAAGTCTGAGCTGGGGGATGGGACGCTTGGAGCAGGGCCATTGAGAGATGTTCTGCATAGCAACAGTTTTGCAGATAACCTCTAGAACAGTTGTTTAACATATCTATAACCTTTAATTGGTTCCATGGATATGTTAAATAGCTGTGGCCCTGCTTTGAGCCAAGGGGATGGGAGTGACTTCAACCCAAGATGTAACTGGGAGGCAACTCCCTCTGGGTACAGCACCTGCGTAAAAGCTTGGAGATGACTGGCTCCACACTATGGGGCCACACCTGCCCGGACTTACTATGGCAGCCCAGAAAAGCTGGAAAAATACAGGAATGCTGACAGCTGTGGCCAATTGTGGCAGGAGTCGGAAATGATGTGGCAGAGGAAGATTGGCGCTGGGATTTAAACCCACACGAGGCAGCCACTCGGGGCTTTTTGGGACCACACAGCTTTAGGGTGCGCCCTTTTTGCCACATGGCTTAGGAGGCTGGAGAGACTTTGCCTGGAAGAAAAGGGGTGCAATGATTCTTGCTGGTGGGCCATGAGAAGGTGCCACATGGTTTTGGATTAACTGGATTGTTGTGGCAACACAGCGTATGGTGCTGGAACTGTGGGGCTGCCTGAACCACCGACTTCTACTTATTTTCCTGAGATACGGTACCCCAGACTGGGCAGAGGAGAGAAGGAAGGACTGTGTGTTTGTGGGCATTCTAAAGGACTTTAGTATTTTTAATGAAGACATTAAGTCATTACTCTAAGTCCATATAACTTTTTACATAAATAATCCCTAAATAAACAACTAAACAAATAAATAAATAAATAATCCCTTTTCCTTTTCACCAATCTCTGGCATTGAGAGATGTCTTTCCCTGGTGGTGGGCAAGGCAAACCTGGTACGGTGAGGGGGACCCCCGGGGCACAAGGGTGAGTCCATTAGGTAATAGTGTATCATCCACCCCTCCCCCCGGGTTGGTTCTGTAAAAATAATACTTATGCAGATGAACAGTCGAGGGACAGCCACTTACCGAAGGTCACCAGAAACAATGACACAGTCAATGCTAGGACCGTAATCTCCTACCTACCGGTCTAGTGCTCTTTCCACCAATGGATGTGATGGAACTGGGGGGATGGGGGAGGGGCTGAGGGCTCCGTCTTTCAGAGGATTCAGGCAGCACACTCAGGAGGAGCTCCTTTCCCTGGGCGTCCCCCCATCTGCGCACAGCCTGGGAAGGCCGTATCTGCCTGGCCCCGGCTCCTCGGTTCCTTCCTTGAGCAGAAGCATTTCCGGGTGCTCTTCACCAGGTGCATCTTCCTGAGTTTACGTACGGACTGGTGGTCCCAAGCACGGGGCCCCCTGTGAAGAGGAGGAAGAAGTGTCTACTTCAGGGCCCTGGAGGTCTGCCCCAGGAAAATGGTCAAGGCCACTGCCCTGGGGTTCCGCTCCCTTTAACTCATCGGGAATTGGCCTGTGGGGCAGCTGGGGTGGGGGTAGCAGGGTGCTAGGACATGTGCCCAGAGGCCAGGCCCCCCAAGGAGGGGGCTGTGGCAGGCCCCCCGAGGAACTGCCCTGTTGGGAGAGGGCCCTGCTCAGCCCACCCAGCCCCCAGGAGGAGGGATGGAGTTGGGACTCCCCAAAGTCAGGGAAGGATGTCTGCGCTCGGTCCTTCCCCACTCACGCCCTCGAGTGAGCAGGCCCCTGCCTTCCTTGGGCCCAATACTCAATATCTGGCCACACCTCGCAGGTGACAATGGCCCCAGATCACTGCACGGCTCCACTCCACAAGATCCAAACCACAGCCCATGACACACAACACAGAAACACGCCCAGCCCCCCACACAGCCCTGCAGCCGCAGCGCCACTCTGCACCATGCCCAGGAAGCAGGTCGGGTCTTCAGGCTGGTGCCAGGACGTGAGGGTGCAGGAGCTCCCCCTGCCGCCAGTGAGGTGCTGTCCCCTGCACGCCAGCACTGAGTCAGCTCTTTCTTCCCCAGCAACCCAGGGCAACCGGCTCTGCGGGCCCTCTCCCCCCCTGTCCACCCACACTCCTGTTTGCTGCAAGATCTGATGTCAGCCCCCTTCGCAAGCTTTCCAGGGGAATGCCTGAGCCGTCAAAAGGCCGCCCTTCCCCACAGGCGTCCTGGAAAGCCCCGCCTCCCAGGGCAGCTCGGCGTCTGCCAGACCCCATGCGCTGACCCAGCCTGAGCCCTTCAGCCAAAGACTGCTCCCAGGAAGTCCTGCTCAGGCCACCTTCACACCAGTGACCACGCCCCTCCCTTCACCCCCTTTCCCCTCCTGATGAGATCCTGGGGGTGGCAGGGAAGGGTGTTCCCAAGGTGCCCCTGCCCCCTTGGCAGCTGCCCAGCCTCCTAGAAAATAAAATGCATTCGCCCCACGCAGGGAAGCCTCTCCAAAGACCTTTTGAAGTGAGAAAGGAAGCTGCCCTGGTCTCCCCTGAGGCCACTGTGATGCCTGGTGCCAGATCCTGGAGGCAGGAGAGCAGCCACCTCAAACGCAGGGATGAAAAGGGACGGGGGCGGGACAGGGCCACAGGAAGATCAAACAAACTTTTGTCACTGCCTCTCAGGGGAAGCAGAGGCAGGAAGTCGCCTGCAAAATGTCACCAGATAATGAATGCTGCTTCACTGTCACTGAGGTGTCGTCTGTCAGATGCACGCAGAGAGGGTGACGGAACCTCATCAGGAATTGTGGGTGGATCTTCTCTCTCTCCGGAGCCAGCGGGGCCAAGGTCCAGCCCCTCCTTCCCCCCACCACCCTATTGTTCTCTGTTAACAGAAACAATACATGCAAATAGAACAGAAAAAAAATACATAGAACAAATGATAATGCTGGGCTGCCTGGGTGATGGTTGGAGTTAAACAAGATAATATATGAAATCCCTTGGCAAAAGGTAAAAACGTGGATACAAAATAGGATGGAGATGGAGGAGGCATAGGATAAGAACCCGCCTGCCGGTGGAAAACCCTTCAAAGGCCACAGCTGTGCCCAGGGTCTGGTGCGTGGCAGATGCTCAGCAAATGAAAGAAGGAAAAGAGTGAGCGGGAGCCCTGGCCAGGCAGCTCAGTCGGTTAGAGCATCACCCCTGTTCGCTAAGGTTGCGGGACCGATCCCTGGTCAGGGCACAGGCAAGAAGCAACCAACGAGTGCAGGAATACGTGGAGCAACAAATCGTTATTTCTCTCACTTTCTCCCTCTGTCGCCCTTCCTCTCAAAAAAAAATCAATAAATAAACTTAACTTTAAAAGAATAAGGGAGAGCACTAGAGATGGCACAAAGATTAGATTATGTCCCTTGGGAAAAAAACACAGTAACTTCCGCCTACCGCACGCCGGACACAGTGTTAACCTCTCTGAGCCCTGTCTCACGGACGAGGCGGCGGAAGGACAGAGCCGTCCCGCAGCTTGCCGGAGGTGCCACAGCTAGCAAGTGGGCGAGTCGGGCCTCGAACCCAGAGGCTGGGCTGCAGGTCTGCCCCAAGCCGCCTCTGCTCACAGCACTGTCTCGGGAGGGCATGGATGGCTGAGTCCAGGGGGGTTCCTGCCTTTCGAATTCTACCCACCTCTCAAGCCACTCCAAATGCCCCTTCTCCCGTGAAGCCTGCTCTGCTCTCACCTTGCCCATGCTGTGTCTCCCTGCCCCTCCACTGGGAGCTCCTGGGGGGTGGGGTCTGGCCCGGCCAATCACTGCAGCCTCGGGACCCCAATACTACATGCCTGGTGCAGAGTCAGTGTTCAGCTGGACTGACTGAATTAAAGTGTGATGACACTGTGATTCTCTGGTGTTGAATGATACTTGGCAATGTGCATGAGCTCGCTATCACTGCATAACAAATCACCCCAAGATTTAGCAGCTTAAGACAACCTGCATTTATTACCCCACAGTTCCCGTGGGTCAGGAGTCCAGGCCACCGCCTGCAGCTGGGCCCACTGGCTCAGAGTCTCCCATGATGTCAGCCAGAGCTCCAGTCACCTTAAGTCTTAACCGGGACTTTAGAGGGACCCCTGGCATCGGCAGTTTCGGGTTTTGAAGGTGGTTCCTTCTTTCTGGCCCCCCACAGGAGGGCCTCTACCCAGCGTAGACACCTACAAGCCAAATACTCCCCTTCCCTTTGTGGGGAGAACTCTCGGTGAAGAAGACAGCAGTGTGGGTGGGCAGGGCATGGGGTTTGCAGGGACCAGTGTCTGGCTATGATGTCTTAGCTTCAGTCCTCGGCTCTCTGAGTGTTTTCAAGGTCTTCCTGCTATGGTTTGGAGGGAGGGGTATCGACGTCGCAGACGCCGAGTGGCGTTCTAAGAATGAATTTGTTCAGCAACAGCCATAGAGAAAGGTCAGTCCCAGAGGAAGAGGACATGGCGTGCTCTAAAGGAAGTGGATTCTTGGAGCCAGTCATCCAGGGAGGAGGGCCTTGGGCAGGTGGAGGGGAGCCCCTGCCTCCGAGAGAACCTCCCGGTCTTGCATCCAGACCTCACAGGGGGAACTGTCTGAATGTGAGCGTCAGGGTGGGAGGCAGTAAGACAATATGGGGGGCAGAAAAACAGCCCCTCAAAGATGCCCACAGCCTGTTCCCCGAAACCTTTGACCATGTTAACCTGGCAAAAGGGACCTTGCAGGTGTGACTAGGTGAAGGATATGGAGGTGGGAGTTTACGCCTGGACACGAGGGTGAGCCCATTATAATCAGAGGGTCCTAATAAGAGGGATGCAGGGGGTCAGAGTGGGGACAGGTGCCAACAGAAGCAGAGGTCACAGTGCAGAGGACGCAGGCAGCCTGTAGCAACGAGAGACAATGAGGGGATGGTCCCCTTAAGTCCCCGAAGGAAGGCAGCCCTGCTGAGATAATACATCTGTGTCATTTCCAGACCTAAGTTTGTGATCATTTGCAGCAGCAGCAGAAAGCTCATGCAGCTGGAATCTGTTGTAAAGAATCATCGAGGAGCACTGACCGGTGTGGCTCAGGGAGCTGGACGTCACCCTGCAAAGCAAATGGTTGCTGGTTCGATTTCCGGTCAGGGCCTGTGCCTGGCTTTCGGGTTCAGTCCTCAGATGGAGCACTCATGAGAGGGATCCGATCAATTGTTTCTCTCCCTCTCTTTCTCCCTCCTTTCCCTGCTCTCTAAACATAGATAATAAATAAGACTCAGCCGGGAGACGGAGTGGGTCAGCACCACAGCTCTTACACCTGACCATCCGGGTGCACGTCACTTTTGTTCACTCCCCTGTGAGTCACCGGAGCCCGTGTGCTGGATCGTGCGCCCACACTGGAGCCAGAGCGTGGGAGGAGCAGCACCCTTCCCAGGACCATGTGGGGAAGGCGGGCATTCCCAGAGTCCCCCGGAGAGGATGTGACTTACCTGCGAGGTCCAGCCCCTGCAGAGAGAGCCTCTGCACCACACCCAGCCTAGGGTCAGCCTTTATTTCATCAAAGAAAGAAGTCGTCCCCGGCAGTGATCAAGAGTCCTCAGCTCCAGGGCCCTACACATTGGGGGCTGCAAACTGTTAAAAACATAAACTGAGGCATATTTTTAAAAATTTGTTAAAGAGTTCATTGGAGCAAACGTCGATGTAAACTGGGCAGCTTTCAATCCCGCAAACAGAAAGGAGCTGCAAGCAGCTGCACGAAATGAAAGACGTCTGTGGGCAGACCGGAGCGGGAATAGGAAGTCACAGCGGCGGGAGCAGGCTGGCTGCCACGGAGTCCCGGCCTTCAGAGGATGGCAGGGAACGCGGGCAGGTGAGTCCTGACTGACTGGTTTAAGGTCCCACTGCTGGGACAGCCAGTGCTGTCACTAAGTTACTCTCAGTTTGGCCCTAACCCCTGATGTGGCCGAATTTGGAGCCAGGATCCTTAAAAAGGCAACTAAGATTAACTGAGGTCCTAAAGGCGGGGCCCTGATCCCATAAGTGGAAGCAACGGCAGGGACGTGCGGCAGAGAGGAAAGGCCACGTGAGGACACAGTGAGAAGGCCACCGCCTGCAAGCCAGGGAGAAATCAACCCTGCCGACACCTTGACCTTGGACTTCCAGCCGCCAGAGCTGTGAGCGATAAGCGTGTGTTGTTCGTACCACCCAGTAGGCGGGACACTTCCTTATGGCCGCCCGGACTGACTGGCGCCCCCTGGAGGCGAGGAGGAAGATGCGGGAGTCGGAGCAGTCAGAGGAGAGAGGGCTACACAAGCGCCCAGGGACCCTTGCAGGGGAGTAGCCCCCGGGCAGGAGGAAGCCCTTCCTCCCTACGTGGGTCTAAATGAATCCTTGGAATCCAGGCCAAGTCCAGAGCCACCGAGTAACCAGAATGTCTGCGCGGCCCCTTCTGCACCAACCTGTCAGTCAGGTCATTCCTCTGAGTGTCAGGCCCAAGGCGACGATTTCTGAAGTCCCCAGATCCCAGTCCATTCTCTCCCTGACTGGCCTGGGACTCCCTGGACTCCGGAAAGAACTTGGAGGGTCTCTACTTTTTGCACGTGATGCAGATCCACCAAGGCCACAGGCCAAGGACTAGGGCTCGGGCCCAAGCACCCCTTCAGCTTGGGGCCACCTGCCTCACCGTCTCAGAAGCAGAGGCCAAGAGGCTGGTCACCAGAGTGACTCAGGGAGTCCCAGGGACATATGCCCGGGCATCTGGACCCCTAGTCTGCCCACAGCCTCCTTCATTGCTTATGAACGACTCTCTCTCGATGAGAAATGTCCCCTGGGAGTCAGACACAGGGACAGCTAAGACGTGTGGCTGAGCTTGCAGGACTTCCCAGGCCACAGTTCAGACTGCAGGACGTGTGGCTGCTCCCTACCCACGGCACCTCTTGACACACGAGAGGCCTGTTTCCAGAGGCTCCTTGTTTCCTCTCACAAGCCCTAAAAATAAAGCTCCTAGGACAGTTATTCTGGTCTCAGTGCTCAGCGGAGCCCTGGGAAAGAAAGGGACTCTCAGGTTTCATGGCTGGGGCCAGAGAGAGCAAGGACAAAAGGTGGGAGAGGCTCAGCACCTACAGACGGAGCTTCGGCATCGGTGCTGAGGAAACCAAGGCCGCCTGCTCAGAGGAGGGGGCCGGGCCACGAGCAGTGACTGCAAAGGAGGCACAATCCCACCAGCCAGAATGGGGAGACGGCTTTGGTCTGCCTGTCACCCAGCTTCAGCCCCGACACTGCAGGGAGCTTCTGATGCACCGGTTCTGGCTGCTTTCCAAGCTCCCTGGGGTTGTAACTCCAGGGGAGGCAGGGCTATTCCACCGACTGGAGGGTAATGCTTCCCCTAAGCCCCTCGGGCACTTACAACAGGCCAATGCATGCTGGCCAGCTCTAGTTTAAACCTGGTATCGTGGGTGATGCAGAACGATCAGAGGGGGGACACCAGAAAACAAGGACTGAGAAAAGAAAGGCTAACCAAGGAGACGTCCACTGAGTGTGGGTTTCAGGCGGAGGCCACGCCTTCTGTGTCTACGCCTCCTGCCCAAGCTGGCCCTGTGCCTCGAGCATAGTAGTCACTCAGCGAATTCTCTTCATTTGGCCACCACCCTGGGAACCAGGGTGGGGTGGGGAGGACCCAGAGGGTTGTAAAACAGAGCGTACAAAGTGGGTGTTTGAGATCTGATCACCAGAGGGCGCTCCAGGACAAGCCCTGAGTCCCAGCAGCTCTCACATTCAAATATGCCTACTGGGCAATGGATTACCCACTAAGTGCTATGAAGGATACAAAACGATTTTTTTAATATTTTATTTATTTATTTTTAGAGAGGGGAAGAGCAGGAGAAGGAGAGAGAGAGAAACATCAATGTGTGGTTGCCTCTCATGTGGTCCCCACTGGGGACCTGGCCTGCAACCCAGGCATGTGCCCTGACTGGGAATCGAACCTGCGATGCTTTGGTTCGCAGCCCACGCTCAATCCACTGAGCTACGCCAGCCAGGGCACAAAACGATTTTTATGTGGCTCCTGCCCTCAGCAACGGGATCCTCTCCTTAGAATGATGAGAGGCATAGACAAAAAGATAATATACCCCTTTTGTCTACTGGAAGCTTCTGTTTAGGAAGTGGGGGTTGATCTTCACACACTGCACCTGTAACTCCCATCTCTCCCTCCGGTCCGCGTGCCTCGCCCTCTCGTGTCTTTGCTCAAATTCCCCTTCCCTGCTCAGCGCTCCTGGTCATCTCCACCCCACTCTGCTTCTTCCCACGACATGATGCTTAAAACCAGGCGACCTGTCACACATGGAGTACCTCCCACGTCCCCCGCAGCCCTCCACGAGGCAGCGGTTCCCTCTGTCGCACTCTCTGGTGAACGCCCCGCAGAACCACGCCTCACACGGCAGGTACTGGAGACACACTTTTTAATAAATAAGGCCGGTGACCATTCTAACTAGTCCCAGTAAACCCAGCGTCCAGAAGCCAACCAGTAATTCTCCTGCAGTTTGAAGGGTCTGGGGCAAGTGGGCGTTGAGTGCAGCAGCGGTCTGCTCAGGGGAGGTGACCTGGAAGCCGGTGTTGAAGAGCAGGGACAGGTCAGGGGCCGTGGAGAGGGGCAGCAGGCAAAGGGAACAGCAGGAGCAACCGTTTTGGGGTCAGCCCTGCAGGTGTGGCCGTGGCGGGCCGGACCAAATGTCCCTCAGCTGCGGGCCACTGCACCCCCGGCCATTCAGGGTCCTGGGCACCAGCAGAGCCACTGGGCAGCAGCCAGGCCCATCCCTCTGCCTGCCCTGGGCTCTCCCTCGCCCCGGCTCCCACTGCCCGCGCCTGCGCAGTCTCTGCTGTCCAAGGCTCCCTGACTCCGGCAACCTGCCTCGGCTTCTTCCTCCCGACGCTGCGAGCAAGAAACAAACTGCGCAGCGCGGAAAACAATCCATCATTGTGTCATAACATTTCCATTTCAAAGACTTCCTTTCCAAGCTGCTCTCTGGCCAAAAGCTTCCTCTCACCCACAAGCACCAGAGGAACTGGCAGGAAGAATGAGTGATGGGGTTGGGGGAGGAGGAGGGCGGGGGCTCCAGACCGAGGACTCCGCCCGCCTGCACCTCTGCAGGGGCCAGGCAGGTGCTGGGGGGACACTGTGTCTGTCTGCCTGTGTGTGTGTTTATGTATGTGTGTGTGTCTATGTATGCCTGTCTATGTGTTGGTGTGTTTCTACATTTGTGCATGTGTGTGTTTGTGTGTTATGTGTGTCTCTGTGTGTCTTTGTGAATGCATTTTCTCAGCACTCCCGATTCATGCCGCTCAAGCGGAGATTTGCCGACTCCTGTCCAAGGCACAGCTCCCCCGAAGCCTTTGCTTGGCCTCCTCGGGTGCAGGGAGCTCTCCTGGGTCCTGAGGTGCAGGGCGCAGACACTGGGGCCGGACCAATGCTGAGCGGTTAGGAAGTGGGAAGGTGGGAGCCAGGTGGAATGGGGGTGGCACCTCAGAGGACGCAGAGCTGCTCTTGGAGGATGGGGAGCCTGTCTCAGGCTGCGGAGAGTGGGACGGGCGAAGGACAGGCCCCAGGCCGGCCCTGCAGAGGGCTGGGCGTGGCCGTGACAGCAGCCAGGCAGCAGCAGGTGCCCGGGGGGGGGGGGGGGGGGCC
>CM052551.1:7164478-7226425 GCA_028533065.1 Trachops cirrhosus | reverse complement strand
CAGCAAAGGATGGGGAAGTGCTTTAGAGCATCTTAGAAGAATTTCACACTGGAAAAGATTAACATGTTGAGACACTCTTAACGTGTTAAGAGATTAACATGTTAAGTTTCTTGCTTAAAGGAGAGAACTTTGATATCAGAGACACTCCTCTCTGCATTCTTTGAATACCAGGTGAACGGAGGGTTAGGAGGGGTCTTCGGCTGCCCAGTCTCATCCCTCCGCCTCCTCCAAGGCTGTGCTGTGTGCTGTGTGCATTCTGCCTGGTGCTGAGCCTTGGGTGGGGTGGGAGATGGGTGGGGGAAGGGTGGGGGAGTGCCCCGCCACCTCTGCGACCCCCAGCACGGACCCTCGTCCTCAGGTCTGCCTCTTTGTTGGGCTGTATTATAATGTGATTATCGGGTGGAGCATCTTCTACTTCTTCAAGTCCTTCCAGTACCCGCTGCCCTGGAGCGAATGTCCTGTCATCAGGAATGGGACCATGGCAGGCAAGTACGGGACCCCCCTGAGTGTGACCAGCTGGGGACCCCAGCCAGCCCTGTCCCGGGAAGGAGCGGACTGAGCCGAGGAGGCTTCAGCACAGCTTCGGGGCTGCACTGAGCGCTGTGTCACCTTGGATAAGACACCTGCCCTCTCTGATCCACATTGCCCCTTCGGATGCCCGCTCACCAGCCTGCCCCCCAGAGTCTTATGGGGGTTGAACGAACTAGTGAGTGCAGGTGAAACTCTGGAAAAGGCGACTTTTCTCTAGTTGTTGCCCACCGCTCTGCTCTGCTCACGCACCCTCCTCTCTGGAAACGGCCTTGATCTGTGTGCTGTTTCCATAAATGGCTGGGCGATTCATCCCACTCACAGGCGGGTAAACTGAGGCCCGGAAACCACTCTCTCACGGTCACACCACTGATTTAACCAGGGGATGGGAAGCCGGGTCGTCAGGTCCCAGCTCAGGCCCTTCCTGAAGAACTAGGGGCCAGGGCCGCCTGACCCTGGTGCCTGGATGTGGGCGGGGCGTGGCGTCAGTGGGAACTGAGGTCAATGTGCCCTGGTGGCTGACGCAGCGCGGGCAGCCCCTCGCCCACTGCTGGCCGGGTGGGGGCCTGCGGGGACGGGGGTCCTGCGGCCCCACCGCTGAGACCTCTGCTGCCGACGCAGTGGTGGAGCCCGAGTGCGAGAAGAGCTCAGCCACCACCTACTTCTGGTACCGAGAGGCCCTGGACATCTCCAACTCCATCTCCGAGAGCGGCGGCCTCAACTGGAAGATGACCCTGTGCCTCCTCGTGGCCTGGACCATTGTGGGCCTGGCCGTCGTCAAGGGCATCCAGTCCTCGGGGAAGGTGAGTTGGGAGGGGCGCTCAGACCCGAGAAGTCTGAGAAAAGTAGGGAGGGCGGGGGGCTGAGAAATCTGGGCTGCCCCGCGCAGGGTCCTGTGGGTGGGCTTGGCCTCTGGGTGACTCAGGATGAGGACGCAGGCCCCCCGAGGGTGGGATGGAGAGTCCCTGCTGCAATATTGTTGCCCCCCTGAGGGGGCTCCACACGGGTCTCTGTGGGTGCAGACCAGTCGAGCCCCCCACTCCTCCCCACAGTTGGATCTCCTTCAAATAAGGGCTAATTCTTCCCTGTCATGTATCGATGTGTGCGGACTGCCAGGGCTGGAAAGGGTGCTCTCGATCCTGTCACCCAGTCTGCTCAGTTTTCAGAACAGGAAAATGAGGCCGAGAGAGGGGGAAGCAGCTCGCCTGAGATCACACGGCCAGTCCGTCCACCTCAGGGCTGGACTTAGAGCCCTGGCTGTCTGTCTGGGGCTCCAGGCTCTTTACCAGACTTGATGAGCAAGGAAGCCAAGCCTTGGAACAGTAGCGTGGTCTCAGCCACCGCCCCTTCCCTCTCTAAAGGCCAAAACCATAGCCGACACTCTGTGGCCCTTACCAGTGTAGGAGTGCATTTGATCCACAGTGGCCTTTTGAGTTAGGAGTTATTGTGCCCATTTTATAGATGAAGAGATGGAGGCAAGCCGAGGCTAAGTAAACCATCCAAGGTCACGTGCTTCATAAGCAGTAGAGCCAGGAGAACACAGGTGGTCTGGCCGCAGACTCGGACACTCTGCAGACATGCATGCCCCCGACCTGTACCCCACCGGGCCCAAGCAGCCCTCCCGATCCGTTACGGTGCCACAGACACTGTGCCTGTCTTCCTTGTGTGACATTCTGTGCCAGGCACGTGGGGGTGTGCAAAGGCGCGAGAAACACATGCTAGAAAATGGCGCACGATTTACAACCTCGAGAGGCAGGACCTTCTTCTGATCTTTTTGCTTGGGAGCCCTGACTGTGACCTCCTGGCTGCCTTCTGTCATAGGAGCTCTGAGGACAGGGGAGATTCTCGGGGTGGGGGAGCCAGGGACAGGAAAGCAGGCTTGAGACGTGAAAAAAGTGAAGAAAGGGGAGCGAAGGGCTCCTCACCCCCTCGGCGGCCCTCGGGGGCAGGGAGGCCTTGGCCCTGCCCAGCCAGCCCTTGAAAGGAGAAAGGCAGCGCCAGGCCCAGCCCTGCTGACTCCGGCTTTTCCGTGCTCCCGTTTCTGCCTTGGCTGTAGGCCAGACAGGCGGTGGGGTTGGCCCCGTGCCCAGGGTCCCGGGGCTCTGCTTTCTGCAGCTATCAGAGGAGGCCCGTGCGCCCCAGCTGTGCGCAGGGAGGGAGCTGGCAGCTGAGGGGGGGCCCGGCCCCGCGGTGGGTCCCTGTCTTCTCTGCAGGTGATGTATTTCAGCTCCCTCTTCCCCTACGTGGTGCTGGCCTGCTTCCTGGTCCGGGGGCTGCTGCTGCGAGGCGCCATCGACGGCATCCTGCACATGTTCACCCCCAAGGTAGGCACCCGGCAGCCTCAGGCAGCGCGCGCTCGGGGAGGACCCGCTGTGCGTCAGGCCCTGGAGGGGTGCGCTGGGGGTGGGGCCTCGGCCCTGCCCTGGGCTTCCCAGGAGAAGGGCATCACGTTAAATTGGGTGAGATCAGAAGAAGCTTCAGGGAGGAGGTGATGTGTGAACTGAGGCCCTGGGAGCAGATAGGATTTCAGTGAGCAGCAGGACAGTGCGGCCAGAGGGACCACGTGAGCGAGAGTGTGGAAAAGCACTGGGCTGCTTGAGGCCATGGGGGGAGTCAGGGTTGGCTGGGGCTCAGGGACAGAAAGTGGTGGGGCTTTCATGGGGCGCACGTGCAACAGCAGAAACCAAGAAGATGCCCAGGAGAAGCAAGCTGCCCCCGGGAATCCCAGCCTGTACCCGTATCAGGGGAACAATGTCACTATAAAGATAAGAGATTGCATGGTTAGTGGCTTTACCCTCACGGAATCCATCCACATGTCCTCTGATTCCATCCTCCCAGAAGCCCAGTGAGGGGCCAAGCAGGACCGCTGTGCCTGTCTCCCAGGCCTGCCGTGCAGGTGTCCCGAAGGTGGTCACCCGGGGTTCCTCTCGGAGGTCTCTTCTGCCCACCATGTGCCCCTGCCAGGCTGTTCCCCTTTCGACCTCTGGGCACGGCTGACCTGAGCCAGTCCCTGAGGAGTAAGAGAATTTCAACGCAGGTTGGGATGTCCTTCAAGGTGCCCTGAGCCATGTAATTAGCAACCCCGCTGGGCAGGCTGGGAAGTCCTCCTCCAAATGCCAGCTGACAGATCAGCCACCAGCAGGGCCTGGCGACACTCCAGTCCACACGCACAGGTCAGAAGCCTGCCAGGTTGAGGTCCCGACCTTGGCCCTCAGTAGTGCAGTGTCTCACGTGTTCACACACATACTCACGCTCACACAGAAAGTGCATCCTGAGGACACAGGGCGAGGAGTCCCCATCCCCTCCCCATTCCCTCTGGTGGGTGGTGATGGGCAGGACACACCCGCTCCCTATACACCAGACGCCAGACACCGGCCCTCAGCATGCTGGGAAGTCACTTCGGAGGTTTCTATGGGAACAGCCACGGAGGTCCACTTTATAAGGCCCTTGGTGAATCTCCAGAGGCTTGAGTGTGACCCCCGGGCCACGTGGCTGGCCCAGGGTTGCTGTGAACATGAGGTGTCTGACAAGAGAAGATAATGCAAACCTGGTTTCTTTAGAGGGTATCAGCCATGAAAAGGAAGCAAACCGTTTTATGAGTTACTTCAGCTCTGTCTCTAGACTCAGTCTGATGCACACACTTGAGTCTCTCAGTCATACTCTGCTGAACTTCACGAGGAAACAATACACTCTGGAGATGGTCATAAATGCGGCGATGCGCACAGGCCCCCAGAGGGCCCCCTGGTGGTGCTAGGAAGGCCTGGCGTTTAATTCCAGGAGCAAGGGAACCAAATCGTGGCATCGGCTGCCCGTCCCTGCACACGCATTGCTCCCCATTTGAATCAGACACTCTTGGAAACATCTTTATATATATAAAGATACACACACACACACACACACACACACACATGCGAGATATACTTGGATCTGTTGCCTCTCGCGTGCCCCCAGCTGGGGACCTGGCCTGCAACCCAGGCATGTGCCCTGACTGGGAATCGAACCATCGACCTTTCGGTTCACAGGCTGGCACGCACTCCCCTGAGCCACACCAGCCAGGGCTGTCCAACACTCTTGTTTGAGATTTAGCTATAAAGATATTGTAGCCTAGTGCATCCATCTTTGCTGCTCCCTAGTATTCCACTGTAGCACCAAACTAAAGTTGATTTTTTCATTTCTAAGTTTGTCGTCCCAGTGCTCACCCTTGCTAACAGTGCCACGGTAACTGTGATTACACAGGTCTTCGTGTGCACAGGTCTCTCTAGGGCACACGTACTCAGGGGTGGAACTGCCATCCCAAAGGGCAGGCGTATCTCCAGCTTCGGGAGATGTTGGCCAAATTGCTCCGTAAAGTGGTGGCCTCCACTCACTCTGCCCCAGTCCTTAGACTTCAGTTTCTGTCGATCAGTGGGTGCAAATGGTGGGTGTGCACTTTGAACAGCAGGGGCCGTCCTTCCTAAATCCCCCTCCTGGGTGTGGGGGGAAACCATGTAATAGCATTCGCGCCTCTGCAGAGGCCGAAGTCTTTCAGAGGTGAAGGATAAGGACCTACGTCCAGAAGGCCCTGGAGGAGCCAGGCCACCAGGACCCGGCCGGTGTGGCCCCTGGCCCACTTAGGTCTTGTGACTTTACGCCTGGATGGAATCTGTGGGCCCATCCCGAGACCCTGCCCATTGCGCAGTTCTGTGGGACAGCTCCTGCCCTTGACCCTGGAGGGATGTGTTCAGCAGGGAAGAGGGGCCTGAGGGCCCAGGGGACGTCCTCCATCAAGGACCAGAGCCTTTGTCACTGCTTGAGGCAGGTAAGGCCAGCTGCTATGGCTGGGGAGGTTCCTGTGGACGAATCCTTCCCAGCCATCTGCACAAGGCCGCTCCCAGAAGCAGCCATCTGACAGCCAGGTGTGGTGGAGCTGTGCCTGGTCCAGGACAGGACGGGGAGACAGGAGGGCCCCTGGAACCATTGTGAGTTCTCGCCCTGGACTGGCGCCACAGAGTGTCAGTGCACACAGCTGCCCGGGCTGCGCCCTGCCCCACTCCCACCGGCCGCAGGGGATGTGACAGGAGCCGTGACATTGGGCAGCCATGGCAGAGGCCAAGAAGGTTGTCGTCCAGGGCATCTCAGCGCCCTGAGGGAAGCACAGACTCTCTGTGGATGTGCTGAATGCCCTGGACGTAAAGTCTCCCAACAGCAGAGGACGTCCCAGCCATAGGACCCAGACTTCCCGCCCACGACTCCAGGCAGTTACTGAGCGTGACAGATGCCACGTGGTCAGGGTGCCACGATGGCCAGTAGCACTTGGGATGGGACCTGGACTCACGTTAATGGCTAATGGACTTCTCAAATTCCTCAAGCCACTTCTGTCCTGATTACTTTTTCGTGTCCAGTTAAAACCCAAGTCAGTGTGGGGCACCACGCCATTAATCGTGTGGTTTGCTCAACACTACGTGGTGGGTGATGGTATATTTTTTAACTCTCAAAAATTCAAGGGAATGGTCGTCACAATTATCAGTGCTCATGCCCTCCGGCCCAGCGATTCCACTTACAGGTATTTGTCCCGCAGACGGACTTACCCATAAGCAAAATGACCTGTGCCCAGTATTGGTCATTACAGCATTTTGTTTTAGTAGCAAAAGACTGAAAACAGCCAAAACGACTGTCGTCCATTTATTGCCTCATACACCAGAGGTTCACCGAGTGCCTGGGATGTTCTGGGCACTGGTGTGGGGCCTGGGACCCAGCAAAGCAGGCGAACTTCCTGGCCACCGGGCAGCCTGGGTGTTAGTGGTGGGAGACAGACAATGGAAGATGAAGGAGATGCTGGGTGGTGCGGGTGAGGAGGAAAATAAAGCAGAGCGAGAAGGGCTGGGGGAAGGGGTGCTTTAGACAGTGTGCTCGGGGAGGCCTCGCTGAGAAGGCGATGTTTGCAGGGAGACCGGAAGAAGGCCAGGGAGCAGGCCATGCGGCTGTGTGGAGGTGCCACATTCCACTGCAAACAGGGAGGACAAACGATTAGCCTTGAGATAGGACATGGCTGGTGCGTGCAGGGCGGCTGGCATTGCTGGAGCGGCGGGGAGGGCGGTCAGGCGTGCCGACAAGGGGCAGTGGGGAGCAGATCCTGAGGGTCTGCGGGCCAGGCAAGGCCTTTGGAGTTTATTCCGGGAGCCGCTGGAGCCATCTGAGCAGAGGAGTGACTTGCTCTGACTTCATCTTCGAAGGGTCGCTCTGGTTGCCATTGAGAGTCTGAGCGGTCCAGGGTGGAGCAGGGAGACCTGCTGGAAGGCGGCCTCCAGGTGAATTCACCCAGGGGCTAGATTCATTCCCGGTGCAAGGTGCCCGTGGCTGGAGCCCGGGTATGGCAATGGGGAGGTGGGGGAAGTGAAGTCACGCAGGGTCACTGTTGGATTGGATGTGAGCTGTGAGAGAGAGCAGGCTCCAGGATGACTCCAAGGCCGTTTGCCCGAGCAATGGGGAGGGTGGGTTGACATTGATGAGATGGGGGAGGACGGTGGGAGGAGCCGGTTTTGTGGGGAGCCTCGAGAGCACTGTTTTGGACGAGGCAGGTTCAGTGGGTGGAGATGCTGAGTGGGTGGTTAGGTACATGAGTGTGCAGGTTGGGTGAACATGTAAATTTGGAAGTCCAAGAATTTAAAGTCAAGGACTGGTTACAGATGCTCTGAGAGCAAAAGCAGACAGAGAGGAGGTCTGGACACTGAACACTGGGGTCCTGGGGTTTAGAGGTTACAGGAGAGAGAGCCTGTGAGGGAGGTGTCCATCCAGAGACAAAGAGGAGAAGGTGCTTTAGGAAGGAGGGAATGGCCAGCCCACAGCTGCAGAGAGACCAGGTAATGAGGACTGGGAAACAGCCGGCACAGGTAGCCACGGAGGGGCCACTGCTGATCCCGACAAGAGCCGTTTCGGTGGAGTGCCAAGGACAAAGTCTCATAGTAAGGGGTGCAAGGGGAAACTGGAGGTGAGAAATTGGAAATGAGTAATAGAGACCATTTATTTTTAGTTGTGCTGTAAAGGGGTGCAGAGACACGAGAAATGGGGTGCTACCTGGACCGGGCTGCGGGCCCAGAGGTGATATTTCAGCTGATAAAAACAATCCATCACGCCCTGCCGGTGGGGATGAGAAGCGGTGCAGCCGCGTTGGGAGAGCGATCTGGCGGGGCCTCAGAAGGCCAGGCAGAGTTAGCGGATGACCCAGCAGCCCCACTCCTGGGCACGTGGCCAAGAGGGCTGGAAACATGTGTCCTCCCAGAAACTTGCACCCGAGCGTTCACGGCAGCACTGTCGGCAATAGCCAAAAAGTAGAAGCGACTCAAACGTCCATCACGGATGGATGGACAGGTCGGGGATAGTGTATCCACATGGCCGAACAGCACCCAGCCATCAAAGGGAACGGGGTACCAATCCACGCTGCAGCGTGGGTGAACCTCGAAAATATGGCGTACACGAGAGAAGCCTGTCATGAAAGACCATGCAGTGCGTGGTTCCGGAACAGGCCAATCTGGAGAAACAGTGGTCTGTGGGGCTGGCTCAGGGCTGGGCTTGTGGGGTGGTTGTGGGGGCGTGGGGAGTGACTGGCTGCCAATGGGTACGGGCTTCGTTTTGGGGTGACGAGGATGCTCTAAAGTCCACTGTGGTAATGGCCGCTAGATGTTCTAAGATCCATGGTGGTAATGGCCGTTAAGTTGCGTTCTGAGACTCAATTTCCAACATGGGGGGAGGTGATCCCCACACCTCCAACCAGCAATTCTCAGAATGCCAGCTGAGTGTCTGAGAATTCAGTTCACTTTAACTCAATTCAGACACTCCTCAGACATAGCATCCACTGTCACAGGTCAGGGGTTCGGTCCCACAGACTGCCCCCTACCCCAGACGCCAGCCACAGCCCAGGGTGTTGCCTGTACCTCTGACTGCTGACCTCCTGGCTATCGATAAGAGGTTCCCACAACGCCCTCCTTGGGTTCGATGCACTTGCCAGAATGGCTCACAGAACTCAGAGACACATGTTACTTAGCAGATCACGGGTTTATCAGAAGAGGCTGTAACTCAGAAACAGCAAGAGCTGCACGGGACCAGGTGTGGGGAACAGCAGCCATGCCCGCAGGTGAGCTGCTGTCTCCTCATCTCCACGTGTTCGCCAGCCTGGAAGCTCTCAGGACCGTCCCCTTTGGTTTTTACAGAGGCTCCGTTATACAGACACGAAGCATCAGCCCCCGGCGATGCACTCCCTCCCCAGCCCTTCGCCCCTCATCTCACCGCATGGTTGGTTCCCCCAGCAGCCAGCCCCCACCCTTAGTTGCTTCCCAAAGTTGCTTCACTCACATAACACAAGGCACCTTTCTCACTCCGCACACTTAGGAAACTCCCAGGGTCTCAGGAGCTGCGACGGGGGCTGCGGGTAAAGACCAGATAGCTTATCGGTCACAAGGCCGCAGCTGCCAACCCTGGTCTACTAACAACAGCTGCCAACCCTGGTCTACTAACAACCGCTGTGAATTGCACACTGAAAAAATCCAACAGGAAGGGGAGTTGATGCTGCGAGAGGAGGCAACCAATGCCCTTGAGTGAGCGGGAGAGATGGTGGGGGACCCGGTGCCCAAGTGGAGGGGTGCACCTTAGCCGCGGGGAGCACACGCTGTCCCCACAGGGACTGGAGGGACAGGCCGGCCCGTGCTGGCAGTTGCTCATGGCGGGCCTCCTCTCCCGATCATGTCCTTCTTCTCTGAGGAGCAGGAGGGAGAGAATGATGGAGGAGGGGTTGGAGGCCTGAAGAGGGGGGAGGGTGAGGTGGGCTCCTGGAGGTTGGGGGTCGGGGAGTGTGCACTGGTGAAGTGGGCCAGCATGGGACTTAGAACTGTCGCGTGTTTTACGAGGACGGTGCTCCCTACATGCTGGGCACTGTTACATTAGCTCATTTAAACGCATTCCAAGCCTAGACATGGCATCACCGTTACCTCCATTTTGCATGTGGGAAACTACAGGGCAGAGATTCGGCAACTTGTCCAAGTTCGCGCCTGTCCAGGGCTCCAGGGGTGCATTGTGTGTTTGGCCGAGTAGGGGCCAAGCCCCGAGAAGACGGAGGTTTGGATGTCCCCAGGGTGGGGAGTTTACCAAGTGATGACAATGGAGGGATGGCAGGGGAGTTGAGAATGTCAGCGAGGGAGTGACCAGGAGGATGGACCGTCACTCAGCCGGTGAGGAAGGGAAGTGAGGACACATGCAGGGTGGGCGGCAGGGAGTGGAGGTAGGGCCCAGTGGGACAGAAGACTTCTTGGAGTCCAGATGCTGGAGGAAGTGAGCTGGAAAGATGGGGTGTCTGGAGTGTGGGGTCCTTAACGCTGAGGTTACCGTTGGAGCGCAGATAGCATGACAAAGGCCACGGCATGACCACAGGGGTCGGGGAGGGACAAGAGCCCTGGAAGGAAGGCAGTGAGGGGCGGCTGTTGAAAGGCACACCCACGTGAATGCTGGAGTCGCCCAGGACGCTGGCAGAGCTCACACTGGGGAGAGGAGGCCGTGCAGTGGAGTGCGGGGCACCCTGGCTGCTGCAGGCCCCAACACCCGAGGGAGAGGGAGGGCGTGCCTTCCCCTGAGAGGGCCACAGGCAAACCTAGGGCTCAGGGTGGAGCCAGGCTCGCCCAGCCCCTCCCCGCCCAGCAGGTGCCCCAGGAGCCCTGGCAGCAGGGCCAATCACAGCTGAGTGAGGGAACTAACCGCCCCGACCACTGTGTGTGGTGTCCAGCCTCTTCCAAGCTCGCCAGGGGGTTCCAACCTGCAGCCAGGCTGGAGAACCCAGGCGTCAGGACGGGGAGGTGAGGGGGCTGCCAGGGAAGGGTGGAGAGATGGGGGGTTTTGCTGATGGCGGACTGAGCCGCCCCGGCTGGGTGGAGCAGGGTGCCAGCGGTGAGGAAGGGGTGCGGGCTGGAGCCGGAGCTGGGGACAGGCCCAGTCCTCCCGGGTGCAGTCCAGAGGGAGAAGGATGACCCCAGAGTTGTGGACATCTTGCAGCCGCTGCGGTCCATGGGGCCCAGGCACTGAGGGGCCAGGCCTGGTGGCCCCTTGGGCAGACCGTGGGGAGGAGGCAGAGAGGGGGCAACCGGCCAGGAGCCGTGGAACACCGAGGGTTCCCAGCTCAGCACGCTGAGGGGGCACCGAGGCTGGGGATGAGGGTGGTGGCCCAGGAGGGTGCAGAGCTCCACAGACATCTCTGGTGTGGACAGTGGGGAAAGGGGACGAATACACACCCACACAGGTGTGTGCATAGATGTGTGTGTGTGTGTGTGTAAATATACCGCGTTAATATTACCAGCAGGGTGTAAAAGAAACCGACGTCACGGCTCTGTCTAGGGAAGGGGTGGGGCGTCTGGGCTACAGAGGTGATGAAAGGGAGACCTTGCTGTGGACCCTCTTTTGCCTGTTGAGCTTTAAACCACGAGACTGCAGTACTTACAAGCAGCCACGGTGGGAGGAGCCACGCCAGTCTCCAGGCATTGGACTCGGTGGGCCCCGCGCACGCGGAGCTATGGGCACTGCCGCCCCCAGGCTCTAGACACGTGAGCTCCCGACCAGTGACCAGACTGACCGCAGGGTCAGGGGTGTGCTGGAGCCCTGAGAGAAGAGACCCTGCGAGTCCTGAAGGCCGGGGCATGGAGGTCCGCAGCGGGACTTCTCTGCTCCACAGTTAGAGCGAGGCCTCCGAGCAGGGTGACGCGGGCAGCCCAGCCTGTCACCAGAGGGGGCGCCCTGGAGCCGGAAGCCTGGGTCCGATCCCAGCACACAGACGGCTCAGCAGTCACAGGGCAAGCTCCTGGGCTGGGCTGTGGCTGCAGCTGCAAGACAGGCGAAGCACGGTGGCTCCATCACAGCGGCTCCGTCACAGCGTCAGGAGAGGCCCCTGGAAGCGTCAGTATTGTTACTCCCGTCCCTCTGACGGTGACTCTGCCCTCAGGCAGTGGGCACCCGGAGCTCCAGTGCCAGCTGGTGGTCAGGGTCCCACCTGGCTCTCACACAGGCAGGTGGGGGGCACTGTGCTAGGGGATGAAGGCGTGTGCTCCCATCACCAACCCCTCGGGCTGCGCACTCAGCTGCAGCTCATGGAGTCAAAAAGCATCTCCATGCCCCCGAGTCGGATGTCATGGAACCCCTCACTCCCTGTGTGAGGATGTGACAGGAAGCCATTGGGGGAGTGCCCCGGGCAGGGTGTGAGCCTCATCCTCGCTCAGCACAGTGACCTGTTCCCCACCTCTCCTCTGCAGTCTCATTCTGGTGGCCAGGGAGGGCGCCGAGCTTCCTGAGGCCTGGCCGTGGCTTCATTCTCGCTGATACTGTGGTCAGGGCCTTGCTGAAGTCATGCTCCATCACCCCGGGAACGCTGAAAGGTCCCCTTTAATGAGTTCAGGGCGCACAGGCATTCCGCACTGAAGGTGCCTGGCTCAGCTCGCCTTAGGACACAGGTCAGCCTCGGCCTGTCTGTCCGTCTGTCTCTTGTCCTCCCCTCCCTACTCCCCCAACCCTCCCTTCTCTTTCGTGGGTCAGGTGCTGCTCATACAAAGATGGCCCAGGTGGGCTCCATCCCTAAGAAGCACAGTGTTGAAAGGAAGACAGACACATTCACCTGTAAGTCAGGTGTGAGCTGTGAGAGCCCAGGACCACGACTAGTTCTGCTAGAGGCAGTCAGGAAAAGCTTCTAAGAGGAGGTGATATTTGTGCTGGGTTTTGAGGTATTCATAGGAGTTCACCAGAAAGTGCGTAGGAGGAAGGAAATTCCAGGCAGAGGGAATAGCCTGGGCAAAAACCACAGGCAGGAGGAGATCGTGGTGCTTTTGAAGAAGTGTAAGTTCACTGCAGTCGGAGTGTTCAGACGGAGTGGGAAAGATCTTCCAGCCAATAGCAAGGAACGAACAAAGATACTTCAACACACAAATGACCTGACCAGAGCTAGGTCCATCTCAACCTGCCTCTGTTCCAGAACCTTCTGCTGCTTTCTGGTTGGAACTCAGCAAACTACCCTGAGTCCTCCATCCCACTAGGTCCTGGTCTCTAGCCTGAGAGAGGTGCCCAGGTTCTGGATTGGTTGAATGGTCATGATTGACATCTATTACATCAATGAATGCTCCGCCCATTTCTGGAACCTTCTTGGAGGATCTTTAAGAAAAACAACAAAACCCACCCAGGAGAGGGGAGGTGCAGCCGGACTACCAGTAGGACTAGGGTTACAGCAGTCCCCCCAAATGTGCGGGGATACGCCCCAGGGCCCCCCAGTGGATGCCTGAAACCGTGGACAGTACGAGCCTTACGTACCATCGTTGTTCCCTGTGTTTGCATACACACAGCTCTCTGCGGCGCATCCGAATTGCCAGCCTCACTACTCTTGCACTTTGGGGACATAATTAAATAGAATAAGGGTGACTCGAACACGAATGTGCGATACCACGGCGGTCCAGCCGATAACCGAGGTGGCTGTAGGGACTGACATCTGGTCGCAAGTGCAGAGGGACCCGCTGGACGGAGGGACGGGTCCCATCCCGGGCCAGACGGCGTGACATTTCACCACACTCCCCAGAATGGCGCACGACTTAAAACTTGTGGATCATTTAGTTCTGGAATTTTCCATGTAATGTTTCTGGACTGCTGTTGAGCATAGGCCGCTGAAACTGTGGGAAGCAAAACAGCGGTAAGGGAGGGCAACAGGGTTCTTTTCTTCTTTTTCATCTCACATCCCTATCAGGAGCGTGTAGAGGCCCCGTGTCCTTATTCACAGTGCCTGAACCCAAAGAGCCCGGAGAAACAAAGGTATTTTCTTTCCTTTACCCCGGAACTCATTTTGCGTCAATGACCTGAGCAGAGGCAAGGATATTTATAGTCACTATTGATTCGCTCGGTGTGGATATTCATAGTCTGCGGCAGAACCGCGGATGGTTGGATTGCGGGCTTGTCCCAGACCCCCCTGGGGCGCTGCGTGATTGGGTGGCACGTTTGCTGTATTACCTGCCCGCAGTACAGCCGGGAACAAACCCAGCCCGGCCCCTGGCGGCTCCTTAAGAAAAGGTGGGCCTGTGTTCTTGCACCTGGGGCAAGAACGGGACCTGCTCCCTCTTTCCCGCAGGCGTGCGCTCTGTGCGTGCTCCGCTGTGACCGTTTTAAACCGCTTCCCCTGCCTGCGCGTCCAGACCGCCCCTCCCAGCACCCTGGCCCCCAGCAGGTGATTCCCCGCTGCTTTACGGGCCAGCTGGGTCAGGGACGCTGTTAGGAGGGCACCACGGCCCCGAATGAAGTGATCCGTAGTTTAGAACCGCCTCTGCCCCGGCCTGTGAGTGCGGGGCTTTGAGCGAGTCATTGCGCCTTTGGGCCTCTGTCTGCTCTGCAAAGTGGGAATCGCAATCCCCGCCCCCGCCCAAAGGCCTCTGTCCCAATGAGGACTGAGGGGTTTGTCAGGGTGAAGGGCCGCAAGGGGCCTGGCATGACTGGCAGCTGTTCACCTGATGCTCGCAGGGGCTCTGGGAGGGAGATGTTGTTATTCCCACTTCCTGATGAGGAAGCCGAGGCTCCTAGAACAGGCACGACTACGTGCCTCAGTCTTCTCAGCTGTTGGAGGTGGGAGTTGATGACATGGGCAGACGCAGGTGGTCTGACTCTAGAGCCCCGGGCTGAGTCCAGGCCCTGGGCCCTGCGTCCTCGTTCGTAAAAGGAGAACGGCTTTGGAAATTGCCCCCTGCCTTCCAGATGCTGCTGTGGTTCAGGCTCCTGTCCCGTCTGGGAGCAGGTGCGGGGAGGGGGGTCGGGTGGGGGGGCTGCCCTTCTCCAGGAAGGGTGGAGCAGGGGTGAGGTGGGGTTCCTCTGTGACCTGGAGCCTGTAGGTGTGCGTGAATGAGCATTGGGCCTTTTATTTCTGGGAAGAGGGAGAGTGGGTAGGCAGGAGGAAGACGCTGGTGTCTTTTTTCATGGTTTGAAGTGGAAGGAGACCTTGATGTTCTTAGTTCTCTTGTGCTGTCGTGCAGGCTGTGCCCCAGACAACTCCAGGAGGCACCACTCACACTCTAGTCTAAGTGAGCGGCACTCCCTGGAGCTGTGCACTACGCGTTATACTGATGGCCCCGGCGATGGCCCTTTGTATGATGGCTCCATGGTAAGCAATGACAGCAGTTAGAATGAACAGAGTCTGCAAGCACGCAGTGTTTATTTTCTTACCTAAGCCTGACGGTGATGCTCTGAAGTCGATACTCTCGGTATCTGTGTTTTACACGTGGGGAAATGGTTACAGACAGGCTAGGGGAAATGCCCAGGGTCACATGGCTCTTTCCCGCTGCGTCAAGGAGCCTCTGAACTCCACTGAGGAAAGGTGGTGCGGTGGGACCTCCACTGCACTTGAACAAAACCGTTACTGTGTGTCTCTTTTCCTTCCCCTGCCACGGTCCCCTCCCGCACAGCTGGACAAGATGCTGGACCCGCAGGTGTGGCGGGAGGCGGCCACGCAGGTCTTCTTCGCCCTGGGGCTGGGTTTCGGGGGTGTCATCGCCTTCTCCAGCTACAACAAGCAGGACAACAACTGCCACTTCGACGCCGCCCTGGTGTCCTTCATCAACTTCTTCACCTCAGTGCTGGCCACCCTTGTGGTGTTTGCTGTGCTGGGCTTCAAGGCCAACATCATGAATGAGAAATGTGTGGTCGAGTAGGTGGCGCCTCTCCCCCGTCCTTTCTCCTCCCTGTCTGCACCACGCAGGAGGGCGGGCGGGCTGTGGGTGGGGAGTTTCTGTGTCCCGGGCCAGAGGACCTCTCTAGCCCCAGCTCTGGACCACGAGGTATCACAGGTGTCTCTGTTGATGGCCACGGGGAGGGAGGTCCTGCCTGGGAGGTGCCCCCAGGATCGTGCTCACCGTTGCCTTTTTCCTGGGTCCTCCCCGCTTTTTGCTGCAGGAATGCTGAGAAAATCCTGGGGTACCTCCACACCAATGTCCTGAGCCGGGACCTCATCCCTCCCCACGTGAATTTCTCCCACCTGACCACCAAGGACTACACGGAGATGTACAAGGTCATCATGACCGTGAAGGAGGACCGTTTCTCAGCCCTGGGCCTCGACCCCTGCCTGCTGGAGGACGAGCTGGACAAGGTGTGGGACAGACTGCCCCTCCCGGACGGGCCGGGAGGCGGACAGGCCGCGGGGCTCATTCGTTTACCTGATAAGCAAGGGCCTCCTATGTGTCCAGACGGGGAGAGGGGAAGGTATCAGCTCAGACCCCTGCCCTGAGGTAGGCTGAGTCTTGGTGAGGGGATGAGGCAGAGACACACGTCACAGCAATGGCAGGGAGCGTGTGGGATGACTTTCACATTTCTAGAGTGGGCTTCCTGTGCACTGGTCACTGCCACGTGTCACACGCTCAGAACAGTGCCTTGCACACGCAGACAGAAAATAACGGTTTATAGCAGCGCCTGCCCTTTGCTGTCTGTCCCCTTTGGCCCTTGTGACATGTCCTGAGTCAAGAGCTAATGTTGTCCCCGTGTTACGGGTGCGTAGCCTGCAATGGCAGCTTGGCCAGGGTCACCTAGTCAGTAGGGGACCCAGGGTTCAAGTCGCCATGCGCTGAGTCACCCTTGATGCTTCCGCCACCTCCCCCCAGCCCAGGTTCGGATACCCTGGTCTATCCCTGTTTGTACAACCGGAAGCTTTCACAACGACTGTTTGTTAGAAGTGGGAACAGGAGAGAAACGTGCCCTCGGGTTCCGGGACCTGGCCGGTGCTCACGGGGCAGAGCCAGCTCCCTTTGCCCTTGCCTGGGGTGGGGGGGGGTAGGGATGGTGACACCCCCGTGAGACACCCGAGCTCCACGTTAAGTCGGCTGGCCTCTCCAGGCACCACCCGAGCACTGAGGGAGCTGTGCCCCGTCCCCCTGACCTGTTCCCGAGTCAGCAGGAGCACAGGGGCTGTGTCCGGGGACCCCTGCCTGTTTCTCCCCCAGGTGCCTGGCAGCCTCCAGGACCTCCCCCTTCCCCGGCACCCTGCCCCTTTCTCACGGGCGCGGCCTGGTCCTCGGAATGAAGCCAGGACCGCAGCAGTGTTTCCTATGCTTCCACCTGACAACACCCACACCACGGGCAGCTGCTCCCGCAGCCACCCGACGTCACAGGACAACGGGAGGTGGTGTCAGTGGGCAGTGTGTGGTCAGTCGCCCCCTGAGCAGGGCCCAAGCATCGGTGCTGGGGTTCTCTGCCTGGCTGCCCATCAGAGCCAGCTGGGGTCTCTGTAACAGCTAGATACCCAGCTGTACCCCCAGGCCAACCCGATCATCGTCCCTGGTGTAGACCCAGGCTTAGGTGTTTTTAAAGGCTCCACTGTGATCCCGTGGGGCAGCTGTGACTGAGATCATGCCATTGAAGTCTGGAGATTGGAGGTGGGGGCAATCTGGGAAGACTTCTTAGAGGAGGAGTGCCTTGAGCTGAGTGTTTCTAAAAGGGGGCATCTTCATCTGAGTCACCTGGGGTCCTTGTACAGCTGGTGGGTTCTAGGCCCCGCAGCTGAACTCTTGAATCGGTTGGTCTTTTACTGCCTTTGGGGGGATGGATTCTGATGCCCACTCAAATCTGAGACACACTGGCCAAAGCAGCTGATGTAGGTGGGGGTGGGGACCCCTAGGAAAGTCCTGAAGCTCTGAGGGCAGAGGCAGTGAAGCCAGCGGTGGGCGTGGGTCCTCACGAAGCCCTCGCCCCCGCCCCCCACAGTCCGTGCAGGGCACAGGCCTGGCCTTCATCGCCTTCACCGAGGCCATGACGCACTTCCCCGCCTCGCCGTTCTGGTCCGTCATGTTCTTCCTGATGCTCATCAACCTGGGCCTGGGCAGCATGATCGGGACCATGGCCGGCATCACCACGCCCATCATCGACACCTTCAAGGTGCCCAAGGAGATGTTCACAGGTAACTGCTCCTGGCCTGTGGGCTGCCCTGGGGACGACGGCGGGGCTGTGGCTCTGACAGAGTCACTCCTGACCCGCAGGGCTGGGCCTGCTGGAGGGAGCGGTGCGATGGGAGGGACCTGGGCACCCCCAAGCCCCCCGGGCCCCGCCCACCTGCACCCCTGCCCCCACACCGGCCTCCCGGCTCTCTGTAGTGGGCTGCTGTGTCTTTGCATTCTTCGTGGGGCTGTTGTTCGTCCAGCGCTCCGGAAACTACTTTGTTACCATGTTTGACGACTACTCGGCCACCCTGCCGCTCACCCTCATCGTCATCCTCGAGAACATCGCTGTGGCCTGGATCTATGGAACCAAGAAGTAAGGGGGCCGTCGGGGAGAGGTGTGGACAGGAGGAGGGGTCTGTCCCAGCGTGACCTCCCCGAGAGTGCTGTGTTCCCAGGGCTGCTCTGAGTGGGCAGGGGATCGCAGAGCTGGAAGTGCTCTCACGGGTCCTTTAGAGAAACTGAGGCTCAGAGGGAGGCATCCCGGCTGGTGAGAGGCAGAGCCAGGCTGAGGGCATGCGTCTCCTGGGCTCAGGCCCTGACACCGCCCTCCACCGCCTGAAGTCACCACAGCACCTCTCCTGGGTGCCGACTGCTCAGAATTTTCTGAAGCTGGAGCACCTAGTGGGTATACCCGGGGCCCCTGCCTTCCAAGCGCTGGTAGACTTCAGCAGCCTGACTCACAGCTTTAAGGCTGTTTACACAGGGGTGAGAGACAGGGTGTGGCTGGGGCCCGAACTGGGGGTCGGGTGGGTGAGATGATTCAGCAATAAGAAAGGATGGGGTCTCGTGGCCTGAGCCTGGGGCAGACCTATGCTCACTGTCTGCCCCTGGCCTCATTCCTCATTTAAGGACCAAGCTATACCCCAGAAAGCCCCAGGACTGGGTCCCTCTCACTTGCTTAAGGCCAGGGCTCCACTGACCCCCTCAGCCTGACCCTCCGCTGGTGTCTGGACCTGGCCGTAGAATCAGGCTCTCTCCCTGTCCCTGAGAGAGCCCCCCACTTCTGGGAGGGTGCAGGAGGGGCCGGTGAGAAGGCAGGGAGCAACCCCGAGATCCAGGGCTGGGATGCACTGCTGGAAGGTGCTGCCTCTTTAGCCCCTTCTCAGAACATTATTTTTAAATGCATATGAGAAAATGTACAGTATTGTGCAGGTAACTCAATTTATTGATAATTAGCAAAATGTTGAAAATCTGAGATGTAATATCTGTGTACTTCATTTTTACTGCATTAAGTGTGAGATAATGGGTCTAATAACAGTGGTAACTTTAAATGAGCGATGAGAATCTATGATATGTGCAGGTAATTTCCGCTGCGACGTGATAGGAAAATATCTGAGATTTAATCTGTTGCTGGCAGAGTCCCAGGTGCTGTTAATACTACCGCAGTTGCTTTCATTTATGATAGAAAGAAATGTGATATTTCAGTGAGGTATTATTGAGGTAAAGGGGATGTTTTACCCGTTCCTGGACACAGCCTGCTAGCTCCCCAGAATTCCATCCACTGGGGGGCTAGTTAGAGACTAGAGTCAGGGAGCCTTCTGGACACTGGGGAAGGTGCACTGCCACCTCTTTTCCAGCAGGGGGAGTCTAGAGCCAGGCCATTGTGAAGGGGGTTGCCCAGAGAACACAGCCCTCTGATGTGCCCCATGGGTTGTATCGGAGCCTTGGGTGGGGTGTGACTTGATGTGGTCAGAGGAGGTTAGAGGAAGGCAGCAGAGCCTGCCCAGAGGCCAGTGGGGCCACAGATAATATACCAGGAGCCTTGAAGGCGAAGAATGGAAGAGCCTGGGAGGGATGGAATGGTCAGGGAAGGCTTCCTGGAGGAGGTGGCTCCGGAGGAATACACAGGCACCAACTTCTTGGCCCTCTGCTGCTCCTGGCAGGTTCATGCAGGAGCTGACGGAGATGCTGGGCTTCCGGCCCTACCGCTTCTATTTCTACATGTGGAAGTTCGTGTCTCCACTGTGCATGGCTGTGCTCACCACGGCCAGCATCATCCAGCTGGGGGTCACGCCCCCGGGCTACAGCGCCTGGATCAAAGAGGAGGTGAGGATGGCAGCGGGGACCCTCAGGACTGAGGGTCAGAAGGGCTAATGCTCCGATCCAGTCTTTCTAACCCATGTTCTGTCTCCGTGTGTGGGGAGTGACATCACCCTTCCTTTTTACAAGTGTAGAGACTGGGACACAGGTGACCAGCTAACTTAAGGACCCCTGCGGCGGCCAGGACAGTGGGTGGGATAGTTGGAGGGGGCGGGAAGAGGCAGTCTGGCGCAGGTGAGGCTGTGGCAGTGTGCCCTGTGAGGCAGCGGCCTTCCTCTGTCCGCCCCCAGGCTGCCGAGCGCTACCTGTATTTCCCCAACTGGGCCATGGCCCTCCTGATCACCCTCATCCTGGTGGCGACCCTGCCCATCCCCGTGGTGTTCGTCCTGAGGCACTTCCGCCTGCTCTCCGACGGCTCCAACACCCTCTCCGTGTCCTACAAGAAGGGCCGCATGATGAAGGACATCTCCAACCTGGAGGAGAATGACGAGACCCGCTTCATCCTCAACAAGGTGCCCAGCGAGGCGCCCTCCCCCATGCCCACTCACCGCTCCTACCTGGGGCCGGGCAGCACATCGCCCCTGGAGCCCAGCGGGGACCCCAACGGACGCTATGGGAGCGGCTACCTCCTGGCCAGCACCCCTGAGTCAGAGCTGTGACCACCGGTCCCCCCCACCGCCCACCCCTCCTCCACACCCAGCCAGCCCCCGTCCCAGCCTGTTCGCCCCTCCCAAGAGGGGGGTCCACCCTGACTCATCCCCCGCCAGTCCCAGCTGATTCTGCTCCCCAGACCCGGGTTGGGGCCGCACCATCTAAGCCTCTGAGATCTCCCCAAATGGTGGCCACATAATTGGAATAATCCTGAAGTTCTGATTCCCAGCACAGGGGATACTCCAAGTGGCCACTTTTGGGGTCACTTCACCCTCCTTCTCTCCCCCTAACCTGCTACCTACAGTTCTGAGGTCTCAGAGTCCGTCTGTGCTGCCAGGTGGTGCTGGTGACAGGCATAGGGGGCAGGGTGGGTACCCCAGAGGCTGCCTGATTGAAGGCTGGAGATGGGACAGACGTGTCTGCACCCGGGGCTCGGGCCAGGGGTGGTATGAGGCACATGGTGCCCCGACAGCAGAGGGGAAAGGGGGCACCCCCACCCCCAGCTCTAGGTGCGGTCTCTGATGTCCTAGGTTGTGCCTGGGTGGGTGGGGTGTGCTCCCACATCCTGCCTGGGAGGGTGATGACGAGGCTGGAACCTGCCTACCTCCGTGAGGGCTTAGCCGTCTCCCTGTCCTCTCCCCGCCCCCAGCCCCATCCTGGAGCCCAGAGTGGTGGCCCCTGCCTTTCCCGGAGGTTTCCAGAGCACACGCGCCCACAGCACAATTCGGATGGTGTGCAGCACAGCTGCAAAGCACATCCCCTCACCCCACCGGGGCCCCTACTCTCTCTCTAGCGGCAGCTTCTCCCCTGGAACGGGGTCCCTGGAGTTCTGGGGCCCACACCCAGGACGCCTGGCACCTGGGCAAAGAGATGATTCCACTGCCCCTCCAGGCCGCCACTCACCTTCTGTTGTGTGAGCACAGCTCCCGGGTGCCCGTCATGGACAGACACCACGGGAACCTTTCCCAAGCCACCCGGCCCACGTCCACCAGGGCCACAGGCACTGCTGTGGACCCTGCAGTTTGCCAGGGGTGGGGGGTGCTGGGTCTCTGTCCTGGGGTGCAGCCCCACAGCATTCCCCATCCCATCTCTTACCTTCTGGCTGACCCTGGAGTACAGCTTCCCTCAGAGTAAGGCTGGGAGGGATGGATGGACCAATGGAAGGATGGATAGATGGGTGGATGATGGATGGGTGATGGATGGGTAGGTGGGGGGGATGGATGTATGATGGATGGACGGATGGGTGATGGACGGATGATGGATGGGTAGGTGGGGGGATGGATGATGGAAGGTAGGAAGGAGGGCAGACTGACTGGCACAGAGAACCTCTGAGAGCTGTGGTGGGAAGGGAGGGGACAGGCCACATCGCTAGGCCTGGGCACCTTGACAGAGGGTCCTGAGTCACTTGGGGTGGGGACAGACTAGGCCCAGGATTCCCTCCTTCACTCCGTAGTCCCTTGCCCTCTCCTTTGCCTGGGGATCCGTCCCCCGTCCCACCATTTTTCTTACCCACCCCTCCCTCCCTCCCCCATTTCTGGCCCTCTCAGCCCCACCCACCTTCCTGACTTGACGGGAGAGGAGAGACCCAGGTCTCCCCAGAGACCCGAGCCTTTGGAGCACAAGATCCTGCCTCAGGCCCCCTCACCCGGCAGCACCCCCTTCGTGGCCCCGAGCCCAGTCCCAGCCGATTTAGCAACAGGAGAGGCCAGGCCCCAGGAGAGACACCCCACTGTACATCCTCCATGTACCCCACTTCTGTTGTGTAGTCAGTCTGGACATGCAGGTGTCCATGCTGTTAATGATAACCCCGACGTTATCCTGCGGCTGGCGGACTCTTTCCACCCTCAATGCTGTACAGATCTATTTTCATTGTATATCTGATATATTTTTAATTTTGTAGCTTGTGGCTGGGCCAGGCCCCGGCCCACCAGCCTGCCACAGGGACTGAGCGGGGCAGCCACTCGGTCCCGAGGGCTGGGAGCGCGCCTGGCCCGTCCTGGCTGTGTCTGCTGTGTTAGCCATAGGGCCCGGAGCTTGACGTACGTGTGTGTGCGTGCCTGTACATGTGTGGCGTGTGCGCCTACGTGCGTGTGGCTGTGTGTAGGGTGCTGAGTTGTGAACCCCAGTGTTCACCATGCTCCTGAAGACCCCGCCGCCCTCCCCGCCTCCCCCTCCTCCTCTCAGCCAGGCCTCAGGGCCAGCCTGCCAGAAGCCCCCTGCCTGGGGAAGGCGGGCTTTCCTTGCTGGGGACCCGTTGCCTTTACACCGCTGGGAAGGAGGGACCTGGTGAGGCCAGGGAAGCCCCTGCATTTATTTTCCAGTCAACCTCTTGCTGTCTCCACTGGAGTCCCAAGTTCTTCGTCCCGAGGAAAGTTCTGGGCTCCTTAAGATGGTGCAGCCCCAGGAAGGCCCCTCAGAGCACCCGGGCCCTGCATTTGTCCTTGGGACAGTCCTGACCGTGTTCAGAAGGGAGCTGCGTGCTCCCGGCCCCTGGGCTGCTGGCACGCACACCTTCGCCCAGTGCTCAGGGGGCTGGAAGTGGGACAGGTCCAGGGCAGGTGGGGCCTCTGACAAGGTGAGACCCAGCCCCAGGTGTCCTGCCGGAGCAGGAGGAAGTGCCACATCCCTGTGCAGGGTCCCCGCCCACCCTGGCTGTGTGCTGTCCTGCAGCACCCATAGGAGACAGTGGACTCCAGGGCAGGGTGTGCCTGAGAGTCCCCTGCTCCCTGCCCTCTGGCCCGATCACCAGCTTATTGCTCAGGGAGCCATCTCCACTGAGGCACCTTGAAGTCCAGGTGGATCTGGACAGGCGGGAAGCACAAGTCGATGCCGGTGAGGTTGGCTTTGCCCTCCGGCCGTAAATCTGTAGAGACTGTCCCCTTCCTAGTGCCAGGAAAAGCTGAGGGGCTGGGGGCTGGGGGCTGGATGGCCCCAGGGTGGGCCTGCAGTATTCCGGGCCGGGGCGCCCTTCCACCTGTCCTCGAAGCTGCACCCCTGCTACTGCCCCCAGAGCAGTCTCCACGGCGGAGAAGAGGAGAAACGGGCAGGTTGGAAGGCATCTGAGCCCCTGAGTGTCCGCTAGGCCCTGAAACTGGGGGCCCGCTGCCCCATCTGTGAGGCCTGGCAACTGGGGCTGTGGAAGGGGGCCCAGAGCCCCTCCTCGTCCCAAGCGCTGCTTTGTGCAGATCCGGGTCCACACCGAGAGCATCACCAGGTCCTGGCTCGGGTTCAAGTCCATGTGCCCGTGGCTGGCCAGAGCCCTGAGTAGGTGGAGACCACTCAGCCCAGGGGAGGGGACGAGCTACTGTCACCCTGGAGCCCCGCCTTCCTCTCTGCCCCCCCACCCCATGGTGTACAATAAAGTGTCTGTTCTTACCAACCCCCTGTTGCCTCTCTGACCGTCCCAGATGGGGGTAGGGGCAGTGTTGGGGTGAAAATTCGGATGGGAGGCTGTGGGAGCTGTGGGTGTGGCTGGCCGGCTGGGGACTTGGGGAGAATGAGGAGGGACATGTACCCACTCTCCCAGGAACTGTCCTGGTGTCCTTGTAGCGGGCCTTATGGGGCTCCAAGTGCTCCACACCGGCCATTGTGTGCGGTGCTTGTGACAGCCGCTCTCTGAGGCAGACCCAGCCGACCCTCGAGCAGCAGGGCCCCTGTACCCGTGTGCTTCACGTCTGTGAGTTCACCCGACTGCGGGGGGAAGGCAGAGTTTCCCGTCTGCGTGCAGCAGGGAAGCCCGACTCTGGCTGTTCTGTGCTGTTCCATAGACAGAGCCTGCTGGTGCCCAGATGTTTGGCTGCGTTGTCCAAGGGTCAGCTGGCCGCCAGGGTTTTGTGTCCGATGTAAGGACGGTGTTTGGTGTCCACTTCCAGGCCTCGAGGGGGAAATTCCTGCCCTGCCTTGCTTCTAGGAAGAGCTATACCTGTCAGCTCTGCAAGACTCCGGCGTGTGGGGGCCCCCACAGGGAAGGGGTTGGGGGGTGGCTGGGAAGGCCTGGGAGCCAGGTAGGGGCCAGCAGGGGACTTGAGGGTTCATGGGAGCGAGCCACGTTCTAAGTTGTGAGGGAGCGGCCCCTCTCTCCAAGTACAAGGTGAAGGTGAAATACGGGATTTGCCATTACCTGCTTTCTCAAATTCAATCTCAAGCATTTATGAAGCACTGAAGGGGTTGGTGGGAAGGGGAGGTGCCGCTTCTTGCCTCTCCAGCAAGGAGCCCAGATAGTGGAAGAAGCAGGTTTGGCTCCTGGGGGAGGGGGAAGGCCCCCCCACTCCCACTGTGTCCTCTCCAGCCTGGAATGTGCTGCCTGGGCGGGACACACACAGCCCAGTCCCCCAAGGCACCTTCCACTTCCTCCTCCTGCCAGAGAAGACAGTGCTGTTCCAGGAACAGCCAGCAGATGGCAGGAAAACCTTTCTATCCAGATCTTGGTCCACTCCCAACTCCATCACTTAACGCCTTTGCGGGCTGGTTTATTCGTTAAGCAAATATTTATTAAGCATCCACTGTGACAGGCTCTGTGCCAGCCATGGACTCACAAAGATAGCTAAATCATCCCCCACTGTCCCGAGTGTGGGGAGGGGAAGGGAACCCTCCTCCCCGGCTCCCGACTCCCGATCTCCTCACATGCCTC
This sequence comes from Trachops cirrhosus, assembly GCA_028533065.1. Taxonomy (NCBI): domain Eukaryota; kingdom Metazoa; phylum Chordata; class Mammalia; order Chiroptera; family Phyllostomidae; genus Trachops; species Trachops cirrhosus. The sequence continues at coordinate 7,201,624 of CM052551.1, read as the reverse complement.
CCGAATGGGGATTGTCTTGGTGCTACAAATATCACTCCTGGAAAATTTACTCAACCCTTTGGTTGAAAGTAAAGGTTTTGGTTGAAATGTCAACCCTCCTGTCAGGAGGGACACACACATGCACTAAGAAGCAGTATAACAAGACCTTGGGTTTGAGGGAGCTATGGAGCTGGACTTCCCAAGTTCACGTTCAAATGCCAGCCCGGCCTTCTGCTTCTTGGGAGCTCCAGAGCAAGTTATTTAATGCCGCTGAGCTTACATTTCCTGGTCTGTAAAATAGGTATAATGAAAGGATTGAACCAAGATGGCGCATCTTGCTATGTATCAAGCTACCCCAAATTTTAGTGGCTTAAAACAACTGTTTTATTATGTCTCGTGGGGTTTTGAGCGAGGGATGCAGGCAGAGCTTGTGAGTGACGCTCCTAGTGGCAGCTGAGGTCACTCAGTGGTCACTCAGCTGAGGTCACTCAGACGGCAGCTGAGGTCACTCAGTGGTATTCAATGGCAGGCGGGCTGGCCTAGAGGGCCCGAGGCAGCCTAACTCGCATTGGTGAGAATGGCCGCAAGGCTGGGTTTGGCGCGTCCACCACTGAACACTCATCTCTGGGTGGCCAGACTCCTTCTGTGATGGCTCAGAGAGACAGTTTCAAGGGACAGGAGGTGGATGCTGCCACTTCTTAAGGCCTGGGCCTCAGAAATGGCTCAGTGTCACTTCAGTTGTATTCTGTGGGTCTGCCCCAGCATCTGCCCAAGGTTCATGGGAAGGCGGCGAGACCCCACTTGTCGGTGGGAGGAAGGGGGCCAAAGAATCTGTGGCCGTCCACGTGATGGGTCTATTCCAGGGGGCTAGGGACTCCCAGTCATCGGCCCCTGTGAGGGTACTTTCTCCTAAGGGGGTGTCAGCTTAGAGGCACAGGCCAGGGACGCTCACAGAGGGAGGTGAGCGGCTGAGTTGGGGTCTGGGTGGAGGGAGCAGGCAGGGAGGACGGGGAACCCGAGCGGTGGGCAGGGGAGGCAGCTCCTTCTGCCTCGTGTGCTTCAGAAGTGGGAGCCACAAGGCAGGTTTGAATCACGGCTTTGTCCCCAGCTGCACGGCCTTTGGTTCCTCACTTAACTCTCTGAACCTCCATTTTCTAATGTAAAAGGAGAATGACAACAAAATCTCTTTCCTGCAGAGATGGTGTGAGGAAAAAATGAACTCCTGGAGTACCTACTGGGATACAGTATGGAATTCTTCCCAGCTGGAACATAACAGGTGCTCGTTAAATATTAACTTTCTTCTTGTACCTGTAAGTCCATGGCCTGCTTCCTTCTGGAGGCTTGTCACCCAGGCACGGAGACTTCTCCCAGAGCTATTCAGAAAGGACAGTTTCAGCCTCAAACCTAAGGAAGCCCTAGAAAGAGGCAAGGAAAGGCACTGTTTCCGGGAAAGGAAGTATCAGGTTGTGGGGGTCTCAATGGTACGGCGTGCCCTCCTTGAACCAGGGAGACAAAATGCCTCCTCTGACCAGCACATTATAACAGAAGTGACGCTCTGTGACTTTTGAGGTGTTCGAGGGTTACTGGTTCTGCGGGGACCCAGCTGCCACATAAAAAGGCCAGCCACCCCGAGGCTGCCCATGCTGGAGAAGCTGTGTGTTTGTAGCTGCTTGGGTCGACAATTTCAGCTGAAACCCAAGCCAACCACCAGTACCGACTGCCAGCCAGGTGAACACGCAGCCCAGCTGACCTTCCAACGTTCACAGACCCGCATGCAACTGTCCGACCGAGCCCTGTCTAACTTCCTGACCCATAAAACCATGAGCCAAATAAAACGCTTGTTGGATTTACACCACTAAACTGTGCGAATAATTTGCTTCACAGCAATCGTAACCACAACACCTTAGTGATTACCTGGCCCAACCCCCTCGTAGAACAGTTGGGGAAACGGAGGCCCAGAGAGGGAAGGGTTCTACCCAGAATTCCCACAACCAAGCAGGGAGGACACTGGGTCAAAGTCCCGGGTTTCCCGACTCAGTCCTGTGCTCCCTCCAGGATGGCAAGCTGCCAACAGGAAGGGCTCTCCCCTGCTCCCCCGCCCCACCCCTCATCAAGTCCACGTATCAGGCACGAACGGAGTGTTCTGAGTGCCCAGGGTTGCGCCAGTCACTGAGAACACACAGAGAAGGGTCAGGCAGGGCCCTGCCCGGTAGCTGCAGTCATCACCGGACTCGGAACGACCTGCCACACTCTCAGCCCCCGGCGCCAGGCGCACCACTGCGTTCTGCGCTTACATTGTCTTATGCAGCAGGAAGCCCGGGGAGTGAGGAGAAGACGACGTCTGTCCCTCAACAGCAAGCCAACCATTGTTGAGGTTACGCCATGCCGGGCACAGGAGCAGCGGAGCGGAAGGTGGTGCTGATCCGCCCTGCGGCCCCCCGGCTTGGACCCGGCTGGGGACTGGGTCTTCGTTCTTCCCAGGCTGGCCCAAGCAGGGGAGGGTCCCTGGGCTTCGGGAGCACCTAAGAGGAGCCCGAGTTTGGTCGGCCTCTCCAGACAATTTCCTCCCCTTTCCCCAGGACACTGCTGGAGGGGACCGGGTCCATTGGGACTAATTAACTATGCTGATGAAATGAACCAGTTTTGCTGGAATTTAGCCCAGGTGGGAGGAATCTGTACTTTTGAAGATGGAGACAGGCTGCACGCCAAACGAGTCTCGCCAGCTGGGCCGCACACTAACCTACGTGTGCGTGCGCGTTCTCTGGACGTAGGCTGGGTGTCCACCGCAGCCGCCTTGAGCCCGGAGGGTTCTGGGGCTCCACTCGGCTGGCCCTGGCCGTGTGAGTCCCGTGAACACCGTTCTACATGCAGAGGCCACGTGGGCCCCCGTGTCTCGCTCTGTCCTCGACCCAGGCCCAGGCCCTGCCCAGTCTCCCAGAGCTCACTGCTGCTCCAGACCCGAAATCCCTCAAGGAGATGACGGTGCCTGCAAGCTGGCACTCAGGTCCCTTCTGGCCCTTTGGTTCCAAGTCCACGGTTCACAAGCTTGGAGTCCTGGCCAGGCCTGAGCTTGAGGCCTGCACCCTTCTGGTTCTTCCCTTTTAAGAGCTGGGCCATCAAAGGCCACACTTGGAGATCCCCAGAGTCCCAGATACACCTTCAAGCAGATTTTCCCAGCAGCCCAAACCCTGACTTCAGCCCTGGTGCAGAGCCATTCTGGCTGACCCCCACAGGGCCCTTGGGCTGTCCTCTACAGCACTGGGTCCTCCTCAGACCCCTCCTGGGAAGGCTCTCCGCTTTGATCTGGAGCCTGCTCTTCTCTGCAGGCTGGGGGGTGGCGGGGGGAGCAGGGGCGGGGGAGGCAGGGTTAAATGAACTGATAAGCAAACTGGAGGCTTGCAGCCTCCTCTCAACCTCCCTCCCTTTCTCCTTCCAGGAGGGGCAGGGCCCTATCAGCCTGCCCTCAGTGATGATGGCCGATAAAGCAATTCAATTAACCCGGCTGAGGAGCAGGGCAGGCCGGGAAAGGGTGCCGGCTCCTTGACCCAGACCTGAGGGGGAAAGGGGTGGTCCCTGGCAGGAGCCAGAGTGCCAACGGAGGGAGGCGTGGGTAGCAAAAGATAGGACCTTGCTCTGGCAGCCATGGGGCCTGCTACTAGGCCTGGAGCCCTCCAGACCAGCAGAGTCCAAAGGAGAGATTGGACGCAGAGAGAAAGGAGAGATTTCCTGTCATCTCAAAGTGGCTGAGCCCCACACCAAGCTCCGGTGGGGAGAGGGGAGGGGAAATGGCTTTGATGTCAGACTCCCCAGCTTGCCCTGGTGGGACCAGCCTCCACTCTGAGAACAAGGGCCCTGTTGGAGGGGCTGCAGAAAAGCTGCAGGTGCTCAGAAGGCCCCCTCGCGCCGCTCTGGACTCAAACGTGCTTCTCCTAGTCCTTTGCCACACTTGGATTCCTGGTGAGGGAAGCCCGTGGTGGCCAATACTACGGCCTGAACTGGCTCCTGGACAGAGATGTTCGGCCCCAAGGGGACTAGAGTGGAGAAGAGGTGGTGACCGAGGGAAAGAAGCTTGCAGAATTAGGAATTTCCAACTGTGAGTGCTTCAGTCTTGCTTCAGCCTGTCGGTTATCAAGGATGGAAAAGGGAAGGAGCAGGCAGAGTCTCAGATGGGAGGGTCCCGCCGGCAGAGATACACGAGGTCTTGGAATTGATGGGAAGTCCAGAATCAGCTGCCTCCCCACCGGTCCGCCCCCTTTTCTCTTGATCAACACAGCCCTGAGCTGAGGGGAGGGTTGGCGCAGGGCCTCCTAGCACCACCAGGGGGCAGCACCCACCCATCCAGAATAGACTGACTGCAGGTTAGGCAGGGGGCTCTCCTCGCTTCCTGGGTTCTGTGCTTTGGGGAAATAGCATGACCTCATACACGCAGAACCGGTGGGAGATGAGCCCTAGGATGCCAACTGTGGCATACTGAACCCCCCAGAAAATTCAAGAAGGAATTAGCCCAGAGCTCTAGTGTAAAACCTTCAGCCAGTGCTGAGGCTTTCTCTGGAAGCCAGTGGCCTGAGGCTGAGGTCCCCAATTCAGGAGCTTGTCAGCACCTGAGTCAGGGGCCCTCCCATCCCGGGCACCTTCATCCCACTGTGCCTCCCAGGCTGGGCCCTCTGATTCCCGTGGCTCTTTCGAGGTTCCCTTACTCTCAGCGTCAGCTTTCTGACCTCCTCTCCAGGGCTCCTTTTTCCCTGGGCAGCTTTCTTCCTCCCCCCATCCCCCACTTGCCAATCACCATGCGCAAACACCGCAGAATGGAAGCACCCAGAGCGCAGACATTCACTAGGGAAAGGATGGGGTGGGGCTCTGTCGTCCTGATTGATTTCTAGAGCCCGGAACAGCTTCTGGCACCTAGTAGGACTCCAGAAATACTAATTGAATGAACAAATGACTCAGGAGTAAGATGGGTTTTTACCGCTCCCCCCAGCCTCTCCCTTTCTTGGGATGACTGAGTTCAGGCAGCCTGAAGAACAGAAAGGGGGGGCGGGGAGGGGCCAGACCGCAAGGGAGTTTGCCAGTGCACAACCAGGCTGGACCTTGCAGCTGCTCATTACGGTCCGGTCGTTAATATTCTCGCTATAGTTCCTTCCTCGCTCCAGCTCACGGCCAGGCCTGGCTCTTCTCTTCCCAGACATATTTGGGGTTTTTCTTTTTTGCCGCAGGAAGCTCAAAGCCAGCTAAACTCTCACGTGCAGACATCAGGTCCAAGGGGCAGGGGGACGAGACACAAACGGGGTGCCAGTAAATGTGTGTTTCTGGCTACAGACCAGATGCCCCACCTCCTCTGCCTATTAATATGGATCATCAAAGATCATCGTCATTTGGGTTTTCTCGCTCCATCATTAATGAGGCTTTGGCTTGTAAGAATCCCTTGAATGTGCACTGGGCTGTTACCCTTTCCTCGGAGCACCCCTGGGCCCTTGTCTTGCTTGTCCAGTACCGCCAGGTACTCCTGGTCTGGAAATCTGACGTGTACAGGTGTCCTGGCAGGTGTGTCGGTCGCCTTGCATTTCTGCCCTAAGATCCTCCTTACATCACCCAGACGGACCTGGAGGCTGCCTGAGACTGTAAAAAATAAAATGAAAATTAAGATGAGGCTTAATTTAAGGATGTAGAAGAGGTTCTGGACTTAAAAACAAATGAATCTGGAAGCTGCTTTTGGGATGAGGCCAGTCAAGTCGGTTGGTGCCTAATGCTTTGGGCATGGCGGCTTCTCAATCACTTAGCAAACAAGTTCTCAGGAGGCAGACACTGTGGGGGAGAGCAAGACGAAAACGCAGTGCCTGGGGGAGCTGGGGTCAGAAAGGCGCATGAGAGGTAGCAAGGGCCAAGTCACACTGCAGTGTGCGAAACAGCAGCAGAAACAGGACGGGGTCCCAGGGCAGGGCCGGCAACGACGAGCCTGAGCTTAACTTAATGGTCTTCCAGGCCCAGCCGCCCGACACCCGTAACAGCGCCAGGACTCCAGTTCCCTTCCCCAGACCAGGAGCCAGCATGGTCCCCATTCCACCGCGGGGGCTTCCGTGAGTGTGACAGAGGCGGTAAGCATCGAGACCTCGGGCAACTGGGCCTGGTTGGGCCTGGCTGGGCCTGGTAGGAGGAGGATGGGGGCGGGGTGGTCAGGAGGCCCAGCACGGTGTCTGGGGCAGAAGGGGACACCATCTCTCCACTCTCTCGCTTATCCCGCCTCCAGTCAGCCGCAATGAAACCGCAACAATGAGACCAGCTTGGCGGGGAGGGGGCTACGGAAACCGCTAGAAGGGGAGAGAGGTTAGAGGTCAGGGGTGGAGAGCTCTTCTCAGTCACCCGGGCTGCAGTGGGAGGAGCTGCGGGCTCGGGGGAGGCGGGGAGCCGGGCGGAGTGGGGCGAGCGGAGAAGGTGGCGGAGGCGCGCAGGGGTGGCGCGCTAGGCTGGGTTGGGCTCTGGCGCCGAGAGGGTTACGCGCCTCGGCTGGGCTCGGCCTGGCCGAGGAAGGCTGAGATCGAGCCGCCGAAGCCCTGCAGCTAGCCCTAACGGCCCCGCGCCGCGCCCCGCCCACCCCGCCCAGCCGAGGGCGCGCCCGGGCGAGGCGGGGCCGAGAGGAAAAGGCGCCACCGGAGAATGGTGTCCGCTAGCATCGCCGGAGAGAGGCAGAGAACCCCTTGAGCCTCAGCCCACCGGCGCCGCGGCGTCCCCCTCCCACTCGCTAGGCCACCTCTCGCCCGCCCCCTTCTGCGAGCCAAGGCCGGCGCCCCGCTCGGAGATGGGCAGACGCGTGGATGGCATGGCTCTCAGCGCCGCCAGATCACAGGAGCCCGGTGCCGGGGCGCTGCGCTGAGGCTCCCACTTGGCGCATCCCGGGAAGCCTGCAGGTGTCCTTGGCCGCTTGGCCGCCGCCCGGGAGACTTCTTCGCCAGTGCCCAGATCCCAGCTCCCCGGAGCAGTCCCGCCCCCTGGGCTCAGCGCATCCAGGACGCCCCGTCTGAGGCCCCCTTCGCCCCAGCGCAGCCTCCGCCGCGCAGCACCCAGCCCAGCGCTGTTCCCAGCCGCTGCCGAGCCGCGGACGCAGGACCTGAAGCTCGCTCCTGCGGGTGCGCTTGTTTTCCTGCCGTCGCCTCGCCCTGCGCAGCCCCCGCCCGCCCGATCGCCGCGCTCAGCTCAGCCCCGCCTGCCATCGGTGCCCTGCGCTGGATTTATGAATGGGGGATAGAGGCCACATGCCGCCGCCGCCGCCTTGTGTTGACCGCACAGAGCCCGGGCCCGCGGAGCTCCGGCTGCCGTGAGAGCGTCGGCCCGGCCCCGGCAGCCGGTCGGAAGACTTGTTGCTGCAGCGCTGCCGCCGCCACCGCTGGGAAGCCGGCCGCTACCGGGGCTCGGCGCGGTCGGGGAACCAGAAGGTGGCCCGTGTGAGTGTGAGCGCGCGCGCGCCCCGGAGCCTCGCGGTGCGCTGGGACTGTGCGCCTCCTCGCCTTTTGGGGGGTAAAGTGGGGGTGTGTCCCGGACGCAGAGCGTCCGAGTGTCCAGTCCTAGCGGGGGAGCGTGTGTGTGCTTGCCCCTGCTCCCCCCCACCTCTGGCCCCTCGCTGGGGTTCTGGGCTCTCCTTTACCCCTTCTGCCTCCCTCCCTGGGCTGCCTGCCCAAACCCCAACCACCTGTGCACCAACTCCTCCCGCTCCGCGCCCCGGGGGGGAGGCAGGGGCAGGGCCACGCCGCAGAGGGGGCTGCCGCCGCCTCCTGCCTCCTTGTCGTCTCCTCCCCCTCCCCCGTCTGACGCTGCCTCCTCGGGAAGGGTGTTTGGAGGGCAGCGGCCGCCCCAAGCCGAAGCCCCGCAGCGCTTCTTATGATCAGCTCGGTGTGTGTCTCCTCCTACCGCGGGCGCAAGTCGGGGAACAAGCCTCCGTCCAAAACATGTCTGAAGGAGGAGATGGCCAAGGGCGAGGCGTCGGAGAAGATCATCATCAACGTGGGCGGCACGCGACATGAGACCTACCGCAGCACCCTGCGCACCCTGCCGGGCACCCGCCTCGCCTGGCTGGCTGATCCGGACGGCGGGGGCCGGCCGGAGTCCGATGGCGGCGGCGCGGGCAGCAGCGGCAGCAGTGGCGGCGGGGGCTGCGAGTTCTTCTTCGACCGGCACCCGGGCGTCTTTGCGTACGTGCTCAACTACTACCGCACTGGCAAGCTGCACTGCCCCGCCGACGTGTGCGGGCCGCTCTTTGAGGAGGAGCTCACCTTCTGGGGCATCGACGAGACCGACGTGGAGCCCTGCTGCTGGATGACCTACCGGCAGCACCGCGACGCCGAAGAGGCGCTGGACATCTTCGAGAGCCCAGACGGAGGCGGCAGTGGCGCGGGACAGGGTGATGAGGTCGGCGACGAGGAGCGGGAGCTGGCCCTGCAGCGCCTGGGGCCCCACGAGGGAGGCCCGGGCCCAGGAGCTGGGTCCGGGGGCTGCCGCGGCTGGCAACCCCGCATGTGGGCACTCTTCGAGGATCCCTACTCCTCCAGGGCGGCCAGGGTGAGTGGCAGGAGCCTGGGCCATCTCTCAGGCCTGCAAGGGGGCAGGGGTGGTGGTGGGTAGAGTCAGGGAGGATCCTCACCCAAACTGACCTGGCTTTCCACCACTTGCCTCCCCATCGCCGGTGCCTTCCGCAGACCGGTAGTATCACACCCCCGCCCTGTCCCCTGCACACCTCATCAGGAGATGGCACACACTTGACTTACTACTTGGACTGGGCTGCTTTGCTGTATTGCCTCCCAGCACTTGGGGGTGCGCTTGCTGAGCTCTCCCCACCCTTCTGGCTGCACAGGCCCCCTGTGTTGGTTTACCCCCACTCCTCCACAGGGTCAGAGCCCTGCAGGGGAGCTGCTGTTAGGCCTTCTGCCAGGGTCAGGCTGGGTTCAGGGAAACACAACCACAGAGTATGTTTAGTGCCCACTCTGGCGTGCCCTTGGTGAGCTGCCTCCAGGTGCGCCACCTCACTGAAAGCCTCCCGCAGCTCAGAGTGCCGGGAACTAGGAGTTTCAGAGAGGGGGACCCTGGCTTCGGCCTCCTCTGCTCACAAAAGGCAGAGCTGGGACCAGAACCCAGGCCCGAGATCCTAGGTTTGGGAAAGGTCTCTCATCAGGGTGACAAGATGCCTGCCCCGAAGGCTTCCTGGACACCCCGGAGTCCGGGCCTCAGCCGGGTGAGGGCAGAGTTACTCAGGAGGGGCCTGATGCCTGGGCCCTGCAGGCCCCCACGGCCGGCGGCCGGCCACAGGCTCCCTGGTGATGAGCCCAGATTTGTTGCCGCTTCTCCCTGCTGCAGCGCTGCTCGGCTTCCCGGAAAGCCCCGGTTCGGGTTCTGCTTGAAATGGGTGAACAGGGTGGGCTGGGGACGGCTCAGTCCCTTCCCAGCACTCCTTCCCTAAGTCGATCCAGGTTCCCTAAACGCCCCTCGGTGGGAGGGGCTGGTGGGGCAGTGGAAAGCAGCCCTGAAGGGTGGCTTTAGATTCTTTGAGAAGGGGAGCCCTGGGCTGGTGTCTGGTCTCATGGCTGGCAGCTGAAGCCTGGCTGGGGTCTCTCTGGGACACTGTGTGCTGGGTCTAGGGACTGGTCTGTCACCTCTGGCGTCCCAGGTTGTCATGCTGCTGAGTCTGAGTGCCCTGCTGCCGTCCCCAGCACCTCCGGGGATGGGCCTCCCCCTGGTCGTGGAAGGAAGAGTTTCATTGCACACCCCCTCCAGGCCAGGGCGGGAGATGGGGCCGCGGGGTGCAGGCAGGGGCCAGGCCGGCTTGCTAGACCAGGGCGTGTGGATCTCCCGCCTGGAAGACAGGGGAGGAGCAGAGAGGTCTCCGTGGCCGTGGCAGGCCAAGCCGGGGCTGCAGGTGTCCCAGGGCTGGAAGGCAGGGACCTTCTCCAGGGCTGAGCGTGAGCCAGGGTCAGCTGCCCTAGTTCCTTCTCCTGCGGCCCCCACGCCAGTTCAGAAGTCGAGGTCACGCCCAGGCCTGGGTCTGCCGTGAGTCCCAGGGGCAGTTCCCTGACCCTGCTGGTGCCCTCCCTTGGCTGTGTGCCCTGGGGGTGAGAGACAAGTGCAGATAATTCAGGCTCTTCTGAAGTGGGGGGTAGGGGGGAGGAGGCAGATTTAGCCCGATGGAGATGGGACGAGCCAGGGGGGGTGAGTGAGGTACCAGGGGAGCTAGGCCCTATTCCTGAGCACTCTGGGCTCTCTGGGGACTTCGCACCTTCTCAGGTTCTTCCCTCTTGGATTCCAAGGGGCTGTACCATCAATGAGTTTATTTCCTCTTCACCTCACTGGAGAGCGGCTCAGCCAGGGGCTCTGAGCTTACTCAGCCCCTTGAGGTCCTCCAGGCCCAGCGTCCTTTTGGGGTACAGTCACATCAGCCAGGGCATTCTGGTTGAGGTGGGAAGTTTGGGGCCAGCCAGGGGTCCCCATGGAAGCAACTCGGAGACCAGGATTCAGAGCTGTTCAGCATCGTGTCGAAGACACTGGACCAATAGCAGAGCCAGCAGCCCACCTGGGGTTTCCCGCTCCTGGTCGTTGAGACCGACGTCGCAGCATCTGCCTGGGGCTTTGGGGAAGCCTCTGCCACCGAGCCCTGGCCTCCTGCGCAGGACTCCAGGCAAAGGGGGCTTTCAGCTGTTCCTGGGGCTCAAACGAAGATACAGAATTTTTAAAAAAATTATCTAATGACAATTGCGACTTACTGAGCACTCCATGCGTGTGGTTGGCGCTAGTCTCTAATCCTCCCAATGAGTTTACAGTGGAGGCATTATCCCCACTGATGGGCCGAGGCCGTGAGAAGGCAAAGTGCCTGAGATCACACAGCCGCCCAGTGGCGGCCCGTGAGTCAGAGCCAGCGCTCTGGACCCCCGAGCCAGCGCTCTGGACCCCCGAGCCACCAATCCCCCCTTTACAATATACCTTTTCCACGAACGGTGGGGAGCTGGCTCCTTTCTCACGCAGGTGTGGAAGGTGTTCTGAGGGTCTGTACTTCCTGTGGATGGCATCGGAAAGCCCCAGGGCAGATGGTGACGCTTCCTCTCTTACCTCTCTGGGCCTGGGCCCTCCCCACTCTGTCACCTGGGTCTGTGTGCGTGCCTTCCCTGGCAGGGGTCTGCAGCGCTGTGCCCAAGGCCTTGGGGTCCTCACTGAGGGCCGGAGGGGCCCAGGAGCAGGACTCTGCCCCGAGCATTTCCCCGCACGCGGCGTCTGGTTTGAGTAATGCGTTATGACGGGAGCAGACCAGACACCAACAGGAAGTGAGCTGAGCTGATCGTGGGTGCCTGTTGCCTAGCTACCAGCCCGGCCCAGGTCAGGTAGGGGGTGTTCACCCCTGCTCCCCTCACTGTGGCCGGGCCCACAGGCCGTGGTGCTGTGGTTCCGTTTCTCTGGCTGGACCTGGCAGCGAGCACAAGCTGGTCCTGTCCCCACCTGCCCACTGTCCTCAGTCCCAGGTAGAGTGGGGCTCAGCGACAGCCAGCGAGGCTTTGCAGGCCGAGAGAGACCGGCGGCAGTTGTGGCAGCAGCCAGAGCTGTAGAACCGGGTCTTCGTCCCTTCCTGAGGGCGGACAGGAGGCTGACGAATGGGACAGGGGACACTCACCTCCCTCACGCCCACTGTGCAGAGGTCCCAGGGGCTGGGCTGGCCTAGCTCACTCATCACCCCTCTTAAGGATGAGAGTCCTCCTTTGGCTAAATCAGTCCCAGGGAAGACTTTCCCCATGAGGTTTCCCTTCCAAGGAGAGGGTGTGGGCGCAGGGTCCCCGCCACCCCGCAGGCGTCTGGGGCTGGGTTTGCACGCTGAGGAAGCATCCGCTGTGTGTCGGGTGCTGTCCCCTCTGCTTTCTTCGAATATCTCATCTGGCCCGTGGCAGGCAGGGATTATTGACCTCAGTTTACGGAGAAGGGAACCGAGGCCCAGAGGGGCTTGTTCAAGGTCACCACTCAGTGGTAAACTAGACTCAAAGCCATGAATCCACGTCTGCTTATGTGGCTGTCTCGGCACCTCCTGGGGCTGCAGCCCAGGGGTCCTCGGACTTGCGGGGGGGCTCGGAAGGGCCCCTCTGCTGTCCTGCTGTCCCTTCCCTCACTTTGCCCTCCACGTGAAAGCTCCCATCTCCTCTGTCCCCAGAATTGCCCGCATCTGAACTTGCTCTGTTTTTTCTCACTGTAGGACTTCCATAGGACAGAAAACAAGATTAGGCATCCCTGGCCCAGGCTGAGGACTGAAACCAAGGCCTTCTAGAGAGGAAATGCAGAGCCCAGTACTTTTGCCCCCAGGCCCGGCGTTGCCTGGGACCAGCTGGCCAGTGGGCATGACAGGCTTCGGAATGAGGACAGGGGTCACTGGTCCCTCCCCTCCGGGCTAGGGAGAGCCAGCAAGCGAAGCCCAGGTGCTGGCTGCCCTGCCCCCTGCAGTTCCCCGGGAGGGCAGTGCCAGCAGGCCCTAGCGCAGCCCCTCCACGTCCTCCGGGGGCAAGGGGGTGACAGGCCGAGGACCGAAGCCCTCCTCCACCCTCCACCTGCCCTGAGGCAGCCTCCACGTCCTCCTGGGCTGATTCTGTGTTTTTCTCTCTGGCCCATTTGCCTCTTGAACATCTTGTCCCTGGATGACGAGGTGTTTCTGTCGCTGGTTGGGGTTGGGTGTGAAGTGGGGGAGGGGATAACATAAACTTGGGCTATTTTGGAGAGTCAGGGGAGGGGCAGGCAAGGCAGGGCCCAGGGAACAGGCAGCCCCCAGGCCCCTCCCCCGCCCCGTGGACAGCGTGGGCCTGGGCCCCGCGCACCGGTGCCATCCTTGTGCCTGGGCGGGGCCGCCGGCCACGACCTCTGCCCAGCTCCCTGCTGGGTGATGGTCACCCGGCCCCCGGCAGGGGTCCCTGTCAGGCAGTAGGGAAGACGCCAGGCCGGGCTCTGTCAGTGCAGAGACGAGTCAGGGGTGCGCATCCCCGCAAAGGGCCAGGTCAGGGGCAGCTGGTGGCAGTGGAGGGAAGTTAGGTGACAAGACACAGCGATGATAATACGTGATAATACGAGACAGATCAGGAGCGGTGTCCCAGGAGTCTTAAAAGATACAGTTCGGTCAGAGGCAGGGGGAGGAAGGGGCGGGGCGGGGGCGGTGTGCAGGGCGGCCTCCAGGAGGAGGCCGAAGGTGAGCCGGGAGCCCTGCAGTGTGGTGACTTAGCTCCCTGAGACAATTTTTAGAAGGAGGCAGGTTATAAATAAATAAGTTTTCGATGTGGGTGGTGTCTGCCCGTGCAGACTGAGGGAAGGGGGGAACTTCTGGCCAGGGGACAAGCTTGAGCAGAGAAAGGACAGCTTGGGGCGGCGACGGGCCACGTTCCGCTGGACGCGGTCCAGGCCAGCGGTCCGGGCTGGGCTGGATTCCTCCTGGGGCAGGGGCTCGTTGGCTGCGGGCGGCAGCTCAGTGGCCCTGAGAGGCCCCAAGTGCTGGCGTGACAGGGGTGGGATTAGGTGGAGGCTGGCCCTGGACCCTGGCACCAGTGTGGGTCCTGGCCGTGGGTCGGAGGGCCCAGGTTCTGCCTTGGGGGCCCGGGGGGTCTCTTGGCGAGAACCCGGGTCTCATAGGGTGGGCAGGCCGTCCCTGTGGAGCCCAGGGACAGCTCAGAGGTGCCCTGCCTCGCAGGCGCCCGCCCCTTCCCTCCTCTTAGCCCTCAGGGCTGCCCACTTCCTTCCCAGCACGTCCCGGGCTCCCGGTCTTGCTTCCCCAGAAGGCTCAGCTCCTCATCTCAGCCCCACAGCGCTTCCTCTGCAAGTGCCTTTGGCTGTGTTCTCACATTTCTTTTCTCCTACACTTCATCCTTAATATAGGTTCCCGAGCATGAGTCTCCTTATGTTTATCTGTCCATCTGTCTCCTTGGCCCCCCTCCTCGGGCTCCCCTTCCCTGCCCCCACTGGTTGTATTCAGTTCCCAGTGACTGGTGTCTGTCACCTCCCCACCACCCCCTGGCCTGTGCCAGGTTCCTGAGACACTCCAGGCTCTCTGCTGAGTTTGACAAATATCATTTCTGTTCATCCTCAAAGTGGCCCTGTAAGGTAAGTACCGCCCTCAGCCCCTCGCACATTGAGCGTGCTGAAGCTGAAGGGCCTTTGTCCTGCCAGTCCCTTCTGTCTCTCCCCTCCTTTGGGTTCCCTCAGAGCTCCTTCAGTCTCTGCTTGGGTGTCAGCTTGGCATTGAGGCCTGGCCTGGGCACCCTATTTGAGACGGCTCCCCCACCCTCACGCTCCTTACCCCCGTTGCCTTTATTTTTCTCCCTGGTACTTACACCATCTGATATACTGTATATTTTACTTTTTCATTTGTTGATAGTGTCCCTCCACTAGAAGATAAGGTCTAAAGGACCGGGGTGTCTTGTTTTGCGTCCTGCTCTTCCTCAGCCCCCAGAACAGTGTCTGGTGCCTAGTAGGTGCTCAACTTTCCGTTTGGTGAACGAAGATCAGAGAGGTTAAGAAACTTGCCCAGGCTGTCCCAGAAAGTCAGCCCTGGAGCCCAACTTGCACCCAGAAGTGTGTGCCTTTCCATTTTCATCAAGGACTGTCCTAGGATGAGCTTGGTGGAGGAGGCTGGTCACAGGGCTGGGCCACTAGCCGAAATACCTGGGCCTCTGGGGACGGGAGGGTCCCCAGCCAGCCAGCGGGAGGGGCCCACGGGGAGCAGCGAGTGTGGAGAAGCAGTGGTCTCCTGCCCAGAGCCGAGGCACCTCCTGTCCCAGGCCATGCGACCCTGCACCCCCCCAGCTGCCAGGAGAGGAGCTGACTCCGCCCAGCCAGTTCCCAGGGGCCTGGCCATTTGGGCGGTTTTCCGCCTAGGCAGTTCCGACCTCCAGCAGAGTCGTGCCCTGAGTTCTCTTCAAAGGAGAGTGGTCCCCTTTGGTAGGGGCCAGTGGGAAGGAAGATCTCATGCACGCTGCCAGCTGTGTGGCATGGCCTGGTGGGGGCCGAACGGGAGGCTCGAGGCCCTGACCGGCCACCAGGGTGGTGCCGCCTCCTTCCCGGGCTCTTTTCTGTCCCAGGAAGCCCCCCGATCAGGAGTAGGGGGAGGAAAGCACCGGAGGGGATGGCCTGCTGAGGTGACAGCCCCTATTGCAGGCAGTGCCCGCACTTACCAAGCAGTCATGTTGGGACAGTAACGTAGGGGAGAAAGGAAGGACTGGGCCCTGGAGGGTGGCGTGCCGGAGTCCACGTCCCCGCCTCTGTCTTGGCTCAGCCGCAGGCCCGCCTGTCTCCTCGGAGGGAGGGCGTCCTGGGCCTGCCGGGCACCTGCTGCCAGCCCCGAGAGGTGGGAGCGGAGACGCAGGCCCCTCTAGGTGCCATCCAGGAGGAGTGGACTGTCCCCACGTGTTTGATCAGAGGGCCAAACTGGAAAGGGCTCCAGCCGAGGGGCCGGAGACCTGGCCTCAGGTCCACCCCAAGCTAGTCTTCTGCCCTCTCTGGTGCTGCTGTTGCCTGTGGGAAGTGGACACGTGGCTACCCTTTACCTGCCCCTCATCTCCTGAGAGGTGGCGGCGAGGGGTACAGGTGACTAGATGGGACAGCTCAGTGTTTAAAAAAAAAGCTAAAGTGAGTGAACACGGCAGGAATTCGGGGGGTAGAGCCTAATGCAGGTGGGGCGCCCGGCACTCAGCAGACCTGCCGCCCAAGGACCTGGGGCAGCAGTGGAGGGAGGCCCAAGGCAGGCTCCCGGGCCCCGCAGGCGACCGAGGCCCAGCCACGTGGCCCTCCCTGCCCTCCCCGCTCCGCCCCACCCCTCGGTAGCTTCTCCTGAGCTTGTTTTTCCGAATCACTAATTACCTTCACACCGGGCTCCCAGGTGGGCAACTCTCCTGGCTAGCTTCTCCTCAGAGGGAGCGAGTGACGGCTTCCCATGCTTCTTGGCAGCGCTGGGACATGCTGTCTCCACCCGTTACCCCAACCCCCTTTGCTTCGGGGGGACGAACATCGAGGCCAGGAAAGGAGCTTGAAATTCACCGTTGAGGGGCAAAGCAGGCAGGAGAAGCTCCGGCAAAGTGGTCAACTGGAGGAAGTGTCTGCCACCCCCTTCTTCCCTTTTCTACCTGGTCAGACTGCCCATGTTCAAGTATAAATAAGTCTTAGCGTGCGACGGGTGTCTGTCCTAAGCCACAGGTCCACATCCCGAAGGGTGACATAGTCATCAGGGAGCTGGCTGGGAGCAGCAGTGACAGATCAGAGAAGGCTTCCCTGGGCCTGTGAACCGGCCCTGCCCTGGAGGGGGTGGGGATGGGTGTGAAGAGAAGGCACAGCCTCTGATGTGGAGCAGTGCTGAGTTCAAGTCGTCTCCACGCTTTCCAGGCTGTGTGACGCTAGGCAGGTGTCTAACCTCTCTGATCCTCAGTTCCTCCTTTGTAAAGTGGGAAGATGGGCCTGCTTCACAGGGTCCCTGGGAGGACGGAGGGCCCCACTGTGCCAGGCACAGAAGAGACAGCTGATGCCGGTTCATTCCCATAGTTCCCTCCTCAGACCTGCCCCTGCTCCAGAGCCTGGGAGGAGCTGGGTTTGCCCCGACCTCCCTGTGTCCTCCGTTGGTGTTTAGTGGCAGGAGAAGCAAGGCGCGTGCCCCACACCGCCCCCTCCTGGTGCAGACTCCCAGGGAGGAGAGCAGCTCCGAGAGGCGTCTTAAGGCTGGGCAGCGTCATGGTGGGGAGGAAATCGGGCACCGGGCAGACACGGGGGTGCCACGTCCTCTCTCACCCACCAACTTCGGCTCAGCCCTGTGTTCAGGGAGGAAGCACCCCCATCCACCCACCAAGCAGAAGAGGCGGCATGGCGGGCCCTGGCCCCCGCTCCCGCTGCCCTGACAGTGGTGAATGGTATGGCATGAATCACAGACGAAGGCTCCATAATCGGTGCTATTACACATGCATTTCATCTCCATTCATAATGATGGGGCACTTAAGCCCAGCCGTTCCTCTGCCGGGTGCCCCTGTGGTTCTCCTCGAGACCCTAGCAGCTGTCGGGACCGGCTGCTGCCACGCTTGGATCCTGGCGGGGGCAGTTTCTCCTTCAGAGCTCAGGGTCCAGGAAGTGCCCGCTCTCGGGGGGAGGGGAGGGACGGCTGCTCTGGCCAGACCGCCCTTTCGGGCTGTTGTCTTCCTTCAGGCACTGCTCACTGGCGGGGCGTAAGCTGGGGCACCCCAAGGTAAGAGGCAAGAAGGAGGGGCTTGGACTTGGGGCTTCTGGAGGTGGGTCTTGGCTGGCACTTAATAGGCTCAGCTGGCAGAAAGAGGCCCGGGGTCATTCCCTCTAGCCACCTGCCTCGGGGCGTTTCCCATAATGCAGTGGACCTTAAAACTGAGTGTGCCTCGGAATTACTGGAAGGTGTGTTAGAACAGACTGCGGGGCCCTCCCCCGAGCATTTCTCATTCAGGGGGTTCAGGTAGGAGCTGAGAATTTGCACCCCTAATAGAGTCCCAGGTCCCGCCCCGACCTCCAGGACCAGAACTGCATTCTGACAAGGTTCCGATGACTCACCCCCATGACCGAGAAGCTTTGAAGTGCCCCTGGGTTGCAGGTGGGCAGAGCTGGGCAGTGAGTGGGGCAGGGCAGCTATCACTGGGGGCTTCCAGCCAAGAGCAGCCTTGAACTTCTAGGCACTGTGGCAGTGAATGGGAAGTACGGCCTTAAAGCCCCAAGGAGGTGGATGAAGACCTGTAAGGAGGGATTGCAGTTCCTGACTGTGTGCTTTAATCCCAGCCCCCACCATCCCTACCGGATGGCCTGATGACCCGGGTGCCCCCCGACCGTCCACGCAGAGGTCCCTGTGTTAAAGTTGTCCCCACTCTCTCCCCCACCCACAGGTGGTGGCCTTCGCCTCTCTCTTCTTCATCCTAGTCTCCATCACCACCTTCTGCCTGGAGACGCACGAGGCCTTCAACATCGACCGCAACGTGACGGAGATCCACCGCGTGGGGAACACCACCAGCGTGCACTTCCGGCGCGAGGTGGAGACGGAGCCCATCCTGACCTACATCGAGGGCGTGTGCGTGCTGTGGTTCACGCTGGAGTTCCTGGTGCGCATCGTGTGCTGCCCGGACACGCTGGACTTCGTCAAGAACCTGCTGAACATCATCGACTTCGTGGCCATCCTGCCCTTCTACCTGGAGGTCGGGCTGAGCGGCCTGTCGTCCAAGGCGGCCCGCGACGTGCTGGGCTTCCTGCGCGTGGTGCGCTTCGTGCGCATCCTGCGCATCTTCAAGCTCACGCGCCACTTCGTGGGGCTGCGCGTGCTGGGCCACACCCTGCGCGCCAGCACCAACGAGTTCCTGCTGCTCATCATCTTCCTGGCGCTGGGCGTGCTCATCTTCGCCACCATGATCTACTACGCCGAGCGCATTGGCGCCAGGCCCTCCGACCCGAGGGGCAACGACCACACCGACTTCAAGAACATCCCCATCGGCTTCTGGTGGGCTGTGGTCACCATGACGACGCTGGGCTACGGGGACATGTACCCCAAGACGTGGTCGGGGATGCTGGTCGGGGCGCTGTGTGCGCTGGCCGGCGTGCTCACCATCGCCATGCCCGTGCCGGTCATTGTCAACAACTTCGGCATGTACTACTCCCTGGCCATGGCCAAGCAGAAGCTGCCCAAGAAACGGAAGAAGCACGTGCCGCGGCCGCCCCAGCTGGAGTCACCCGTGTACTGCAAGTCGGAGGAGACCTCGCCCCGGGACAGCACCTACAGCGACACCAGCCCCCCTGCCCAGGAAGAGGGCGTGGTCGAGAGGAAGCGGGCAGGTGAGGCTGGAGGTCGGGAGGGAAGGCCGTCTCTCCCGCCGTGGCCCAGGGCGTCCCGCGGCGATCCTCCGCCCTTGGAATTTGGAATTGCACTTGCCTGCTCTGGGCTGCCCTAAGCGTAGCCCGTGCCTTTATGAGGGCGAAGTGCTGAGGCCGACTCTTTCTCCCCTTTGGTTCTCTGATAGCTTCCAGAGCGTCAGGGTCTGTGGCGTGAGTGTCCTGCTAAACTTAGGCTGTGACGGGCTGTACCTGGGGCGGCAAGGTGGAAGCCTAGGTTTCTAATCTCATCTCGCCCCCTCTGCTGTGTGCCCTGAGGCCAGCCGCTCACCCTCTCTGGCCAGAGATTCCTCACCTGTGAAATGGGGACCATATTAATACCCCACCCCCAGGCCTTTGATGAGACCCAAACAAATGACAGAAACCAAAGTCCTCTGAGACGGTAAACCCACTTCACAAATCTCAGACACTGTCATTATCGGCTGGAGAGCAGCACGCTGTTCTTCCGAGGAGCGTGGACACAAGAATCGTCTCTGGGCCTGATAAACGTGCTGACGTAACAGCAGCGGGAAGCTGCCTTCTGTGCGGCCCCATCTAAATCGAGTCCTGGGCTCGGGGACTCACGGGGGATGGAGGGGACGCCAGAGGCAGCGGCCCAGGCAGGACTGGGGAAGGTCGCAGCAGCTGGTCCCCGCGTCCTGGACAGGGAGGGCCTGTGTGTCTGAACCCTGGTTTTCAAGGCCGGGAGGGGCCACCTGGGACGTCCCTGCCACCTGAGTCAGGAGACGGGAAAGGAGGTTGGCTTACTTAACCCTCGGCGAGGCGGAGTTAGGTCAGAGGGGCACCTCACTGGTGGGTGTGGGACAGGCTCCTGAGGGAGGTGGGATTCTTGGTATGGGGGGCTGTTGGGGACTCGGGGGTGGGCCAGGACACTGAGGTAGCAGCCCCTGGCTAGCCTCTGTGGGCAAAGTGGGACTTGTCCACCGGGGAAGGTGCCTGACCAGGGACGCTCACCTGTGGCCTGTCAGTGGGGCCCATCTCACATGCTGAAGCCACTCGTGCCTCAGCCGTTCAGGGCCTGGGGCTTCCGTACCCATCACGCTCCCCTCCGCATCCCCCTCAAAGTGCTACCCCCTCCCCGCCCCTGAATAGAAATCCCCGGGCCGGTGCCCTAGGGACTTTCGGCTGCACCCCGAGGCCCGTTCAGGGCTCAGAGGGAAACCTGGTATCACAGTGTGCAAGTCTGCAGGCCAGCTCAGTGTTCACTGACCTGTGGCCGTCGGCCATGCCTTAGCCGGACCCTCCCTGCACGGCCACAGTCAGGGCATTACGGGCCAATGCCGGGCCGCTGCCTTCAGACCGAGCGGTCCCCCTTCTCTGGATCCGAGGGCTCCACCTCGCCTGGGCTGCTGCCTGACGGAGCCTGGGGCGAAGACCCCACAGCAGCCAGGGCTGGATGGGGCCTCCTCCACCCCAGTGTCCCCCAGACCCAGGGGAGCCCCAAGCACAGAGAGCTCTCTAGCTCAGGTGCCTGGTGAACAAGGGTAGCTTCCTTTGGGGGTCCAGGCGGATAGCTGTGGGAGCTACTCTGTTGTGTCGCCTTGGCAGGGCCACCCTGCGCCCCAGCGAGCCAGGCATTCTCTCAGGGAATGTGCTTGTCCAGTGTCAGCCCGAGCCAGACCCAAGGAGGGAGCAGGGTCTGCTGCCCGCCCGGGCCCATCTCCCAGGGCAGCCGTAGCTGACCTGGGACTCCCTGCTCATGGCGCCCGTCTCCCAGGAAAGATGCTCGGCCGAGGCCGGGAGGGAAGCCAGCATCCTGCCCCCCGCCCCCAGGCCCAGGCTCACACCCTGGGTCCCCTCCTCAGGGTGAAGTGACACCCTAGTCTGGGGTCTCACCAACTCCGTGTGACCCTGTGAGGAGGCTCCTCGGCCCTCACTTGGCGTCCTTTCTGTCTGCCCCCCGTAGACTCCAAGCAGAACGGAGAAGCCAACGCGGTGCTGTCCGACGAGGAGGCAGCCGGCCTCACCCAGCCGCTGGCCTCCGCCCCCAGCCCCGAGGAGCGCCGGGCCCTGCGCCGCTCCGGCACGCGAGACCGGAACAAGAAGGCGGCTGCCTGCTTCCTGCTCAGCGCTGGGGACTATGCCTGTGCAGACGGGAGTGTCCGGAAAGGTAGGGCTCCCCAGGCAGGGCACGGGGGGAGCCCGCACGGAGCTGGGGCTCCTCGGTGTCCCCCACAAAGCTTGAGGTCCCCTCCGCCCCTGAGGCTGTGGCCTCCATCTCCTCTGCCTGGGACGAGTCCCCACTTGTAGGATGGGTGCCCTGACCCCCAGTCCCTGATTTCCTTAGAAAGGCCTGTGGCATTCTCAGAAGGTACCCACAGCCCGCTCCCCAGGTGCCCCCAGGGAAGACAAGTGCTGACCGAAACGGGACGTGGGATCCGGGTCCCTGCCCCATCCCCTAGTTGGTTACCTTCCCCTCCTCTGGCTCCTGCTGAGACCTTCAGGCCCGGCTTCCCAGGGTCACGGCCTGCCTTTCCTTCAGCCTCCCTTACATGCAGCCGAGGCTCCCCAAGTAAGCAGTCCCATCAGCCCTGGGGAGGCCCACCTCCCCTGTCCTGCCCTGGGGGGCCTGGAGCCCAGGAGGGGCTGACCCAGCTCCGAGAGCCCCTGGGATGTGACTTGAGTAGAGCCACGGGGTGTCCAGGGGTGGGGGGCAGGGAGAGCGGGTCCCCTCCAAGAAGAGGGGGAGCGCAGGGGGGCCGCCCACGGCCTCCTGTCCCAGGAGGCTGCAGTGCCACCAGTGGGCCCGAGACCTGCACAGGGCCAGGTGCTGGAACCAGGGTTCCTGGCCTGCAAGGGCCGGTGGTGGCTGGGGCCGGGGTCTCAGCCCAGGTGCTCCTTCTGCCCAGCCCCCGACTACTTTCCTTGTCTTTCTTGCCCTGACCGGTGATCTAACCTCCCTGAACACCCTGTTTGGTTTCAGGATCCACCCTGACTGCCCCAAAACAAAGCCGTGCCCTGGTTCTTGGGCCACCTCTTAACGAGCTCTCCTGCAGCCCATTCCCCCTGCCGCTTCCCACTGTCCCCAAACCCCAGACCAGGTCTGGGCTGACTGAGGCAGGGGCGGTGGCTGCTGTGGGAATACCTGTGATGTCTCAGTCCTCCCAAGGATGTTCCCCCAAGGATGTCCTCTGGCCTGTCCGGCCATGCAGCCTCCAGAGCCACCTTCCCAGGCCCCTGGCCCTGGCCCTCTCAGCGACCCCGCTCCCACAGTATCCCCAGGGCGCCCAGACCCTAACCTGGCCCTGAGGGGTGGATGTCAGCCTAAGTCCTGCTGGCTGTCAGAAGCAGAGGCTGCGACCTGGCAGCTGGAAGGAGGTGGCCCAGAGGACATGCCCCAGCCGAAGGGCAGCAGGGGGCTGTGCCCAGACCGCTGCACCTTCTCCTGTGTCCCTCTGGTCACCCCTGGCCTCTGCGTGCCCCAGTCCTCTGGCTCTGGAGGTGTCTCACTCCCCCGCTCCCCACTCCAAACACGCAGAGGCTCCACTGTGTCCTGGTCAGTCCCAGGCCCTGCCCTGGCCGGGGCACACGACGTGGCCAGCCCAGAATGTGAGGGGGGGTCCCACCCTCGTGTAGGACTTGAGCAGCCCTGCTCTCACCCCAGCGTTGTGAGAGGCTCAGTGGCAGTAGCGCGGTGGAAGAGGCCGTGAGGGTGCGCGTCGGGAGGACCAGTGAGGTATGGGGAGCAGGTGGCCCCCGGGGAAGGGGTCGCCCACGGGCGTGCATGGCACCTGCGCCCCACCACCAAATCTCTTTGGGTGCTCCTGGGGCCTGGCTGCTCTATTTTCAAGATGCCTCCACACTGCTTCTTGGCAACAACCGTGTAGCTCAGCCAATTAGAGTAACCTTCGAGAGGGAACAGGTGGGTTGCCGGGAAACAGGCCGTGCAGCGCGCTCGGCAACTTTTCCCTGTGCCAGACTCTGCCGTGCTCACTTCTCCGCGCCCAGGCTTCATGTAGGACCAGGAGTGGGTGGGCGCAGGCCTCTGCCAGCCACTGGTGTGGACCTCCTTGTCTGCCTATAGCTGCGCACGCATCAGAGTGAGAGCTCCCTGGGAGGAAGGTGGCAGGTGCTCACTAAGGCTTCCACGGGCTGAGGAAGGAGGGTGCTGGGGTCTTCGTGCAGCTGGAGAGGCACTCAGCTGGGGACACAACAGGGCAAAGGCCAGCTGGGTGTGTGGCCCTGAAGTACGTCCTAAGGGGCCCAGGTGACCCAGAGACCAGGGAAAGTCAGGGAGCCTTTCCCAGGTAGGCCTGCCCTGCGGAGCCCCCTGGAGCATGGATGCCCCGGAGCTGCTCAGGTGAGGAGCTCGCCCTCTGACCCCTGTGCCTTTTCTTCACCAAGGCTGTGAAAAGTCCAGGAGTCTAAACAACCTTTCGGCAGCGGCTGCAACCAGCCTGGGGCTGTCTCCACTGGCGTCGAGATTCAGCTCGCCCTACCCTCCGAGAAAGCTCCTGTTCTCCCTCCCCACCCACCCCCTCCCCAGCCCAACCCCCAGGCACTCGGCCTCGTAGCTGCCTCGGCCCTCCAGCCTCTGGGCCCGCAGTTGCAAGCAGCACACCCATGCCTGCCAGCCCCCATTCCTCCTGGGGCCCGAGGGACCTGGGCCAGAGGTGAGAGTATTTAGGCCTCTGAGTTTCCTCCACGGCACCCGGCTCCCCAGAATGCTCGGGTCTGGAGATTACTCTTGGCCTCCATCCTGAGCTTGAGGGGCTGGCACGCCCCCCAGGACTTGCGACCCTGAGCCCTGCCTCCCCCACGGGGTCCCACCTTAATCACAGCAAACACATTCCCTGTGGCCTTCAACCAGTAAGCAAACAGCCTGCAACCAACATCTCTGTCTGTCTGTCTGTCCATCCCACACCCAGACCAGCAAGGAGTAAGGCTGCCCCGTGGGGCATCTCTGCGGGTGTCCAGGGGCCTTCTCTCCCAAGGGGAGCAGTGTCCCCCGCCCCTCGGAGAAGAGGCCGCTGTTGTCCAGCTCTGGCCTGGGGCGCAGGTGGGGTCCCCAGAGTCCAAGCCCCAGGATAGGCCACCCGGCCTGGGGAGCCCCTCCTTTCCAGGTGACACCCGGCAGCAGGGCCCAGCATCCCATCTGCGCTCCGAGCCTCGGCACCCCTCACCACGCTGCTCCCTCCTCTGCTTCCACGACAGTTTTTCCTTCCCCCTCTGCTGCCTCACACTCCCAGCCCAGCCTCTGAGTCGCCTGCCGCTCCCACCCAGCCTCTGCGCTCTGTATTGCTGCCAGAACCAGAGACTCATCTAATTTCTATAATTAAGTGTATTCATTTACCTAACGAGCCCAGGAGCACAACAGATTTGTGAGTCACTGTACGATCGGGGTGCACCCTGGGCAGGGGCAGCTGCAGGGTAGTGTGGGGACAGCCGTCCCGCCCCCGCCCCTCCTGCACAGGCACCCTGCCACTCCCAGGGAGGGCTGAGCCCCAGCCCCCCCACCCCACCCCCCAGCGGTGCACAGAGCGGGGCTCCCCGGGCAGGTCCTCCGGAGCCTGGGGACGGAGGGGCAGCATTTCCCCTCCACCTGATGGGAATGAGACCTGACAGCAGAGCCGTGCGCCTGGCCATTTTTAGAGTCAGATTATGCAACTTCGTGGAGGGAATGACTAAGTAAAGGCAGTAGCTGCTTCGTCCGGGGTGGGCAGAGATAGGTATGGCAGGACAGTGTTCGGGAGGATGCCGGGAAGTCTGGGGCCACCCTAGAAGGCGACCTGGGCAGAAGGGTCAGAGCATCTCCTGGAGGGTGGACAGCCTCCCCAGGTCCACGTCCCCTTCAGCCTCAGGCAGACCGGATGTGCCTTCCAGAAAGGTCTGTCCGGGTGGGAGCTGGGATGGCCCAGCCCTGCTACAGTCCCCCGGGGCCTGTCTCCCACTTGCTTTAAGGGTTGGGAAGATCCAGGGGCATCTGTGCAACCACGTGAAGAAGGAGCAGGTCCCTTTAAGAGACAGGGACAGGAAAGCCCTGTGGATGAGGATGGAGACGCCAGGAAGCTTCTCCCCTCACCGAGTGCGAGTGTGAGTGGAGGGCCCAGCTGCTCCTCCGTGAGGACAGCTTCAGCCCTGCCCCCGCAGGGCTCCCTGGCTCTGCGGGCCTGGCTGTGACAGGGGCGTGGTGAGCGAGGTGTCCAGTTTAGCTCGGGCCCCACAGCTCTCTTCCCCTCTGACTTGCATTTCTCTTCGGGGAACCGAGGTGGCTATTTCGGCGGCAGCCCTGCAGTTGTCAGGAGCCCGGGTTTCCACGGCACCCACCGCCTCCTTCCCGCCCACAGGACGGGCGTGCTCACAGCACCCCTGTGGCAGGCACAGATGTCCCTGGGCGACATGATGCAGGAGTGCCAGGCTGGGCCCCCCAGTGCCTTGGGAGGGGGGCTCCCGCACGTCCCTCTCGGCCCCCTGGCCCCCGTGGGGGAGACCCAGACCCTAGCAAGCGGGAGAGCCGAGTAGGCTGTCTGCCCCTCTACTTCTCAGGACCTCGGCCTTCCCAGGGTGCTGGGGAAGGTTCTGGAACTCACAGAGGCCCGGGCTCTGCCTGGGGAGGCTGTGCCTGCAGGGCCTCTGGGAAGGTCCTCCCTTCCTCTACAATCTGAGGGCGCAGTCTTCTTCTCCTTGCATCCTGACTTGGACCTGTACTTGGCTTCTAGAAGCCTTTCCTCTATAGCTGGGGCTCAGCCTCTCCTTGCAGAGCAGGGAAGCAGCCTGGTAGGAGTTGTCAACCTTACCTCCCAGTTTATACCAGGGCTCCTGGTGACCCTAGAGGCCACTTCTCAGCTCCCAGGGCTTCTTGAGGGGAGTGGCTGTGAGCTGGAACCAGAGGGGAAGGTGTCTGTTGGGCCTAGAGCCCTCGCTGCTTGGGAGGAGGTTGGGAGGGGGGCTGCCATTCACAGGCTTCCTGGGAGGAGGGCCTCTGATCTTGGCAGAGAGCGTCACCTTCCAAAGTCCCTGCCCCTGCAGCAGCTTCCCTGCCTGTCCCAGCTGTGCGTGCACTGGGAGGCTAGGGGAAGGGCAGGCCCGGGCCACTGACCTCATAGGCTGGCGGGGAATGCCCAGAGGGCTCCCTGAGGGCTTTGCTTTCTGGCCTCTCCTGACCCTCCCTGTGCTCCTGCCAGATTGAGGAAGGGGGCTGGGCAGGCGGTGGCAGCCCGTGGAACAATGGCAGGGCCCCAGGTGGTGGTGGCAGATGGAGCCGTGGGGGGAAGCCCAAGTGGGGCAGGTGGCAGCTCGGGTGATGGCTTGTGGGTTACAAGCCAAGCAGGAACCTCTCCCCACCCCCCTGCCTCATGCCAGGCTGCACAGCTGGGGTCCCTCTCTCCACTGCACTGGAGCTTTGAAGACCCGGGCTACTGGTTCCCGGAGTTCATTCCCTCAGCATGTGTGGAGGAGCTGTGACATCACCTGGGAGGCCCATCGGCCCAGAGCTGGGGGGGCAGAGGGACGATGAAGGGGCTTCCCCCATACCCTGACCCATCCCTGCTCTTCCTGGCCTCGTAGCCCTGGGCCCTCGTGCTGTCCAGCTCTGCTCCTGGCCTGCTCGCCACAGACTGTGGGTTGGCAGCTGCCTGCCTTCTAACTTCTCATTCTTTGTGTCTCCTTTCCTTTTGCTGAACGCCTTGCCCTCCACCCCCAGAAGGCAATGTTGGGCCGAAAGTGTGCGTCCCAGTGTCTCACACCTGTGCTCTTTAAACACAGAGACCTGCCAAGACGCCCTCTCGTCCAACTATGCCCAGGCTGAAGTGCTCACCCTCTCTTAAAGCGGCACCAGCGTGAGAGAGACAGGCAGACAGACAGAAAGCCAGAGGCTTAGGGGAACTCTGGAACCCAGGCAAGAATCTTTCGCTGGGAAAGACGCAGATATCCTTGTTTGCACAAGACTGATGGAAAACCTCCTGTGTGACCCTCGGGGCCCGGAGCCATCCGGGTCTGACGTTTTGTTCTGTTGTACATTGAAGAGATATATATGCACATATAGTATCTATATTCATACATACTATACTCTTGTGTGTAGTGCACGTGCTATTGGTGGTCTGTCTTCGTTAGGCTGTCTCCCCAAGCCCTTGACCCTCCCCCAGACCCCATTTCCTTCCTTTCACTGATTCCTCGTTTCTGCTGTACGTGTGTGTGAAACGTCCCAGGAAAAGTAGGGCTGGAACTGCCGGTCCAGCTGGGTGGTCCCAGGCTAGACTCCGTTGGGGGTGTGACCTCTGTGGGCCGGTGGCCTGTGGAAGGCCAGAATGCCCCCCAGGGTCACTGCTCCACTGGCCCCACCCCAC
Source organism: Trachops cirrhosus (assembly GCA_028533065.1). Lineage (NCBI taxonomy): Eukaryota > Metazoa > Chordata > Mammalia > Chiroptera > Phyllostomidae > Trachops > Trachops cirrhosus. Next base: position 7,174,496 of record CM052551.1, on the reverse strand, counting down.
CCCAGATTGGGGTTCTACCTCCCACCCCACGCCCCAGTTGTGGGGGGACTTCCAGGGGCTTCTCTGCAGCTTCTCCCACTCCCCCCTTACCTGTGTCCTTGACTGAAGGGGCATTTTGTCTTTTTTTTTTTTTAACATTGGGTTTTTCTGTCTCTCTCGTCCACTCGTTTTTAAAGATGCTGCTGGGCAGACGGGCAGGGAAGGGGTCTGTCTGCCCATCAGGCTCAGGGGTCTGAGAAGGGGAAGCCTTGGGCGAGCGGAGACCAGTTGCAATACTGTACTTCCTGGCCGGTGGCCAGAGGACGCGTGCAATAGCAGAGGCCAGGTGACCCCTTCGACCTTGGCCTCTGCCCCTCCCTCAGCCCTCCCGCTCCTCTGCACACTCCCCGCCTGCCCCGCCCCGCCCCGGTGTTGGTCCTTTTCTAAAGCTGTCTCCTCTCGTGTGTCTGAGGCAAGCTGCAGCCGGGGGCCCGTCGCCCTGTCGCCCTGTCTGCATGCCTTCGACTGTCATGCTGTGCTCCATTCTCAATAAAGACACCTGGGGCGTCCGCTGCTCCTGCTGTTCCAGTGACTGCCTCCGCCTCTCCTTCCGGCTCTGGGTCCGTGGGGACCTCCTTGGGTTTCTGTCCCAACCCTGGAGACAGGCAACACCCTCCAGGCCTAACCCCCCCCCCCCCAGGAATGGTCCGTTTAGAGCTGGACACAGATGCTCAGAGAGGAAAAGTGAGCTGGCCGAGGCCTGGAGATTGGCCGGCCCCCCCGGCCCCCCCCCACCGCCTGCAGGCCGAGTTCCGAGCCCACCATCAGACCTGCCACCATCCCGTGGAAGCCGAGGCTGCTGTTTGTGTAGGGAGATCCGCCGTATTCCGCCTCGGCGGTGCGGGGGGCCTCCGCCTCTCCTCCGGAAATTGCACCATTTCTATGTGGGCCAGGGCCCCGGGGAGGGACGCCAGAGACGCTGAGATGCCTGGATGGCTGGCAAAGCGAGGCCGACGAGGCACCGGTGGCACGGCTGGACCACGGAGGGCCGGCAAATGAATGCCTCCGGGGCCCAGAGAGGAGAGGCCGGGGTAGTGGGAAGGGACAGTCAGACGTGGTCCCTCAACGTCACACTCAGAGGGGCACACACAGGGCTGGCTTCACAGGCGTGGAGCCTGGGCAGCTGCTCACAAGGGCCCCCACACTCTCGGCTGTCTCCATCTTGAAGTGACAAGTAACCATTGAAGAAGGGGCCTGTTCCTTTGTGCGCTGGGCCCAGAGAATTGTGTAGCCAGGCCTGGGTGCGTGTTTGTTCTTGCTACTCTCGCCTTGCTTCTTACTCCTACTCCAGACACAAGAGAGTCACACGGGCCTCGGGTTAAAGTCTTGGCCTGCCACTTCCTAGGTGGGTCACTTGGGACGACTCCGAGAACCTCGGTTTCCCCGTCCGTAGAATGGGGACAACGGTAGCCTCTATTTTGGGGCCCTCTATCTCTACACCACAAGAAGTAGATGCACGAAGGCATTAGCTCCTGCCCCACCCTTTTCCTGGAGTTCTCGCCCTTTCGTCCCCAGGTTTCTGCCCTCTCCTTGTCCAGCCACACCGAGCGAGGATGGCAGGGCCCAGGGCAGGGAGGATGCAAAGGGAAGCCTGTTCCTGAAGCGTGAGGGGAACTCGGCCGGAGCCTGGGCCCGCAGAGGCAAGGCGTGGCAGGCGGCCAGTCGTCAATTAAAGACAAAGCTCTCCTCCGGCAGCGGAGGGCAAGCCGGGCTTCTCCCCCTCCGACAGGAGAAAGCCATTTGCAGCCAGGCTTGCCTTGCAGAAGCTTGGCGGGGGTAATGGGGTGGGATACTCGGTTGGCTCCATAATGATATTACGCATCAGGGCCCACGTCCAAAATGGCTGGGGTTTTTTTTTCCTCTTTTTTTTTTGGAGATCATGTGGAACCGTTTCATGATCAGGGGCCGAGAACTCAACCAACAAGCAGCCCCAGGGTCCCAGATGCCAGGGTGGTCCTGCAGGGATCCCAGGAGATGCAGCTGGAGTCTCAGTGACACCCTCAGATCCCTGGAGGGGCCAGGGGCCAGGGGCCAGGTACAGGAGGGTGGGGAGCTCAGTGAGAAGTAGGAGAGTGCCCCCCTCCCACCTCCCGGAAACTGCAGGCCCTTCTCTCAAGGAGGACCAGGCTTGGCTTCCTGTGGTCCCCACAGCCGGAGGGGAGCCCCAGCTAGGGAGCTGGTTAAAAGAGCAGGACTCTGGTGACCGAGACTGACTTCAGTAGTCAGAGAGATGCAGGTTCGAGCCCTGGCTCCATCACCTCCTGGTGGTGTGACTTTGGGCAAATGACAAGCTGAGTGACCCTTGACTTCCTCATCTGTAAAATGGGAGCAATGATGCTGCGACAGCCTGGAGCCGAGGGGAGAGTTCAGTGAGCCGGGACCTGTGGAGCCCGGAGACAGTGCCTGCCTCCCTCATCACTGCTTGCCAGTATGGGGGGTACTGGGAAACAACTCCCCCCAATGACCACGACCAGTGCGGCAGAATGGCCGCACCTTTCCAACAGGTGCCATGAATTTGCCTCATTCTGGTGACGCCCTCATTTCCCAATGAAGGAGTAAGACAATAATAGCAAACAGCGGATGTTTACGGTGTGCTGGGCCTTGCCTCTAATGCTCCTCCAAATGCATTCCGAGATGCGTGGTGTCGTCATCCTGGAAAAAACAGCCCCGCAATGTCAGGTCGCTTCTCCAAGGTCACACAGCCCATAAGCAGGCGGCAGAGCTGGGCTTGAACCCGAGGAGCCTGGCTCTAGGGGCCGACGCCTAGCTGCTGCGTGAACGAAACGGGCACCTAAGTCATAACCCCTAGGGTAGGGGTGAGTGCCTTTTAAGGTTTTTATGTTCTTACGGTCAGTGGATTCTCATAGCCAAGGTGTCGTTTCCCACTTCTGTAGATGAGACACCGAGGCTTGAGGAAGTGAGTGGTAGGATCCAGTCACCCCTGCCCCACCCCACCGCACACACTGCACAAAAGCGAGAAGGCTGTCTCCCCAGGCTTCTTTAATCAATGAGCAGGAGGTTACACCCGACTCAGGGAGCGACTGCTTTCTCCCTTCTGCTCCCCTCTGTGTTTCATTGTGTCTGCTCTGAAGGGGACAACCGGTGGCGACCTGTCTGGAAACCAAGTTAGAAGACTCAGTGGAGACGAGACCCCCACCTTCAGGTACTTGAAGAGCATCCGAGAGGAAGTGAGTTAGATTGTTCTCTGGTCCCAGGCAGCAGCCCTGGGCCCAGAGGGCGGGAATGTTAGGAAAGCAGACGGGGTTCAGACGAGGAACCTGGCTTGTTGTCCTTGCCATTGCAGATCGGACTCATGGCATCTCAGAGCCAATGGACAGGGCAGCCCCTGCCACCCTCCCTCAGTCCCGCTCTCCGCCCCAACAGAGGTGACACTGTTGACATCTGCCGGCTCCTTGCAGGCCTTTTGAAAAAGGGACGCTTTCTAACAAAACCGTCAAATAGGAACGGGCTGCCCTGCGGGCAGAGGAGTTCCGTCCCTGGCCGTGCGGAGAGACTCTGGTTGATGCTGTGCCTGGGGTTTGTGGGAAGAATCTCTGCTCAGCGTGGAAGGTGGAGGTAGAAGACCTCCTCCACTTCTAAGAGGTTCTGACGCACGTGGGGCCGCCCAGCTAGTGCATGGTGGAGACAGGCCCAGAAGCCAGGTCAGAACAACTCTGATAAGGTCTTTCCCACCATGCTTTTCTTCAAAATCCTAAACTCCGGGTGGAATTCCCTGCTAGACTCCCTGTCTGCCTCTTCCCGGGCAGCCCCGGTGTATGCCAGGGTGGAGGCCAGCAATGGTGGTGTGGCCGGTCCCAAGGGACTTGGGTGCCCTGGGCCTGGGTTGACCACCTGTACCCAGCACGCCTTCCCCTACAGCGTAATCACAGTGAGCACCACCTTCCTGTCCCAGGTCCAGGCCACTGCAAGTGCATGCTCTAGTACCCACACAGTAGGTGGCACCTGAGCTGGCTGAGTCCCCGGGGCCTGTGGTAGCCACACCTGGGCCCCAGACAGCGCATGTCGCTCCAGAGGCCAGCAAGGGCGGTGGGAGACTCGGGCATCTGCTCTCACCTGGGCAGCCCCTGCTGGGCATCATAGTCCGAGGAGAGGGAGCCAGGGGAGACCTTGGCTGCAGGTCAGACGGGGCAGAGGCCTTCTCTGCTGGTGCTGGAAGCTTCTCCTTCCCCTACTGGGCTGTGGAGCCAGCCCCGCCCTCTGCCGTGTTTGCCTGCTTCTAGGGCCACTGCACAGCTGCAGGGCGAGGCCTGTGGCTGAGTCAGGGATTCTGCTTCCTGAATCAGCAATACCGGGCTTGGGGCGATGGGCTGGCTAGCAGGGGTCCCTTCCTTTCTCTCTCCACACTCTTTCCCGGGTGACCTCCTTTACTCCCACAGCCTTAAACACCTCCAGGCACAGGGGACAAGCATAGCTCCAGCCCAGAACTCTGCTGTCAACCCCATCCCCCCATCCATCCATCCGTCTGTCCAACAAACTGGTATCGAGCCTCTTCTCTACCCCAGTTCCCGCTCTCCATGCTGGAGGGATGAAAGTGACCCAAACAGCCAACTCCTTTCCGCTTCCTGCTCTCCGGACTCCCTCGCTGGCCCCTCCACCGCCTCCCTGACACCGGGCTTGGACCTCACCCCTCTGCCCCAGGTCCTCCCCTCTGTGTGTGCTACCCCCAGCCTCCCCAAGGCTATCCGGAAAATGGGATGCCATCGTTAAGCCTGCCCTCATCAATCATTCATTGATTCCCTCACTCCCCATGAATTCAGTCTTTATTAGATGCCTGGGCGGTGTCCAGGGGAACCAAGAGTGAACAAGGCTACAGGATGTCTGCCCTCAGGGAGCTCACAGTCCAATGGGGCAGATACGCCCAAAGATCGGTCAGTGAAACCAAAACACTAACATCTTCCACCCGCATTCCAGCCCATTAGCAAGCTGTCTCTCCTAGCTCTGAAATATATTTGGATGCTCTTCATCATCCCCTGTTCTCCTCACTCCGGCACGACCTCTCCCCTTGGCACCCGGGGTCTACCCAGCACCAGGGACAGAGCTTCTAAACGTGGAAGCCGGTCCTGTTCCCCTGCTGAAACCTTCGGTGGCTGGGTTCCCTCTGCTTTTCGAATAAAACCCCAGCAGGCTCGCTGGGGCCCTTCCTGCCCTTCCCTCAGTACTCCACCCCTCCCTCAGCCCTCCGCCCAGCCTACCAGCATTTCGAACCTTTTTTTCACCATCTCTTCCACCATTCATGGCTTACACACGCTGACCCCTCACACAGGCCAGCTCCCCCGACTCCTTTACTGGGCTTCGTTCTCACCCTTTGAGTCTGGCTTTACATGTCACTTCCTTGGTGAGGCCCCCTCTCCTCCCCCACTGTGTTTTTGATTGTCACTGCAGCTGGCTCATTTTCCCCAGGGCACTGAGACCCCTTGGAGCGGCATATTTGCTTATCGCCTGCCTCGCTGTGAGAGCCGGGGCCTAGCGCGGTGCCGGGGCCCCATCAATCTTCTACGAATGACCGACCAGGTGGAGAAGGCCCTGCTGCACTCCAGCCTCCCTCCTCCCCGCCCCGGCTCTGGCTGCAGCTGGCTTTGCACCACTTCTAGGGCATTCCTGAGAGCCGTAGGGGAACACGGGAAAGCTCTCCTCTTTGCATTATGCATTTCCTGCCCGAGAAACTGTCAGAATAATGAGGGTGTCAAGGGGGCGGGAAGGAGAGTTCCCAGAGCTCTTCCTTTCTCTGCCTTTGGAACTGGGCGTTTGTACCTGGTGGTTCAGGTTCCTGTAAGCTTCCCCCTCCCCCACGGTGAGCTCCCCAGGGAGCCGATTCATCCTGGCTCCCCCTGGGGCCCAGCTGCTCCAAGAACAGCAGGTGCTCCAGGAAATGTCCCAGGGAACAGAGAAAGGGATGGAAAAGGAAGAGATGAGGAAGAAGGGGAGGAAAGAGGAAGAAGAGGGAGGGGCAGTGAAGGGGGTGTTGGAGAGAGGAACGTAAGGGTGGAGGGAAGGAAAACCTGGAGCCGGGACTTGCCTGGCCCAGCATGGCCCTCAGGCTAGTCCCCCTACCCCCATGCAGTCCTTCCTGAACTCAGAGCCTCCTGATCCCGCTCAGGCCTCTGGGTGCGGCAGCAGGGCACCCCCTCAGCAGCACCCTGAGCCTGGGCACACAGACCCCGGGACCTCTGGGGGCCTCTGCGGGGACAGAGCTGAGACCCCTTCACCCCAGGCACCACTGCATTCCTAATTCCCCAGAGACTCCCCCACGGCACCTCTTTCCAGGTCCTCATATTGAGGCCCCAGGTCTAAGGTCAGTGATTTCAAATTCAGTATTGGTGATCACATGTTCAGGGCGGACAAAGGGAACCAAACAAAAACCCTGAGCCTCATCCTCAGGGCCCCGGGCCGGGCCAGGTGCCCCTCGGGAAGAGCAGGGGTGAGCCCAGGAGGCTCCGAGGCCCAGAGATGCTGCTCCTGGACTAGCTGTAGCCATGGTGGACCTCCCTGAGGCGGTGGCTCCCAAGCTGCTACAGAGAGCAACATTGTGCCATTGCCACCAACACCACCCTGGAGAGGCTGCCCAACGATCCTCAAACCTGGTGGCTAGCCTGTGACATGCTCTCAGTGCACCAGGCCACACAAGACCAAGGGACAGGAGTCAGAACCAGCCCCCTTACTGACACCCCTGCGGCATCCAGCCTTGTGCCCCAGGGCCGCCTCCTCCCCTGAGGGCCAACACTGTTTGTGCTCCTGGCAGATCGATCAGGGACCTCGGTTCTCTCAGGGCCCCACTGCAGGTAGCAACCAGCTCCCGGGAGCCTGGGGGTGGATGTTGAGCCGACAGGGTAGGTAAGAAGATTCCAGCGGTACCACTCTCCCTCCAGGCCTCAGTGTGCTGGATTGCATGCGACAAGTTGGGCTTCCCTGGACAGGACTAGAAAATTTATCTCTAGTTCTCTTCATCTCTCCTGTTGGGTTTTTCTCTCCCCTCACCAGGGGCTCTCACTAACTGCTACCATCTTACTGGGCCATCTTACTGACCCTTACACACACACACACACACACACACACACACACACACTCTTCCAGGGTCCTTCTCTTCTCTTCATTTTCTAATCCCTGCAGAGGAAAGTATCTTGTATCAGTCAACTACATTCTAGTATAAATGAGGGCCCATGTGTATTTTATTTCCTAGGACATGGGATTACTGACCTCCTCTCAATTTATGGAATGAGAACCTTGTTCTCTGTTACAGGAAATCCTAGCACCCTGAGCACCAGAGAGCTCCAAACAGAGTACATACTTTTTTGTTCAGAGGATGAAGACAGCAGGGACCTCCTTGTGTGAGTCAAAGTACAGGGGCCCTACAAGGAATTCTGGCTTGGCCCTCATCAACAAGAAAGAAAACGAAGTGTGAAAGGGAATTCAGAAAGGATGTACAATAGGAGTTGCCTCTAGACAGAAGGTCCTCTCCTTTTTGTTCCCCTTTGATATTCCAGTATTGAGTCCACTGCCTGGCAAGCTCTTATTCATCCCTCAAGGCCCACTCAACTGTCACCTCCTCTGAGAAGCCTCCTGGACTCTTCCTTTAAGCTCTTACAGCACCTTGTTGCCCCTCCGTTAGACTTACCACAGTGATGGTGTGTTGCTTGTTTTCTCACTTATAGATGCTCCATGTGGCAACACTTCTATCTCCAGCCCCTGCTCAGTGTTCAGGATCTCAACAAGGAAGGAAGGAAGGAAGGAAGGAAGGAAGGAAGGAAGGAAGGAAGGAAGGAAGGATGGAATGAAGGAAAAAGGCAGGCAGGAAGGAAGTAGCAGCTTGCTGCTGACTTCCATCATTCATCCCTGTCATTCCAGCCCAAGTCTGGGTCTCATAATTTGTCCAAAGCGATCCCTCTACCACCCGGCCAGTGCGTGCCAGCCAAGTCTACCCCCGACTCCCCTCAGCTTCCCAGCCTCCGACAGGCTGGGGCTCCCCTTCCTGGTGTTAATGGCTTTCGGCTGGCACCGGAGTCCACTTGGAACCCCAGGGGCTCATGTCCTGGGTGCTTCGTCTGCATCCTCCTCCTCCTCCTCGGTCTCCGTGGGGGTGTTCATTCAGGAGCCGCACACTCTGCCGAACTCTCCAAGCCCAATGTGGTTACTCAGGTTTGCCCTCTTGGGCAAACTCCCTGCTGTTAAGTGGCCTGAGAGGCTGGAGGGGTCATTCCCACAGGAACCGAGCCAGTCCCGTAACACTGCTGGACTGGAGGATCCACGTCTGTGAAGGGGGCATTAACTCCCTGCTCTTACCCAAGGGTGATGTGAAGGGTAAAGGAGAAAGCAGGAGGACGGGTCTTCGGGGACCTCTAAAGCCAGAGAGCGGGGACCTGGGAAAGAGTAGCAGTGAACACCGCATGCTCCAGAGGGGCCGGGCACCGTTCTAGGCCCTCTGTGCAGATTAACCCTCAGAACCCACCCAGGAGGTCAGGGCTCCTGCAGTCAGCCCCATTTTACAGATGAGGAAACCAAGGCCCAGAGATGACCTTGATAGACAGACATCTCACGGATGGTAGATTCCACAGCCTGGTTTTGACCTGAACCCGGTCACCCTGGCTCTGGGCCACACACGGCCACAGGCAGGAGCTGGGCCTCAGCACCACTCTTGTTCATTTACTGCCACTGGCTTTGTCGCTCATGAGCTGTGTGACATTGGGTAAATGACTTAACCTCTCTGAGCAGGGCCCTCCATCTGTGAAACGGGGAAACTGTTTATCTCCTGCAGATTTTGCCGGGAGCAGCGAGCCAGACTCAGGCAGGTGAACGGTGCTCAGTGCGTGTCCTGCCCCGTTTCCACTTGCAGCAACAGTCCGGGGTGGGGGGGCAGCCTGGCTTCTGCAACAGAAAGTACTGGAAGCTCTTTTCCAGAATGCCCTCGCTAGGACCACTCACTACGGGGTGACAGGATGGTGGCTGTGTCCAGCTCGATGCAGGGCCGTGGGACAGGAATGCCCGTGAGATGACTCACTGGCACTGCCATTTCCCTCTTGGTGACTCAGAAGCAGTGCCACCTGTGTACCTGCTCCCCAAAGCAGTGGGAAGTCGGAGAGAGGCCCTCGAAGAATCTGCCTGCTCCCAAGGCTACCGCCTGTGCTGGGGGCCCCTGTCGCACCTACTCCTCTCTCCCCCAGGCCTGGGGTCAGGAGCTGCCCCTGGGTCTTTTCCCCACACAGCAGTGAGAGCCCCTGGGAATGGCAAGTGAGGAGGCGGGGAGGTAAGAGGAAGCACCATGGGGGAGGGGAGAGAAAGAGAGATCTCAGAAGATAAGGAAGAGGAGGAGGAGGACAGAGTGGGGAGGGGAGGAGAAGGGAGGGAGAACAGGGAGAAAGGAGGAGTGGAAGATGGAGGTGTGGGAGGGGAAACAGGCAGGAGGAGAAAAAAAGCGGGAAGGGGAAGACTGGGAGGGGAGGAGGGAGAAGGAAGAGGGATCAGCCCTGGCCGTGGGACCTAAAATGAACCGAACAGGCTGGAAATAGAACAGCGGGGCGAACCCCAAGCGCTCTGTTTGGGTGTCTGCTGAGCGAGCACGTGAATGAACAGAACTGGGGGCGCAGTTCAGGGAAGGAATAGATCCTTTCACTGCAGAGGCAGGTCAGAACGGGAGACGTGCACTCCAGCCCAGCCCAGATTCACTGGGGTTTTTTGTTTTCTTGTTTTTCCTGAGAACGTTTCTTTATGTAATCGTTATTTTTAACTGGGTTGCTGGATTAGCCTGACGCCACCCCATCCTTGGCAGGTGGCAGCTTTGGGTGACTCTGAAACCAAGACCACTCAGGGCTTTTGTTCTAACTGTGGATGCTGCTGACTTCAGGGGACGGGATCTTAAGCCACTTTCCAAAAGGAGGTTTAGGAATCTGAGTGGTGTCACTGGATACCACCTCCCTTATTAGAACAAAACCCAGTTCTCGGAAGGCTCGGGACTGGCTGGGGCGGC
>CM052551.1:7066886-7163978 GCA_028533065.1 Trachops cirrhosus | reverse complement strand
GCGTGCACCCACCCCACCCCCAGAGGGACACTGGATTGAAAAGCCATCCTGAAGCCTCCCGGTCCCCACTCCGTCTCTCCTCTTCCTCTCGACCTGAAGTAGCTTGTCCGTGCGTGTCGGGTAGGACTGCCTGGAAGGAAAGCCAGTCGGCTTCCTCCTATCTGACAGTGAGGAGGTGCGGGACCAAGGGGGATGTTTCAGAAAATTCAGGAGCTCTTGGTTCTGTGTACTGGGCGGGCCTGTCGTGGCTTCGCCCGCCCTTGGTTGACCCTCCTCTTGCAGCAGCGAGAGCCCGGCACCTTAGGCAGTGCCCCGAAGGACTCCACGTTCCTCAGATGTGAAGGGCCGGAGAGAGCCAGGCCAGCCCTCGTGTCCCTCCCGGTGACGGGATCAGAGCGGCCCAAGCACGTGCTCTTTCTTGCCTCCCTAGGCCGGCGGCTGAGTTGACGCCAGGCAGAGCCTTCTCTGACCCTCACCAACCTGCCCCCAGGGCTGCCAGGGTGTCAGCTACCGAACCACCAACCCGTAAAAGGCATCTCCACTTTGTCCTGACCTCAGAAGCCACCGCACCCCTGTGTTCTCTTCACTCTGGATTTGGTCACCAAGGCTGTAACCTGAGGCGTGTGAAATATTTTTAGCTACCAGCCATGACGCCAACCTCACCCCATTCACAACTGGGCGGCCAGAGGGTAGGAACCTGGGAGGCCCCACCAGCCAGCCACAGGGCCAAGGCTCCTTGAAGGACAAGCCTGGTCACGCCCTTCCTTTTCGGAAAGTCCCTCATGGCTCCCTTTGGGGTGATGCCTCTGTGCAGCTTCCCAAGACCCTTGACCATCTGGCCCCAGCTGGTCTCACAGGCCTTGGTCCCCGTCCCTCCCTCTCCATGCACCCAAACACACCCTTCCCTTTGCTCGGAGCGAAGCCTGCTCATCCTTAGCAAAGTCTTCTCCGACCCACCCCCTCCCGCCAGCAGAATTTTGTGTCCTTGATACCCCTGTCCAGGGGCATCCGTTTTGCTAGGTGTTCATCTGACCGCCTTGCACAAACCCTGTTACTGGGACCCTTAGCTTGGACTCATCTGTCCTGACCCCCTGCCAACGGGGTCATGGAGACCTGTGTAGCTATGCTAGGAAAAATTACCCGAAATTTAGATGAGGCCAAGAGAATGCCTGTGTGTTTCTTCGGTGTCATAGTGAAGCTTTGTTTAACAGACCTGCACGAAGACTGGTGAATTCTCTAGAACTGTGCTGTTACCACACGGCTACTGAGCACTTGGAATGTGGCGAATGCACGTGTCCACACAACAATGTTTGGACAGGTTGGTTCCATAAAACATCCTGTTGAAATAAGTTTCACCTGTTCGTGTTTACTTTTTAATGAGGCTACTACAAAAATTTAAGTTTTACAAGCATGGTTACCCATCTTGTCTATCTACTGGACAGCGCTAGAGGACGGTTTCATTGGTCCACTCTGCCCTTCGCTGTTCTTAAGGAAGGGCTCAGACTGGGAAGTTACCCTTGAACTTGTAGGTTCCCACCTGGTAGAGATCCGAATGGTTTCTGTCCAGTAAGGAGAGGGCACCCCAGTTTTGTTAGACGTATGCCAGATTTGTCTCCAGCTTCACCAGAAATGTTCTGCTGTGCCTTTCTTTTAAACCCTAGCTCCTGAAGGGCCCTCTGAACCAGCTTGGTCATCTTATCGGTTCTCTTGTTAATGGATGTGTTCGGTAACATCTTTGACACATGGCCACTCTGTATTTGTATGAGACGCATGCTTTTAACCTTTTGGAAATTCTACTTAGACAGATCTCTGTCTCCTGTCCAGGTTAAGAACAGACATTGAATTATTGACATACCTGGGTTAAACAGGGGCTAGAGAAATGTTGAAGGAATAAAAAGCGCCTGCTTGGCAGTGGGACCTTATGTTTAAACTGCCAACCACAGTCTGCGGTGGAATACCTTTCTACCATATGCCGGGGGTCAGGGCATGCACGATAGGAAAGGTGAGACCCGCTTTTCAGGACCTCAAACTATTTGGGTGGTCCCCATGAAGATTCTCTGATTTGGGGGGATCCCAAGGGGATGTTGGTCAAAACAAGTCCCTTCAGTCAGCTCAAAGCAGGGGTCCTCCTAGCCGCCCCCAGGATGCTGCTGGAAGCAGGGCACCCAGATAGGTCTCCCTTCCCCAGCTGTCCCCCCAGCCTGGGCTCTTGCCACCTGCTGCACTATGAAGGTCCCGCCAGGCCACGCTGACTGCCCACGCTGGTCTGGGCACAGGAGCGCCTTCGTGCTGGAGCTCAGAGGCAGGGCTGGCCTCGGGAGCCAGGGCCTGCAGGGGGTCTGGACAGTCTCAGGAGCCTGTCTCCTCCCCTGACCCCGCTCCTCCATCTCCACAGTGGGAAGGGCCGCTAGCAGGTAGGGGAGGAGGTCCATTGCGAATTCCTGGAGGGCCGAAACGTGTCATTTGTATGCTTGGCACCAGCTGAGCACTTTGCTGGGGCTCACAGTGGAAGCTCGGTGAATGCTAATCCACTCTGCGCAGCTCCAGCCTAATCCAGTTTCCTCCGGGAGCCTGACATACTGACTCCAAGGCCTCGCCCAGACACGGACTCCGCAACCCCGCCCTGGGGTCTGGGCCAGGCCTGCCGGCAATCAGGCATCAAATGCAGGGTGGTGACCTTTTAGAAGTGTCACACCAAGCCTGCCCTGTCCACTGTCCTTACACACAAAAGAAACATTGGTAGAGACTCTGCTGCTGGAGAAGGAGAATGAAAGCACATATTTTTTTATTATGGTGAAATCTACATAAAATGTACCATTTCAGGGCACTAAGCACTTTCACAGTGTTGTATGACCATCCCCACCATTTATCCTCATAACTCTTTCCAGCTTGTGAAAAGGAAACACTGAGCCTGTTCACCAACCGCTCCCCGGCCTCCCCTCCCCCCTCAGCCACCTTCTACTTCCTGTACCTCATGTCAGTGGAACTATGTAGTATTTGTCCTTTTGTGACTGGCTTAGTATAATGCCCTCCAAGTTCCTTCATATTGTAGCATGCAGCAGAACTTCCTTCTTTTTTGATGCTAAAAAATAGTCCATTGGGTGTATAGTATAGTCCCCCTAATCCACGGGAGATTTGGTCCAAGACCTCCACGGGACAGCTGAAACCGAGGATAATACCAAACCCTGCGTGTACGAAGTTTTTTCCTATACGTACCTGGTGAATACTTACGTATAGGCTTAACGTGTGAATTCGGCTCAGTTAGAGAGAACAGTAACTAATAATTAAACAGAACCATTATGACAATATGCTGTAATAAGAGTCATGCGAATGGCATTGGGCCATCATGAAGTAAAGTAGGGTCACAGGAACACAAGCACCGTGATCCCTTGACGGTCCCCGTGGTAACCGAGGTGGCTGCTAAGTGCCTAACAGGTGGGGGGCGTGTGAGACGTGGAGACACCGCACGAAGGAAGGATCCGAGCCCCTGGGGGGATGGCACAAGATTTCATCACGCTACTCAGAAAGGTGTGCAGTTTAAAACTCATGAGACATTTATTTCTGGAACCTTCCATTTCGTATTTTCAAACCTCTGTTGACCATGCATAACCAAAACAGGGAAAGTGAATTGGCAGATAAGAAGGGACATAAGGACTTGGGTTGCTTTCAATGCCAAGTCTGGGCTGTCGTGGATAATGGGCGTGTGACTGTGTCGGGCTGGCTCTGAGCTAGTCTCCGTCCCAGTGACATCTCGTTTCCTCCACACCACAGCCCTCTGGGGTGGAGACTGTCGTCTCCGCTTTATGGAAAGTGAAGTTTCCAGAAACCTAGCGGCTTGCTCAAGGTCATAGGTAGTGAGTGGCAGTCAAATTTGGAACCCAGGTTCGGCTTGATTCCAAAGCCACACTCTTCCCACACAGCTGGGGAACGAAAACAAATGCAGTCCTCAAAAGGACGGGCCACACCTCAAAAGCTGTTAGCGACTCACACTTTCCCTTAATTAACGATTAACACCTCGGAGAAGAGTGGGTCATTCCCGGTTTTCTCATAAAGTAACTCTGTTTTCTAGATGGTTCCCAGACACAGGCCCTCCTTCCCTGACCTCCCACCTTCCCCCTACCCCTCATTCACTGGCTAAGGCCCACCCCACTCAGCTCAAGCTTCAACTCCAACCACCACACCCTCGGGAGGGGTCCCTCCTCCTTGCTTCCCTGGGCCTCCAGGCCTCCCTGTACTCCCTCCCTCCTGGCTGCATGGTTCTCCGGGCACAGTTCACACGGTCCCTTTGCACACTCACACCTACCAGGGCCCAGTGCTCTGCAGCTGTTGGAATCAACGAATGAGTGACTCACCCAACCAATGGCAGCAGGGAAGACGAGGAAGGAAGAAAGAGAAAACCAGAATGCTCCCCCTCTACTTCGCTATTTGCGTCAGACCAGGCAGAGAGCTGTTAGACTGGTTTGTGTACCGCATGGGGCGCCACTGCACAAGCCTGAGCCACTGGGGGCGGGGGTGGTTGGAAACTCCAGGGAAAAGCGATGGAAATGTCGTCCCAGAGAAGTATGCCCGCATGGTTGGCCCAAGGAAGGAGAGGAGGAACCTTCCAGCCGGTAGATTTCGCATCCGGAGGACAGCCGGATCCCCAGGGGACAAGCCATTTGTGCGAGCTTCGGCGCGATGACTCAAACGTTCCTTCATTCGCAGTCACCCCAATTACCAGACGTGCGCTTGCTCTGAGTCAGGCACCCGCCCTGAGTCAGACACCTGCTCGCACCCAGCTCACACCTGAGGAAGAAGAGGGAGCTCAGGCCCGCTCCTGAGATGCCGTGTGCGCAGGCAGAGGCCCCCCCACCTTGGAAGGCCCGGGGCTTCTCTGGGACGAGGACACAGGCTGGGCAGGGGAGGCTCAGCCATGCCCATGGGCAGGAAGCGGGTGGCTGCTTCTGAAGCCGAGCCCCTGGATTTCAGGACGTACTTGCTTCCCCTGCAGGCCTGGCCAATGCTCTGGCCTTTGCTGACAGGACAGGAGGACCACGCGGCAGGTGGGGGTGGGGAAGGGGAGGACAGTAGGCAAACAGAGAGACAGCCAGGTATCTGGTGTGGTGACTGTTTACATCCAGAGCGCAAGGGAAGTGTCTGTCCTTTTATAGGGCTTCACGCTTCACAGGCTATGAACTTAAAAATGTACAGCAGAAAGGGAGATAGGATTTAAATTTGGACGGCAAGGACTGAGATTATCTGCCCGAGAGAGCAGGCACTTAAGTGATTTGATCATTCCTGATTAGCCATAAGGTGTTAGGACGACGGGGACATTAACCCTAACAGATGAGCAGGGGAGGCCCCGTCCCATCGTGCAGGCGAAGAAAACAGGCCATGAAAAGTGGAGGCCCTCGCTGGCCGCTCAGTCCATCAGAAAGGGCACTCGATGGCGGCATCTCTGTCCTCGGTCCTTGGTCCGCGGTCCCTGCTCGCGCGCCATGTTGCATCCCTGACCACGTGGGTACAAGGAGAAGTCCCGCACTGGGGGGACCGTGGGACCAAGCTCAGGCAGCTCTCTGAGGACTGCCCACAGGAAGGGGCAGGGGCAGGGCAGGCTCTGGGTCCCCTGGGGCCTGTGGCGCCCACCGCATCCCACCCCCTCCCTTCACCTAGGTGCCCAGGCCCAGTGGCCCTGGCAGCTTGAGTGCATTCATTTACCTTCCCCGGCATTGGCAGAGGTGGCCTGGGGAACTCAGAGGCTTGTGGCTTGAGGAGGATGTCCAGGCTCTGTTACTCAGTGTGCCTGCAAGAAAATAAATCCACTGAAGGTATTTCTCTTTCCTTCCAACAAAGAAATGAGATTGACCATCCATCCCTGGCTGCCAGAGGAGAGTTCCTTTCCTGCCTTAGTCACAGCCATTAAGTCGGTCATTTCGGTCCAGGGATGAAAGTCCACCCCGCAGGGCTGTGGCTGGCCTGGTTAAATCAAGTTCACTGGTTAGCTTGTTGACTGGGAGAGGGGTAGAGACAGGCTGTGCTCCCCAGTGGGCCCTCCCTCCCAGATGCCTGGAGCACTTGGAAACGCCGTTCCTTGGTCAGAGCGGGAGAGGGTGGAGGGCTTCCCCCGGACCCTTCCTCTTGGCTCAGAAAACGTCCCAAAGCCCCGTTTCCCTAGGGACCACCTGGCACATCACAGTCCCCGGCACTTCCTGTGCGCCGATGCGCCGTTCGCATCAGCACATCTGACCTTAACACCGTCCTTCGGAGCAGGTGTGACTCCCTCTCTGAAGACGAGAAAGCTGAGGTTCAGAGTTTCCTTGGTGGGTCAGGCAGCCAGTGCGTCGCAGAACCGTGGCCTGGCTCTGGCATGATCCTCACTCCGGTCATGGCAGGTATTGCTGTCAACTTATCACAACGAGGGAACCGAGACGCAGGCTCACTGAGCTTGTCCAAGGCAAGCAACTGCCCAGTGATAGACCTACAACTGGGGACCGGGCCTGGGTTTATGGTCTGATCTCCCTACTGCCTCAGCCCGACTGTCTTCCCTCATACCACGCACAGTGGGGCCTCCGCACCTTGGCTCACCGGTGCCTCGGCACCCTCCTCCCACCCCATCCCGTCGGCCAGCTCTCTGGAGCGACGGGACATCTTCATGGCCCGTGTGTGTATCTCATGCCAGACGTGCTGGGCCCGTTCTCTCCTTCCCACTCTCCTGTGGCATTTCCTCACCAGAAGGCACTTCATTATGATCTGTAGGTGTGTCCTCGGCGTGCACACATGTGTTTGTGTTGTTCGCAGCATTTGAATGTCTATTTAAAGATTTTATTTATTTATTTTTAGAGAGGGGAAGAGAGGGAGATAGAAAGGGAGTGAAACACCAGTGTGTGGTTGCCTCATGCGCACCCCCTACTGGGGACCTGGCCCAAAACCCAGGCATGTGCCCTAGACTGGGAATCAAACTGGCGATCCTTTGGCTTGCAGGCCAGCACTCAATTCACTGAGCTACACCCACACCAGTCAGGGCTGAATGTCCTTTTTTTTTTTTAAGATTTTATTTATTTTATCATTATATTATTTTTTTTAGAGAGAGGAGAAGGGAAGGAGAAAGAGAGGGAGAGAAACATCAATGTGTGGTTGCCTCTCACAGGTCCCCCATTGGGGACCTGGTCTGCAACCCAGGCATGTGCCCTGACTGGGAATCGAACCAGCGATCCTTTGGTTCACAGCCCGAGCTCAATCCATGGAGCTACACCAGCCAGGCTGAATGTCCATTTTTTGATGAGTCTTCCTGAGAACCTGGTGCAGGGGTGTACAAGTCCTGAGGGCTCACCAGAGCGAAGGTGATGAGCTGGTTGCTGGGAGAGCCGGACCGAGACCCAGGCATTGACCCGTGGGTAAGGCTCTTTTCTCTGCCGGCCCATAGACCTGTGATCAACTGCTTCATGGAACCGTGTCCCCGATCAGCTGATTTCCTCCCCGTTTCTTCCCCATCAGAGCCGTGAGAAGGGTCTCGCTGGGGCCCTATTGAGGTTGTCATCACACTGGCTCTGAGAGCAGCTTGAGTCAAAGGGGGGCTGGCAAGAAGTATCTCAGGTGAAGCCTTGAATGAGTCCAGCACTTGGTAAGGTGAGGTCCTGGTTCAGGAGAGGGGGCCTTCCAGCGTCCCCCAAAGGGTTCACACCAGGTCTTGGGTCTGCAGATCCCTGCCTCACCCTGTGGCTGTGCAGGGGACCACAGTAAGGACAGGCGGTCAGTTACAGACCAGTCCCCAGCGAGCCACAGCATTCTTCCTCCAGCAGGAGGGGAAAAGGAAAACCTTTGGAGGCCTGCTCTCGCCTCACCTGAAAGAGGAAATGGGAGAAGGAGGCGCTATCGTTTGCCCACAGAGTTGCAGGAAGGAACCAGGAACAGAGCGATGGGCCCCTCCTCGGGCAGTGGGTGCCCCCGCCGCCAGGCAGACTGTTCTGCCGAAAAGAAGGACTAGGTTTCATGGAACCGTTCCTGACCCAGCCAGACAGCCTGAAGGATTAGGGGTGCATCCAGGAGCCCAGCCCCTTCTCTCTGTTCCAAGCCAATCAGTCTGCTGCAGGGCCTGAGCCCCCTGAGGCTCAGGAGAGTGGTCAAGGTCACGAAGGTACCCTCAAGTGACCTGATGTGTCATTTGTGGGACCCTTCTGTGACTGCATAGCACCTACTGTATCTCCCAGAACCATCCCAAAGAGTCTCGCTCATGCTCCATCTCTCTGGCCTCGAGCGTGAGGCAGGGGCCAGGGCCGGGACTGGGGCTGGGCGTGCGACGCCTGCTCTTTGAGAGCAGCCCTGGCAGGGACTGCTTGTTCTACACTCCGCACGGCTTCCTGCTCTGGGAAATGCAGAATTAATTGAATGACATGTGCAGGATTACGGGAAGGCGATGGGGCGGGGGCGGGGCTGTCTGTCGATCCTGCCAAGGAGACTAGGAATTCATTCAACCTGTCACTTTATACTGAGCACCCTGAGCAGGTGTCAGTGAGCAGTCACCTCTTCTACCCCAAATACAGTACCTCACAGCCCAAGCACGCCCTTTGCAGGGCTGGCCAGAGCCTCCGGAAGGCCCGCAGAGAGAGAGGGCCACTGTCCTAGGGTTAGCACAGGCCACAGCTGCAACAGCCACGCCACTCAATTCCACCCCGTTCCAGTCCATTCCATGTTAGCTGATCACCTACTATGTGTGGGAACACTGCCAGGGGTGTAAGTAAGATCATCTTCCTGTTGGGGGACTCGCTGCATTGCACAGAGGACATCCAGGCACGCATGTGGCATCTCAGCACTCTCAGAAATAACCCTGGTTTCAAACATGCCGTGAACTCTGGGGAGAGCGAGGAACATGCGTGCTCCCTCATGCACGCCTGTCATCCCCACGCCTGACACAGCCTGGAACAGCGTGTGACTCAGTACACGTTTGTCCAACATGTAAATGAGCAAATGCCCGGCTCCCCTGAGCTGGACCGACACGTTCACGGGAGTCCTGAGGGAGGGAGGGCTCCAGGTGCTCGCTGCTGGCCATCCCTCCAGAACCCCTCAGTCTCCTCCCTCCAGAGCTTCTTCGCTTCGCTTCCCTGCCTTCTCTCCAGCAGACTCCCTGCCCCAGACCCATGCTCTGCGATTTCACAGGCGGCACCCCACTCCAAGTGCCCCGGGGCCCCAGTGGCCAAGGATAACTGATGTTAGCAGGCGGCTGTCAGCCAGACGCGCTACAAGACACTCGGCCTGGCTGGAGGGCCGTAGACGGAGCCGGGTGTATTTTTAGCTCTTCGGGTATCTGGACAGGTTTTGAGATGCAGTTGTTGTTACAGACACCCGGGCAAATCAGTATTCTGCTACTGGCCTCCCCACACCAGCAGTTTCCACTCTGTGTCTCAGAAGCAAGGGTTGCCATGGAGATTGAGTGCCAGGGCAACCGAACTTCCTGCAGGGAATCAGCGGCCCAGGTAGAGCTCTGGGCCAATGGGAATGCAGGTGCTCCTCGGATGGCCACAGCCTCGTGGCCTGGAGGCGGAGGATGGCAGGAGTCCCTGGCACCCTCAGAAGGGGCCATCTGGGTGACGGAGGATGCTGCCTCTGGAACTTCGTTCAAGGAGGGCCTGATCCTATGCCTTCCTCACACCGGCCATAGGCCTGGGTTGGTTCTCTCCCGGTTCCTTTGCCCGAGGACTTTGGCATCTGCTGGAAGCTGCTCCGTGGGGAGGGCGGCAGGGCCATTTTGTAAGGGGAGCCAGTCCTGGCAATTACCTAGAACACAAGCTCCGTGTGGGGTTGGGGGAGGCCAGGTGGGCCTCATCCTAGAGCCATGGGAATATCGTAGACCACGCTTCTGGGTGGCTCTGGGCAGGATTATCTCATTTTAGCCTTGCTGTCATCTGGGGGCGGGGCAGCCAAGGCAGGTGGCATGGCCCCCACTTTCCTCAGTCATTCAACAAACATTTCCTGTGTGTCTGATAGGCAGGGCAACCGACATGAAAAATCTGAGGGCCCAGAAGGCCAAGTGACCCACCTGCAGTGACAAAGCTAGTGAGACGGAACCAGAAGAGCACTCAGGTCTGTCGGGTCCGTGGAGTCGGGGGGTAAGAGCCCGAAGGAGCTCTCAGAGAGCGTCTCGCCTGACCCTTGCACTTCGCAGAAGATACACTGAGGCCCACGGAGAGCCTGACAGCTGGTCACGCAGGGAGTTGGTGGTAGGGGCCAGGATTCTTTTGCCCACTCTTCCTCACTTCACCCAGAGCCCTTTCCAGAGAAACATGCTGCCCCCAATTTTTACCGGACACTTGTTCTATGTTAGGCACCCTTCGTTGTTGTTAATAGAGATGTGACCACAGTGATTTAAACAAACTAGAGTTTTATTCTGTCTCATAAGAAAAAGTCTAGAAGCAGGTATTCTAGGGCTGAGTGACAGCTTGATAAAGTCATCAAAGATGCAGGTTCCTTCCAGCTTTCTGCATCACTGTCTTTAGCACACAGGTTCACTCCTAAAGTACCCAAAATAGCTGCTGGAGTTCTAGCCATCACATCCACATTCCAAGTAGGAAAGCAAGGAAAAGAAAGGAACAAAAGGGCATGCATACTGCCCTGTCTGAGCCAATTCCTTCTTTAGGAGTCTTCCTGAATGCCCATCTAAGTTACACTTATAACCAGTTAACACTTACTTGTTACCAGAGAGGTTAAGAAATATCTTTTACCAGAGCACATTGCTAACCTAAATAAAAATGGGGTTATGGTAGGAATGAAGAATAGGAGAATGGCGTTGGGAGCAATCAGCAATTTCTGCCTTAGGCATTTCACTGGATACTGTATGGCTATATGTATTATATAATATGTAATATGGGTCCTACGATTTATAAAGGGTTTTTGTTTCCTGCTTATTAAAACTTTTCTGTCCTTTCTAAACGTTGTGCAGTGTGTGTATATTTATTTGACAAAGAGAAAAAAACAAAACAAAGCTACCCATCCACCTTCCTTCTTCCATGTGGGTGATTCTTAGTCCTGCCCAGAGTCCCCTGTTATACTTTCATGAGGACAGTGCCAAAATTCTTGAAACAGGATTTGAACAAGCTTCATTCCGTTCATTTTGAATGAAACCTACAGACCTTGTAGATATCACCCTTGGAGGAGGCTTGGAGCAGAAGTGGCAAATCCACCCAGGAGCTGGAGAAAATCATAGCTTCCTGCAAAGCCAGCTGCCCAGCCCTGAGCCCCTCCACCCCCTGGCCCCTCCCCCCGCCCTTCCAGCCCCCAGCTCATCCTGTCTGGGAGTCCCTCCCACACACAGTCTCCTCCCTGCTGAAATCCAGTGCTGGGCTGCTGGGCTGCATGCCTGCCTGGAGTCATACTGAGCAGAAGGGGTGGACTCTGCAGGTCCGCCAGGAAGGCTCGGCCTTTGCACAGCCTCTCACAGATGGTGCGGGTTATTTATGAACTGGAACAGGCCTCCTCAAGGACCCATCAGGTAGGTCAAAGCCACGGAGAAGCTCCCCGTAAACCAAAGCTGGAGCCCACGCCTCCGGACTGCTGACTGGGAGCGCAGAGAGCCCACTCCAACACTGCCTTCCGATGCGGAGCTTTTTCACACCATTTTTAAGGAAAGTGTTGTCTGAGTCACGGTGAGAGGTTTTCAAGAAGCGGCCATGACACAGCAAGGGTCAGTCTACAAGGGGGGGCTCAAAAGAAACCGGAGTTATCTTCTGGTGGGCGGGCCCCTTGTAGTACAGGCTTCCCCAGCTAGGTGAGTGTTCCAGGAACCCATCTGTATCAGTGCACCAGCTGGTGTTGTTGTGAGAGGCTATGTTTGGCTTCGGTGAATTTTTTTTGAAGACTCTTTCAATGCATTTGCCCATTTCAAGATGGGTGATTTATGAGCGCACCTGCCCGCACTGCGCTGAATGTTCAACAGTTTTTGACCAAAAAACGGTATGACCCCCATGCCCCATCCTCCCTATTCACCTAATCTCACCGAGTGACTTTTTTGTTGTTTCCCTGGATGAAAAAAGTCCTCAAAAGGAGATGTTTGGCCGATGTGGAAGAGGTAAAAGAAAAAATGGCAGAAGCGCTATAAGGCATCAAAATCGACGAGTTCAGCAACTGTTTTGAACAGTGGAGAAAAAGTCTCGATAGGTGTATTGCATCAAATGGAGAGCACTTTGAAGGTAACTGAAGTTAAAACGTGTAAGAATAAGTACACAATTTTTAACAAATGAATTCTGGGTTTTTTGGGTGTCCCCTCGGATGCAACGTGGAACCGAAGTACAGGTAGTTCATTCGTGAGATGAGGTGAGACGCTCCTAGTATCCCAGAATCCTTGCTGCCTGCAACCGTCTTAAATGAACACGGATTTCATTTGGGAGCAGTCAGCGATCTGTGGAAACGTCTGCTCTCTCCGGTTCGCTTGAAGATGTCCAGTAAGTAGAGGTAACGGTCCCCAGAAAGACTGGCCCTCCCTACACAAAGGCAAAGGCCCAGGAGGAGAAGACGGCATGCTGGCCTCTCCCCTCCCCTTCCTGCCTGGAGTGAGACGCAGATGCCTGGGAACTCAGCAGCCGACTCGTGTCCCTAAGGAGGAAAGCCCACTCGAGGGGGGCCAGGAGCGGGAGCCTGGCCAGGGTCTGGGGTCCTCCATGACTTCTTGGCCACATCCCTGGACTGACCTGCCCCCTGACTTCCTGTTATATGATGAAAATAAAAGCCCAATTTGGGTCAGCCGGCATCAGTTTCTGATACAAAAAGTCAAACGCAGTTCTGATGCCCAAAGGCTGCTGAAGGGCTGTGCCCCCTCGTGTGACGGCAGCCTTGACAACCGACTTGCAGGGCTGTCCCACTTCCGTCGCCTGGTCCCTGGGGGGTTAGAACCGGGCCAGCTCGGGTCAGACCACCCCAGGGATCGGGGAAGAAACTCGGGCAGAAGCCTCCCACCCAGCCGAGCCCCCAGCAGGCCTGGCACGCCTCTCAGACCGGGCTGGGCTCTTCCTTGACTGTCTGCCTGTACGTCACTCTGCGGGGGTGGCCAACCCGAGGGCCAGGATGGCTCGGCATGCAGCCCAACACAAAACCGTAAATGTACTGAACACACATGAGATTTCTTTGTTGTTGTTTTCGTTAGCATTTGTGTAGTTCATGTGCGGCCCAAGACAGCTCTTCCTCTTCCAGTGTGGCCCAGAGACGCCAAAAGGCTGGACACCCCTGAGTAAGGAGGCTTTGTCCTGATATTGGTTTCTTAAAAGTTCCGGCAATGTTCTCTGTGCACCTTTCAGTAATGTCTGCTGACAAAAGATCGCGTTTTTGTTGCCGTATTATTTTCCGTGTGTTATTTCAGTCATTTTTCACGGTAGACAAAGCAAGTGTTTCCCTACGGGCATGTGGCTTTTTGTGTTTTGCAATTATTAAGAAATACTGCAAGACTCTCGTCGGCATTCGTCACTGTATTTAATGAAATGTTGTGAAATACTGGGGTAAGTGCTGGAAGAACTTTAAGCATCAATAAAATAATTGATGTTTTATGTTTATGTTTGGAGTCTAGAGTCTCACTTTTTAAATATCTTACTAATTGGGAAGCTTTCTGCAATTATTAGCTAATATCTCAAGGTCAAAACTCTTAGGTCAGTAACCTTCTTTAGTGATAATAACTGCCAACCGTATTTTAGGGAGTTACGTTGAAAATGTTGAATTTTTGGGGTCCCCTTTTCAGACACAATTAAGTTGTTGTTGCTTTTGCCGTGTAAATACAGCTAACAAAGAGCGTATCCAGGAGGTCATTCCAGACATTTTCTTATTGTTTCTGATATTTGCGTTATGGATCACCTATTTAACCCAGATGCCTTTGCAGGAAGCTTTTGAAGCCATTTGCGCACTTTGTGAAGATCATATAGACACAGAGTAGGCAATCACAAAGTCGAATGGAGAAAAATATCACAGATGATACTCGAGATTCCTGCCTACAAAGTCCTTACAGATCCAGAAGGACTGAGATCCTCCATCTATGGGGCCGTCGGCAGGGGGCCGTCTTATGCCCTCCACGGTGCGAAAGGGAGAGGGAGAGGGTCCTATTCCTGGGTCCAGGAGGGTCAAGTTCTTCATTCTCCGAGACTTCTCAGCTCAGAGGCATTTTCCTGTCTGGCGTATTCTCCCTTGGGAGAAGCACAGCACCCCAGGGGACCCCGCTCTTCTCTCTCCCCTAGAGCGGGGGTGTCCAACCTTTTGGGATCTCCGGGCCACACTGGAAGAAGAGTTGTCTTGAACCCCACATTAAAAATGCAAACACTCATGAGAACAAAAAAAAATCTGATAATGTTTTCAGTAAATTTACGATTTTGTGTTGGGCCGCATTCCTAGCCACCCCGGCTTTATAGGAAGATTGCTCTATGTTTGATTAAAAATAGAGAGATTTCGAACATCTCCGTGAATGGGCTTTGCTAGATTCTGTATAAACACTAGACACATGGAGAAAGGACTATTTCTGAACCACTGAGGGAGAGATGTGTGTGGGAAGAGTCAATGACTTCCTTTACAAAATGCTTCATGAGAAAACTACGGACTCGAACACAAGGGGCCCTGGGGTGAGGGGACAGGGACGGACCCACACTGGACATCCACCCGTTCAGCTGGCAGCAGAGACGTGAAACCCAGACGTGCTCGCAGCGTTAATGTTGCCGTGGATGTCGTTCGTTTTATAAGACTAAGGTCTTTCAACTATAATGTTAGAGTCTTTACGCCACTTATCACTGAGGTGTGGGGCGGCCGGGAACATCAGCCCTGTGGCAGGGAGGGTCCCCGGTTTGGCTTGGTTTTTTGAGCAGATTTTGCAGTCTCCAAACTTTTAAATGTATTTTTATTGAAAGTATTGGGGTGACACTGGTTAATAAAATCATATGTTTCAGGCATACAGTTCTATGATATGTCATCTGTGTATGGTATTGTGTGTTCACCACCCCAAGTCATGCCTCCCTCCATCACCAGCGCCCCCCCACTCCGCCCTTTATCTCCTCCCACCTCCCCCAGCCCCTTTCCCTCTGGTAATCACTGCACTGTTGTCCGTGTCTGTGGGGTTTTGTTTTTTGTCTTTTTGCTTAATCCCTTCACCTTTTTCACCCAGCCCCCCTCCGCTCTGACAGCTGTCTGTTCTCTGTATCTGTGAGTCTGTTTCTACTTTGTTCGTTAGTTTATTTTGTTCATTAGTTTCCACATATAAATGACATCATATGCTATTTGTCTTTCTCTAACTGGTTGATTTCACTGAGCATAATACTCTCCAGGTCCATCCACATAGTTGCAAAAGGTTAAGATTTCCTTCTTTTCTGTGGTTTCACGACAAGCTCTTAAACCAGTTACCAAACTTAAAGATAAATCACGTGTTTCCCCTATAAAGACAAACGCTCCATTTTTATGGCCCTTCTCTGCGAGGACAAATGGCTGTCAGATTTTTTTAATAAGCACTCTTGATCTTCCCCTTCCAGATAAATGATTTATTGTCTCTTTTAAAAAAATACAGTCATGCTAAGGAAAAAGCACTTGAAAACAGATGTTTGGATGTTTCCATTGTCATCCGATTTTGCCCAGAGCCCCGCTTGTCATATCTTTAAATCTATCGTATCTGCATCCTCAGGAAAGAACTGAGGACAGAATTTTCTAACTTGTTTTTAATCTTCTAAATGAGAAGTCTCCATAGATTTTTACCTCCATTCTATTACAATTATAAAAATATAATATATACAGTATGATAAATAACCATAAGAATGTTTCTGTTTGCTTAAAATCACTGACTTTTGGTGCCAGAGCAATTGTGTGATGCTTACTGTATGCGGCCTTCCACTGCTGGTTGTCAGACCCCATGGGAGGGCCCTTGTCTTCTGCCCCGAGGGAAGCTGGGTGACTCTTTCTTATTCTCCTGTCCCTGCCCCTCCTCTCCGTCACCCTGTCCCCCACCACCTTGCCCCAATCCCATCATTGTTCTGCAGGTGCCACATTTGTTCCTGGGAATGTCAAGTTGAGTCAGGAGGGACTTCCTAGTCCTCTAGCCCACGTTTGGAGACTTGTTTCTGCAACCCCCTCTGGCTCCCTCACGACCACAGGGTAAACCCTGACTTCTATGCAGGACAGCTGTGCTCCGCCTGGCCTGGGCTCTACCAGCCTCATCAGACTGCCTTTCTCGATTCTTCTCCAGGAGCCCTCCACCTCCAGGAGCCTTCCTCCTCCCTGCTCGTCTGAGGTCTGGGTTTGCACCAAGACCCCAGCTCTTGTCCCATTTCCTTCTTGCACCTGTTGGCCTGGCCTGCCAGGCGCCCCTCCTGGAGCTTCCCTGCAGCACTTATCTGCGCCGTCAGGAACTGTCAGCGCTTATGGGGAGGATGCTGTGTCTCTCGAACCTGTGAGCACCGGACCGTGCGCCTCCGTGTCGCCCCAGCACCGAGAACAGAGCCCCATGGACAACGGAGCATGCTGCACACAGGCCTCATGCCTCACCGGACCGTGTTACTGCTGAGTACGGGAGATGCTCACTGGTGACAGCGGGGCACCTGGGGTCTTTGTGGTGACTTGTCTGCATCTGCCACGTGCACATTTTCTGTGGCGGAGGGAGTAGCCCTGTGCTGTGACAGAATCGCTGGCTGCCTGGTGACAGAGGGGACATGTGGGGCCAGGAGACATGGGCTGCCCAGTCTGTTCTGGGGATAGCCGGCTACCCTGAGCCCAGAGATTTGAGGGCTGGGTGCCAACTCCTCGCTGGGGTAAGAGTTACGGTAATAACTGCCATTCTGGCCCAAAATACATTTAGTGACATGCTGGGAGATTTGGTTGCATGAGGCAGACTTTAAAAATACATAAGAATTTAAGGTGGTTTTTTTTCCCCCTACACCTGCTGGGGGAGCATGTCCACACGTCTGGGCTAATATTAGGACTATTTATTTTCTGTGGCTGACTCTTCCTCGGCCCTCTAAGATTGCCGCCGCAGATAGAATGACCGGTGTTGATTTTGGCAGCCCTCGCCCAGCAAGGGTTACCGGGAGTAAGCAGGGGCACGTCTGGATGACACAGGCAGACAGACACCCGGGAATATGTGGGTCAGTCCAAACACGGCCATCATCTGCCCCACAGCTGTTCCCGGGGTTCAAAGTGGCCCTGACATAGAGGAGCCCATCATCACAGGGTACATTTCACGTGGGGGCTAATAGTTCCAAAATCAAGCCTTACACCTAGGAAAAGAAACAGCTCTTCAGCAGTAAGACGGCTCCAAGAAGCAAGTACAGGCCTGTAAACCAACAGGTTCCCTAACGTGAGGCAAAGATCAGGGGTCTTTATTTGTCAGGGGCCCGCTTCCCAAGCATCTCTTTGCCTCTGGGCTTTGCCTCCCCTTTGAGTACAAAGCCCCCCCATTCTCCCTGAGAGAATGAATGGGGGAAACGTCTATCTCTGGTGCCCTTAGTACAAATGAGGCAGGTTGGGGTTCTAAAAGGGGCTCAGTGTAAAAAAAGAAAAAGAGAAAAAAGGCAAGAGCCAAAAAAGTACAAAAGCAATTGCCAATCAAAACATAATTGATTGATGCTATACTGGAACTTCTTTTAACTTTGCCTTCCACTACACTTTGAAAGTCCCCAGAAAAATGTCTCCTTTCTAGTGTTTAGGCTCTTGCGAGGCAGAAAGACTTGGAAAACTGGTTTGCAAGAGAGAAAGAAAGAAAGCCGTCCTCACCTGGAGGACAGCCCTGGCCTCTGACCTAAGGCTGCTGGAAGCTAGAGCTGGAAGCCAAAGGGGCGCTACCCCAGGGGCTCCTCCAGGGCCCTCTCCCAGGAAGCAGGACATGGTCATGGTCACTGTCCTCCTGGCTGCCCGAGTTCCCTGGATTATAGCACACTCACGTCAGAGGGTTAACCCTCTCTGGTCTGGGGGAGTGCTAAAGAGATGTCATCCATTTAGTAGCAAGGAGCGGCTCCAGGCCCCAAAGAAAACCCGGGACCTTGGGAGGTGGGTAGGATGGGTTAGGTCCTGCCCAGAACCAGACCCACTACTCCTGAAAGCGTGGAGACTAGGCGGGAGGAAGGGGTGTTACTAGCGTCAGAGTGGGGACTGGCTGCTGAGCTCTACATGAGGACAAACAGAGCACCACTGAGCACCTACTAGTAGCAGGCACACATGCTTGAATGTGGTTCACTCAGCATCCCTGCAGAATAAGGGGGAGAATTAATGAGCAAGGAAGTCAGTTAAGGGACCCGTCAGGCTGCATCATCCAGGTCCCCCACATGGCTGCAGGGTGAGGCTCTCGGCTGAACTGACCTGAGAGGTTCATGGCCACAAAACTGGGAGGGGCAGCAGCTCAGAACCACCAGGTCCCACACGTAAGTCCAGCCCGGGACCCTGCTGGGAAATCTCTCAGTCTCTGCCAGGCTTCCTCTAAACCTGGGACTGCTTCTTCGTCTCTCCACCAACCCTGGGAGGTGGGGGCTGTGCTGTTTTTGCAAACAGGCATGGAAAGTTTAAATGACCTGCCGAAGGGCTCACAGCCGCAAAGTGGCAGGGCTGGGTTTGAACCCAAGCAGTCTAGCTCCAGCCCCTTAGCTCTGATAGCCACAGCTGTTGCCGCTACTCCCCGGCCCTGAGTGGCCCCCTATGCTAAAACTCACTCTTGGTGATAGGCCCCATTGGTTCCCCTGAAATCCTTGGCATTTGTACCCCAAAGTACCTCATTACCAGGAGATCCCTGAAATCATGGGTTCTCTCGTCCCCCTGAGGACCCCGGGTTGAAGCACTGTTGTCTTTTTAAGGTCCCCTCACCCTCTCCTGGTTGGTTCCCCTGGGGCACCCACTCTCTTTCTTCCGCCAGGCTGAGCAAACAGCGCCTGCCCAGGGGCCCCCAGCACAGCAAACTGCAGCGGCCCCAGAGGTCCTCGTAGTTTCCATTTAGCAAGCCATCAGGAGCCTCTGCGGGCGTGTCCTTGGGGACGGCTGCGATTTCTCACTCCTTCAGCTGCGGTTGGCGCAGGCGCCGTGCAGGGTGGGCTTTGCTGGGGCGAGGGGCTCCAGCCTTCTGGGAGCTGAGAGGGCAACTGGGACGGGCTGGGGCGCAGGCGGAGCTGCCGCTGGACCTCCCATCAGGCCTTCAGGCTGCTTCCGGCCGGTGCAGGTCTCCGCTCCATTCTGAAGCAGAAGAACATTGTGTTTGCTTGTTTGCTATTTATATGGTAGTTGCTGTCTGGGGGTTTCCTTTGAAGCAGACTGGTGAGCGCAGGGCCCGGAAGAACATTTCTGGCTCAGTGCTGTGCTCACACACAGCGGTTCTGCCGACGACAAGGCGGGTCCTCACTCCCCGCGGCCTCCGCGTCCTTCCTGAATCTGTACATTTCAGGTCCCACGCCTCCCCTCGCCCCCACATTAACTCACTCCTGAGTACGTTTCAGGGTCCCGCTCCTGCTTCCTGCCCAGAGCACTTTCAGCCCCCCTAGGACTAGGCCGTGCCCGTAGCCACAGTCTTACTAATTGTCTCCCTTTCAGCGGAAGGGCCCTCTGCAGTGCAGCTGGTTTTCAATCCCCCCCTCAGCGCTCTTCCCACACACTGCACCCCCCAAACAGGGCCACCTCCTGAGGGAGCAAGTCCCCCTAGTTCTTCCATAACACAGCAGGTAAACCTCATGGCTGTTTTGTTTCCAGTGGGTTTTACTGAGGTGAAATTAATCCACCTTTTTTAGCACACAGGTCTATGACTTTTGACAAATGCCTGCTGTCATATCCTCACCGCCGCAGCCACGGCGCAGGGCACTGGCCCTGGGGGGTGGCTCTGTTGGCTGGAGCGCCGTCCTGTGCACCAAAAGGTTGCAGTTTGATCTCCAATTGGATCACATATGGGAGGAAACCAATCGGTGTTTCTCTCTCTGTCTCTAAAATCAATACAAATATATCCTTGGGTAAGGACTAAAAAAAAAAAAGAGAGAAACAAAGGTACAGAACAATTCCATCACCCCCAAAGTTTCCCTCGTACCACACCTTGTAGTCAACCCCACCTCTTGCAACCACCACCAATCAGGTGGGTTTTACTGTCCCCTCTCGTTTTGCCAGAATGTCCCAGAATGTGCCACAATGTCAGCCTGAGCCTTTGGAGATTCCTCCGTGTTGCTGCGTGTGGCAGTAACCTGGCCCTCTGCCTCGACGGGTGGTGTGGACACACCGCAGTCTGTCTGTCCAGTCACCAGGAGGAGAGCTTTGGGGTTTCCCGTTTAGGCGATTATGAATGAAGCTGCTATAAGTCATTCGTGCAGAGGTTCTTCTGTGGACGTACATTTTCATTTCTCTTGGGTAAATACCTAGGAATGGGATTTCTGAGTTGGGAGGCAAGTATATATCTAACTTCTAAGAAACCGCCCATCTGTTTTCCAAAGTATCGTGTTTCAGCTCTGCCTGTGATGTTTGAGAAACCATTGCTTTGCATCCCCACCAGCATTAGGGATGTCAGTTTCCCCAGCACGCCTTTCTCCCACTCTAAAGATGTGCTGCCTGGTGCTCTCAGGATCTACTTCTGTGTTTCCCTCCCTCAAGCCGAAAACCTAGAGGCAGAAAATGGGATCTCTCTATTTCTATTCAATGTATTGCCTTCACAGAATACATCATACCACCTGTATGGATGAATGAATGAATGCATGCATGCATGAACACTATTCAGGATACTTGGAAGTTTCTAGAGGTGCTATCAGTGCTCCAGCACTCTCACCTGGAAAAACACTTTAATTCAACCAACCCTCCTCCAGGCATAGGGCAGTGCCTGGCCCACCTCTGTCCTCACCCTTTTTTAAAGTCCTGTCACCCCCAGAGTCTTCTCTTTGGTCCCTTTCTCTTAGGTACTGCCCGCTGCATTAGCTTCATTCTTCTGGGACTCAGCAGTGCAGAGAGGGCCTTCCCTTCTATGGCCAGGTGATGGCCACTGGGTCCTGGGCATGGTCTCTGGGGACACATAAGGACTGAGGAACTAAGAGGGAACTGTTCGGAAGGACAGCTGCTTCTGCCTCAAAGTTCAAACCAAAGCCCAGGAGTTGAGCGAGGATACACTGATGCCTCAGGGTAGACCGGGAGAGAGGCAGCCCAGCAGCCCGGTGACCCTGAATCCACACATTCGCTGTGAGTCCTGTGAGCTGTCCCCGCAGCACGGCTACCAGGCTTCTTTAGGGAGATCTGCCGCTCACTGGAGAGTGTGAGCGCAAACCGGGAGGGTGAAAACATGGACTCGGAGAGAAACGGCTGCGGGGAGCTGGGGACGAGGATCACAAGCAGTGGCACTGTGTGGTGGGGGACACGAGGCTGCGAGGCGGGAGGAACTGCCTGCCAGAGCGGGCCTGGGTCTGCTGACCCAGCCACACAGCACCCGAGGGCGGCAGCCAACCAGGGCTCTGAGGGTCTGCCCGTGGGATGCCTGGCCTAGCTCGGTGGCCACAGCGCCCCTTTCATCCCCTGCAGACTGGTGTTGCGGTGGCCTCAGTTCAGAGTTACACACTCGGGGACAGTGGGGGGACTGCCGATGTGGACGGTCAGCCTTTCGGTGGATTTAGGCACGGGAGGCTGCTTGGAACTCTCCCGAAGGATCTTTTCAGGAGGGCTTGGGGGCATGCGGAGGGGTGCCGAGGACAGCGGTCCTGGAGGAGGGAAGAGACAGACAGAAAAAATGAACCAGATGTCTCTGCGGAGTCCAGGGCATTTTGTGCCCCTTGTGAGGCCTGGGTAGGGCCAGAGGCCGCTGGAGACACTGAGCAAAGAGAAGAGAGACGTTGGTCCTTCAGAGGTGGGGCTGTGGGTTCAGTGCCTGTCCCTGCTGAGGCGAGGACAGGTGACTGCTGGCGTGGGGTCCTGGTAAAGGTGGGCTGGAGATGGTCAAGAAGAAAGAACCAGAGAGAGCATCTACTCCAAATTCCTGCCGCTGAGGAATCTGAGGCCTAGGGCAGAGCAGGAATTTGCCGATGGTCACCCACTAAAGTAGCGGGGATAAAACTGGGACCCACGTCTCCGGACTCCGTTGAGAGCAGTTTTGAAACAGAATCCTGGCAGCTCATCAGGAAAGTCTCGTCTAGAAAACTTCTCTTAAACAATGAAAAGCTTAAAAAGAAAAGAAAAAAAAAAAAGGGAAGCCAGACTCTTTTGAGCCCAGATGTGTTTGGACTGGTTCATCCGTATCCAGAATATCTCATGTGTGCGGCCTCGGCTACAGGGCGTTAAACCTGAAGTGTGGTGCGCAGGGCCCCCTTCCTCCTTCAGAAGACCATTCCACCCGCAAGCGGGCTCGCTGCTCCGGAGAGCGTTCAGGTCCCGCTTTGCCAGAATCGAGCAGCCACGCGGGGCTCCTTCTGGTTTAGGGTATGGCAGAAGGGGGTCGGCCACGGAGTCGGGGCGGACACCGTCCCACCACATGCTGCGGGAATCTTCCCTTTTGCTGACAGCTGCGCAGTGACTCGGGGAGGCAGCTCTGGTGGAGGAGGCCCTGCTTGCTCGTAAAGGCTAACAGTGGCCCGGAGCTCACACCACACAATCGCCCACCGTTTCCCTGCGTTCCTCCAGCTCATCAACGCCGTGACCGCCCAGATTCCCTCTTCCTGGCACAATTTTCCCGAAGGTTGTGGACCTTTGGTGACCTCAGAACTGACCTAACAGTAACTTTGTTCTGAGGTACCTGGATCTCTCTCTCTCTTAGTCTAGAAAGCCTACTCAAAGGACAGGCCCCAGCTGCCATATCTATTCCATGAGACCACCCGCCCCCTGGGGGCGGGGGCTAGGGGCAGCTACAGCTGATTGGACCAGAATCACATCCTCTCAGTGCTGAACAGTCTATTGGCTTGTCGGTAACCAATCAGATTCGCCCTCTTGAGAATTCTAATTCAGTGCTGCAGAGCCAGACCTCAATCAGAAATACAGAGGTCATGGAGAAATGGGGACTTTGCCACAAACCAAAGCTGTGAACAGGCCAGAGTTATCAAGAGGCCGAGAAGCTTCTTGAGTAAACTGAACAGAGGAAAATGACACCCGCTTGTACAATTGACGAGCCACCATGGAGGCCCCAATGAAGGAGAACCAAAGAGAGTGGCGGTACTAGGCAGGGGTGTTACCGGGGGCAGAGCGGGCCTGGCTCCTGAGCTCTGCACAAGGACAGACAGAGCACTATTGAGCGCTTACTAGCTGCGGGTGCGTATGCTTAACTGTGGTTCACTCAGCACCCCGGCAGCCCTGCGGAATAAGGGGGAGACAAAATGAGCAAAGAGGTCTGTTAAGGGGCCCATCAGGCTGCGTGGTCCAGGTCCCCGCATGGCTGCCAGTGCCAGGCTCTCGGCTGAGCTACACTGAGCACAGCCTCAGAGCTCAGATCGCCCAGGTCCATTTTCTAGGAACCTGGGCTGCACTTTATTTACCTCCTTCACTGTGGCTTGCATGAGTGCTTTCTGTCCTTTGT
This sequence comes from Trachops cirrhosus, assembly GCA_028533065.1. Classification (NCBI taxonomy): domain Eukaryota; kingdom Metazoa; phylum Chordata; class Mammalia; order Chiroptera; family Phyllostomidae; genus Trachops; species Trachops cirrhosus. Next base: position 7,140,565 of record CM052551.1, on the reverse strand, counting down.
ATCCCATAAATCCCTCCTAAAATGCCTTGATCTGCACATAATCTGATTTCATACATTATAAAAAACGATCACTCCCCAGGCTCCCTGGAGTTGGTGGCGGTGTCTGTCTGAGTCGCTGCAGTCCCCATGACGATCGCCTTGGCAGAAGGGAAGATCATTACGAAGCAGAGTGAGGAGAGGAAGGAGGAAAGCCCCCACCCCTGCAGCTGTAGCGCTTCCTGGAGTGAACAGGCCGGGGGACAAACTCGGGCAGGTGTCTAGTTCAGTGGGAAAGTGGCTTTCACTGCCTCGGCTGGTCCCTGGAGAAGAAGCGCTCTGAGCTTCCTCGGCCGGTTCCTCCACTCACTCCGTGATCCTTTGCGGTGCCCAAGCGATCATTATGGCCCCACCCTGGGTTTGGTACGGAGGACGCAGAGAGAGAACTGGACAGTTTCTTCTCACAGCTCGGTGAGAGAGACAGACCCATGAGTGCGTGGCTGGTTGGGACCCTGACGAAGACTTTCTTCTGGCCCGCCTTCCATGGGAACTGTTTATCTCTGCGTTGGTCTCTTCTATGAGAGGACCAGGACGGACAGGGACACTGGGTCGTCATCTCTCTTCCCTGCACCGAGACCCCGGCGGAGCCTAGCTCCCGGGAAGTGACCACAGCGTAAGGGCTGCAGATCTGAGCTGTGCTGCTCCTCGAGGCCTTCTGATGGTCGCCCTGGCCCTGACCGGCAAGTCTGGGAAATCTGTGCTCCTGGGTCACAAAAGGAGATGGGGGAGGGGTGAGGAGTGTAGGTGAAACCACTCAGATCGCATCGGGACAGGACTCAGGGCGCCTGCCTCTGAGCGTCCGTGAGTGACGTTTGCAGAGAGGTGCCCCCGCCTTGGGCTTAGAGCGAGAGCCACTGCTTTGCGAGTAGATCCAGGAGCAACACCCGTCGTCCCGAAGTTAGTTCACGGGATGCTCTGTATTTTCTGAGTAGGCCTGACAGTCTAACCAGTTGTAGGGGGGCCTGAACACTCCCAGGACTAAAAGGCTGCTGAGAACTGAACACATGCTTTGTGACCTGTGTACATAAAACATGAGCCAGTCAAAATCGGGAGGTTTCTTTTCTTTTTTTTAGATTTTATTTAGTTATTTTTAGAGAGAGGGGAAGGGAAGGAGAAAGAGAGGGAGAGAAACATCAATGTGTGGTTGCCTCTCATGCTCCCCTACTGGGGACCTGGCCCACAACCCAGGCACGTGCCCCGACGGAATCGAACCGGCGACCCATGGTTTGCAGGCCCACACGCAATCCACTGAGCTACACCGGCCAGGGCAAAATGGGGTGGTTTTCATGGTGCCAGACAAACAAGACGAGGGAGCCCTGACCAGCCCCCGTGGGCAGGTACCCTTGGGCAGAAATCCTTCTAGAGCAGAGATGTGGGTCCCTGGCTCCCGTGACCATTAAAAACATAAACCAACCTCCTGCCCCAACATTCAGCCTCGAGATCACCCGAGAAACTCTTGCTTCCAGATTTGGGAGTGACATTTCTCAAGAGAATTCTGACTGACCATCCCTGTCTTAGGAGGCCAGTTGGCATGAGCTAACCTTCTAGTGCATCTAAGAGATGCAAGAGCATTGTCTTCGGGCAGAGAGAGAAGGGCGTTTTGTGTTCAGGACGATGAGGAAGAGAGTGTCCTCACAGCCCCAGCAGCTCCCTGCCTCATGCAGGACCGAGGGTCACTTCGCAAAGCCCCACAAACAGACCCACAGGAGGAAGCTGCAGACATGAGTTGGTGACGGGCAGCTCCCCCAGTAAGTTCTCCACAATCGTGAGACCTGGCTCGTGTAGATTCACTGATGTAGCTCACACACGTTTAATTAGTTAGAAGCTCGAGATTAGGTGAATTGCGAAGGGCCTGTAAACTGTCCTTGCCTTTGGAAGCCTCTGCTTTCAGCGTTACCTACCACCCCCGTCCCTGCATAACCTAAAGTCAGCACCTCCTTTTCACTACCTCAATCCTCACGGGGTCTTCTGCTCACCTGATGTGGTGGTGGGTTATTATACACGAAATCAAGAAAGAACGCATCATTAAAAATGGTCTAGGCCTGCAAAATAACTTTGAAATGGCTTGCTTTTTATTTTTTTTAGACTATTTATTTTTAAAGAGAGGGAAAGGGAGGCACAAAGAGAGGGGGAGAAACAGCAATGTGTGTTTACCTCTTGCACACCCACACCGGGGGACCTGGCCCATAATCCAGGCATGTGCCCTGACTGGGAATCAAACCAGCAACCCTTTGGTTCACAGGCCAGCACTCAATCCACTGAACTACACCAGCCAGGGCAAAAAATGGCTTGTTTTTTAGCTGGAAACGTGAAATAGCCTAGCGTGAGGAGGTCTCACCCACATGAGGAAGCTGACAGAAAGCTCTCGCTGTTACTCCCTGTGCCACTATGAAGGTCACGGGCACCTCTGGGCTCTCACAAACAGTGAGATGTTCTGTTCTTTAAGAAAGAACAAACAAACAAACGAGATTTACTAGTAAAATGGACAGCCCATCACCTTTCTAATTAAGTCATCTTCTCTACCCTGAAGTAGCCCACCTGCTGCTAACCTTGGAATACTTCCCTTTCTGGGGAAATCAAGGAAAGTCCTTCTTTTCCCTTCGACACCGCAACCGGTACAGTCTGACATTCAGGTCAGCCAGCCTGGGCCACCGTGGGAATGCCAGGAACAATTCTGTTCTAAGCTGATTCCAGGACGGTCTGGGTGTGGAAGCAACACTGTGAAAGGCCCCAGCCCCGCCCCAGCCCCGCCCCAGCCCCGCAGAAGGTTCAGGAGCAGGGCTAACTCGAAACTTTTTTAAATACATTGTATTTGAAGTTATCCGATCACATTAGGTGCATATTTATAAGACCCTGTCTTTTGTGTGGGGTATTACAGAAGAATTCTCCAGGGACAGACCCCAAAGAACAAACCAGTTTCCTTGGGCAGGCCGCCTCTCTGGACCTCAGTTTCTTTATCCATAAATCAAGAAGATTTGAGTCTGTTTTTCACCCAGGATGCCTCTGCTCCCAGGGGACGTTTGGTGGTGTCAGATTTTTTTTTTTAATCTTTACCTGAGAAGATCTTTTCATTGCTTTTTTTAGAAAGAGGAAGGGAAAGAGAGAAACATGGATGTGAAAGAGAAACGTCGATCAGTTGCCTCCCAGTTAGCACCCCAACCTGGGGTCAAACTCGAAACCTAGGTGCCCTGACTGGGAATTGAACCTGCAACCTTTTGGTTACAGGATGATGCTCCAATCAACTGAGCCATAAGGGCCAGGACTGGAGATCATTTTGGCTGTAACAATATGGGGGAGTGTGCAGTGCCACTGGTATCTATGGATGCTGCTAAACATCCCACAATGCTCCAGACAGCCTCTTGCCCCCCAAAATTATTTGGCTTAAAATGTCAATAGTGTCTAGACTGAGAAGCCCTGGATCATGATCTCTAAGTTCCCTTCAAGCTACAAGAGCATCTATCTGACCTTTTGCACGAATATCAAAAACCCACATGTAGCCCTGGCCAGATGGCTCAGTTGGTTGGAGTGTCGTCTCTTGCACCAAAAGGTTGCAGGTTTGATTCCCAGTAAGGGCACATACCTAGGCTGAGGATTTAATCCTGGGTCGGGGCATATTTGGGAGGCAACCAACCAATGTTTCTCTCTCACATCAATGTTTTTCTTCCTTCCTTTCTTCCTCCCTTCCTCTCTCTCTCTCTTTCTCTCTCCCCTCTCACCAAAATCAATAAACTTATCCTTAGGTGAGGATTTTTTTAAAACATGAAAAATACCCATATGAGCATGCATATTGGGACCCCCTAAGTTTGCATGGCAAGGCCCAAGGCACTGGTTTCAGGTACAAGGAAGGAACCCTGTTTTTGTCCCTACCTCCTGGGGCTCACCTTCCAAGCCAAGACCCAGGGCCATCTGCTGCCACCTTATGTATCATCCCCAGCGTTAGCAGAGCATTCGTCATCAAGAAAGACACTCCCAGTTAGAGAAGCCTGACGGGGGTGGAGACAGAGACCATGGTGGCATCACTCCATCAGTTGGCTGGGCTGTCACTTGTCACTGGACTTTTGTCACCGCCAGATCTCTCTCATTATCCGGTGAACCCAGTTTCCATCTGTCAGGCGCCCGGGAGTGTGATCTTACCTCACTATCCATCTCTTTCCTCCTTCTGGACTGATGTCTGCCAGCTGCAAGACTCACCTTCATCAGAGCTGGGGACTCAAGGAGACTCGAATTCAGTCCTAAAAAGGATTTCAGGATGCAAGCTGTGAACTTTTATCCCAGGGTTTGGCATGCAAGGAAATGCTCAATGTGCGTGTCAATGGCACCTGTGGACCACTGCCCCCTCCCGCACCCACGGCAGACATCACCAATCAATCGCAAACCTCTCCCCGTTGCCCTGGAGCACAGCTACACACAGCATAGCCACCTCTGACCGATCAAAGATGGCATTCTGATTTTAATCAGTTTGCCATCTCCGTCTCTGAACCATTTAAGTGACTATGGCAGCAGTTGGGAGAGGCAAGGAGATGAGACCCTCAACCAGACTGTAATTTCCTGAGGGCAAGACCCAGGTCTGTTTCATTTACTAGCCCGTTCCCAGGATACACCAGAGAGGCTCACTGAAAGTTTGTTGAATGAGTGAAGAGCCCCCTCTCCCTGTGAGCTCCCTGCACTGCCCACTGCGCACTTGGCTCTGGGCTAACGCTGGAGAGAGCCGCCCCGGGGAAGGACAGCAAGGAAGGAGCAAAGGCGACTTGGTGAGCTCTGCTCTCAGGCACAGACGGGGGGCTGAGGGGAGGCCGGTTTCCATCATTTTCAGAAGAAGGGTAGTGGCTGGGAATGAGAACTGGGAATGTGAAAGAATCTGGTACTTGTGTAGCTTCCCCACATTTATTATTTTTTAATTATCCGTTTCCCGGTTCCCCGTGGAGATGAGAGGGCTTTCGGCATTTGAAGCTCTTGTTTATTGAGTGCTACGTTCCAACGGCTTTATAAACAGCAACCCACCAGTTGATCACGACGGGTCGGCTCTCTTTCTACCCCCATTTCTCAGACGCCGAGGCTCAGAGGAGTTCCTGACAGGCCCAGAGGCTCAGCTAGGGGGTGACTCAGCTCAGCGTCACACCCAGGCCAGGGCGCCCCCAGAGCCGGTATTCACAAACCCTTCAGACGAGGTCGGGCGCATTCAGGGTGGCACGGCCGTAGACTCACAAACCCTTCAGCGGGAAGGAGTCTGGGAGCTGGTGCTCGGTGGCTGCAGGGTGGGAGGAGACGGCGGCCTGTCTCTGCCAGGCTTGTGGCAGCAGAGCAGCTGAGGGCCCCAGACCTTAGGGAAGGCAGACGAAAGCCCCAAGGCGCTGGCCTGGTTGGGAATTAGCCTCGCAGAACAGAACTCTGGAAATCTCCCCAGGGTGGGAGAGGAATGAATTGGAGGTCCAGGACGGGGCATATTTCTGCTCTACTGCCCCATGACCCCTGGTTACTGCCCACCATCTCCTATCTACCCTATAGTCCGAGTTGCCCCACTCCTGTCTCCTGGTGATCTGTCCCACCATTAGGGCTGCCAGATTTAGCACTTAAACACACCGAATGGCCAGTTAACTCGGCAATTCAAATCGCAACAAATAATTGTTCAGTATAAGTATGTTCTGGGAAGTGTTCAGGACATACTTATACTCAGAAATCACTGGTTTATCTGAAATTCAAATTTAATTGGTTGTGCTATATTTGATGTAGCAATTCTATCCATCGTCCCTGGTTTACAGACCCACCGCCCCCTGCCTCCCCCAGCTCTCCCGTCCCCAGTGGAAAGTCCTGGCCCACACAGGCCTCGGAGTGACTGTGCCACGCTCCCTGCCCGGAGCTGCCTGGTGATCTTCACCCAGCTCAGGCGCTCCTGGAGCCCTCCTGGAAGCAGACAGCTGCGGCCCTGCAGACGGGGCCCTAAGCTTCCTTGTTCAAGGCTCCAGCTCCCCGTGGGCGTGATGAAGGGGCTTCTGGCCAGCAAAATAATGAAGCTAATGAGTCCCAAAAGGTTGTCTTGCCTTTTGGAAAACAGCACCACTTCCCTGGCTCTGGGCCAGACAATCATTTTAAGGTGTTTAGAGGGCGGGGGTGGGGGGAGTGAGAGGAGGGTGGTTTGTGGTCGATTTCTCCTCAACTGCAGACAGGATAGGTTAATGAGCTGTGGAAGCAGAATTCACCCAGGAAATGATGCTGAGACCCTCCCGGGTCTGTTCCCGAGGCTGTAAAGCTCCAGTTTGGAGCCTGCGGAACCTGGACACTCACTGTCTGCTGGGGGGCTGCCACCCCTCCCTTCAGACGCAGCCGCAGCGGTGGGAAGGCGCCCCACATACTGAGGAAGACAGGGAGGGGGCCCAAAAGGAGGAGGAGTGAGAGGAGCTGTGTTTTCCGTGTTCCCCCTGCCCCCCCCGTGTGCGCACGCACGCATGCACAGACACACACGTGATACATGGGAGCACACACACTCCCGGCACAGGAGCTGGGAGGTTGGCGCTCACGCCTTTTCTGCAGCTCATGGTGAGGCAGTCGCTTCCCCTGTCTAGGCCTCAGTGTGTCCGATTGTCAAATTCAGGACCAGGATCTCAGGCCTTGCCTGGAAAGGCCCAGGAGTTTGGTAACCCTACCCCACCGAGAACTCCCGAGAGGCAGGAACTGGGCGTCCACCCCCTGGGTGACTGAGCACCCAGAGCCCGCCAGCCTCAGGGTGGGTCCAATCGCTTCTGTCCAAACCAAGCAATTGGCTGGGGACTGCCCACCAAACCAGAGGCCTTCGTCAAAGCGTGAGCAGGGACCTGCCCAGGCTGCTCTGGCTGAGGCTGCAGGAGGAAGCTGCTTCTGAGTCAAGCTCCTGAGTTACCACGCAGGCCACCCTGTACACTGGCGCCTGGGGACCAAGCAGGAGACCCCGCAGAGGGGCCAGGACACATCTGGCAGGTACCTCCCAGGGTCCCACCTGCCCTGAGTCAGAGACCACAGCGAATGCCTTTCGATTTTGCTTAATTAAGCCATCTGCCCACATTAACTGGTAAATTATCTCAATCACTCCCCAAATCCCAGAGGGGAAAAAGAGACAAAAAGGAACTGTCATCCCTTAAGAGTGGAGCTGGAGTACCCTGCTCTGCTCGCCCCTCCCCGCCACCTCTCCCCACCCCCGTGACTTCTCCCTCTGGGAGAGAGACAGCCTCCAGCGCTTACCAAGCCTCCTGCTTCCCCGAACTCTGCCTCCATCTGTCGTCTCACTGCTTCCTTCTCTTCCTGGGGAAAGGAGCAGGGCTCACGCATGTCTGACCACGCAGAGGAACAAAGATGACAGCTTTTCTTTGTGTACCTTCTGCCTTGGAGTGTGGAGTACCTGTGACATTGTTCTCTTCCAATCAGCCTATGCTATTTCAGGCATCCAAAAGCATCCCTTTAGCTCCTGGGAGCCCTGTGATCCCGATGGTGGCGGGTGCCCAGCAGGGTGTCACCAAAGTGACCTGTGAACCTCACTGCACTCTGCAGTTATGTGGCTGCAGGAAGAGAAATCTCATTCCACACATCCTGTGTGCATGTCAACGGTCTCCCGGGGCACCTTTGCAGGGCTGCTGTGGCCCAGGGTGTGCTTTGCAGTTCCAGACATGGGAATTCTAAACATGCTCGTAAACACTCCAGCTCAAGAGGCATCGACACGACCCCTGAACTCATCTGACACGGATGTGCCTGAGGCTAGCATCAAACTGGAGACCAAGCTCAAGAGAGGTTGACCCAATCGTGAAAGTCCTATGAGACTGAGAAACGCAAGGCCAACTTCAAAGGGGCAACCATTCCTACCAGGTGTCCCCTTTCTGGTATCCAGCTCACCAAGAAAACTGCCAATCAGAAGGCTGCTCAGTGAGGACAGAGCGAAGGGACATGATGTCAAGGCTTTAGACAGTTGTGACAGACTGTGCCTGGCCCATAGCGGAGTCTCTCTCTCCAGAGACAGAACGTCTCTCACAGGCAGAGCCGGAGACACAGTGACTGGTTCGGGCCTTTGATCATCCCCTTCCCGGGCTCCTGGCCGACCACAGACCTTGGGTGACCATGCCCTTTCTACAGTCTGCCCGAGAACTATTGATTGGGCTGTGAGTCTCGAGCTCCATTTTTAGTCCTGGTCACCTTTTCGGGCTTGGGAATTTCCCAGTCTCTTCGTTACACATTTACAAAACACTGTTTACAGTGGGTCTCTTCAACAAATGGCTAAATGTGTCCATTTTTTGGTTAATTATTAGCTGTTTTGCTTTCTTCTTAAAAGATTTTATTTATTATTTGAGAGGGGGGAGGGAGAAGGAGAGGGAGAGGAACATCGACTCAAGAGAGAAACACAGATCGGCTGCCCCTTAAAAGGGCCCCGACTGGGGACCAAACCTGCAACGCAGGTATGTGCCCTGACTGGGAATCGAACCGGAGACCCCTCACCCTGTGGAACGTTACCCAACCAGCTGAGCCACACTAGCTGGGGCTGTTTTATTTTCTTGAAAGCGGCTTCAGCTCCAGGTTCTGGGAATATCTTTCTGTAGCTCCCTAGGTACATAGAGTCCTTTTAATGAATCATAAATCGGGCCCTCTGATCTCAGGATTTTTATCCTATTTTCGTGTGCACCGGGGTCTCTGTGTGAGGCTCAGCTCAGCCGCTTGCTAGCTGTGTTCCGTTAGGCAAGTTGCTAAACCGCCACGTGCCGTGGTTTTGTTGGGACGAAATGGTGACATTAATGATGATCTCACAAGGTAAGGATCAAGGGACACCGTGACATGTTGTATCTCAATCATGCATAGGAATGGACTGGGTTGTGTGACTCTGACACCCACGTGTGGGCGGTTTTCCTATACCACCAAGCAATTTCCCTACGCTCGTGGGGTGTCCTTCAATTTAATTTAATTCTTACACTATCTACCTGGAGATAACATCACATCCCAGGGGTTAAAGGCTCAGTCCTCCGAGCTAGAGCATTGAAGATGTGACAGATTTCCTGAAGCTTTGTCCTCTGCATTCTTTTCAGCTGATGTGCTGGGACAGCCCTGTCACCATAGGGCTACTGCCAAGTGACACGTCTCTCAATCTCCCTGAGGCCCTAACCACCCTCCCCACCACCCCGCCCGCAACCACCCAGCTCAGCAACTGATGTTCCTACTCTCAGATTCCTGATCATGGTTCTGGGTAGGGACCATTGTCTAGCACCTTGCTACCCAGAGTGTGTCCCTGTCCCAGGGTCCACTGGCCTAGCGTCACGAGAGATTGTAAAGAATGCAGAACCTCAGGCCTGCCTCGGCCTACTGAACCCTTATGTCCATTTTAACAAGACCCCAGGGGATTCGGATGCACAGGAAAGTTTGAGATGCAGGGCCTCTTAACCTTGGACCATGGACTTGAATGGGGAAAAGAAATGCGCCACCTCCATTTGCACTCGCCGCTGACCAAACTTCAGCCTTCGCTTCATCCGCGGATGTGCACAGCGGGTCACAGAAGTATGCGCAGCACTTGGGCTTCATCCCCAACTGAAACCATGGGCCTGTCCCCAACACGCCACAGCTATTTTCGATATCTTGAAATAGCCTGTGTGTACCACAGCTTCAAAGTTACAGCAAGGATAAGATCTGAAGCCAGATCATGCTATTCCATATACTAGTAATGAAGCACATATTATTATATCACAACATTTTTAAATATATTTGATAGCTATTTCAAAGGAATCGATTTCCTTTACAATCCTATGTATTTTATGTTAAACATCAGACATGGAGGGGGGGTGGGTAATAAGGACCGAGGACCCGACCTTGCTGGTTTATGTGGGGATCGAAGGCACGAGGGTGTGGAAGGCTAAGGACTGCACTGCGGAGTAGACACTGTCGGCCTCTCAGCACTCTCCTCCCCTGCGCTGGGTCCTAGGGCGTTGCGATGGAATTCGGTAAGCCGAGTGGCCTAAACAACAGAAACTGGCCGTCTCCCGGGTGTGGAGGATACGAGCTCGAGAGCCGGGCGTCGGCAGCTGTCCCACGCCTCTCCTCTGGCTCCTGGGGCCTGCGTGCGGCCTCTGGTGCTCCGGCCCCTGCACAGCAACGCCCTGATCTTGGTCTTCATCTTTGCAAGGCATGTCCCCGTGTGCGTCTGGGTCCACATTTCCCCCTTTTGTAAAGACACCAGTCATACTGGAGCAGGGGCCGCCCTACTCTGGTGTGACCTCATCTTAGCTCATTACATTGGCAACCGCCCTCGTTCCAAATAAGGTCTCATTCTGAGGTGCTGAGAGTGAATACTTCAATATATGAATTCGGGAGGGGGGCGGAACTCAACCCCAATCACCACCATGAACCCAGTTGACCCTCCTAGGCAGTGGGTAGCCCAGGAGAAATGCACAGCGAGGTCAAGTGCAAGGACGGAATGAGGTAAAGAGGTTCCAAGTCTTTGAGGTTGGTTCCGCTTTCAGGCTTGCAGCTGGACTGAGTTCCACCACCCTTTATATTAAACACTTAAACATTTATTAAATGTCTACATATTCCAGACACAGAGGATATAAAAATGAATAAAATATTGTCCTTGACTTTAAGGGAAAAGAAAGACAGCCATGTATACAAATCAGTCTGATTCATGCAGTAAAAGATTTATGTGACAAAGCGGGGAGGTCCAGGATAAGATTGTCCAGGAAGGCTTTTAGGAAGTGGTAACCTTAGAACTGAATCTTTGAAGATGACGAGGAGATTTCCAGGCAGACAAGGGGCAGAAGCATTTCAATCAGAGGAAAAGCACCATGGTATGGAAGTGTAAGAGCCCAGCTTAGCCTTGACTAGAGATGTGGGCTGTGGGAGACAGAGGTCAAAGGTAGATTGGATCACGTGTTAAAGTGGTCATCCAGCCCTGGCTGGCATAGTCTGTAGATTGAGCACAGGCTTCGAACCAAAGGGTCGAAGGTTCAATTCTCAGTCAGGACACATGCCTGGATTATGGGTCAGGTCCCCAGTGGGGCCACGTGAGAGGCAACCACACATTGATGTTCCCCTCTCTCTCTTTCTCCCCCCTTCCCCTCTCTCTAAAAATAAATAAATAAAATCTTAAAAAAAATAAAAAAGAAAAGCAATCATTAAAAAAAAAGTGGTCAGCCTGGCTGGTGTAGCTCAGTGGATTGAGCGCAGGCTGTGAACCAAAGGATCACTGGTTCGATTCCCAGTCAGGGCACATGCCTGGGTTGCAGGCCAGGTCCCTAGTGGGGGATGTGTGAGAGGCAACCACACATTGATGTTTCTCTCCCTCTCTTTCTCCTTTCCTTCTCCTCTCTCTAAACAAACAAATAAATAAATAAAATCTTTTAAAAAAAAGTGGTCATCTACAACCTAAAGAACGTCACCTTTGTCCTATAGCACAGCCATGGAAAATTCTTTCTCTACTGGAAGCTCTGAAAAGGCAGGGATCTCACTGGTTGTGAACAATGAGGCCAGAGTGCTAGGCAGGAGCTAATATCCTGCCTGGTACAAAGTAGGCACTTGATAAATCAGTGAATGAATGAATGAATGAATGTCTTTTAAGCTGCAGAAGGGTATCAGAAGAGAGGCAAGAGTGGGATGAATGTGAAAGCACAAAAATGCAGCCTGGGTAACGTACTATAAACCAGGCAACTGTTGTGAGGATCAAATCAGGCTCCAAGAAGAAGAGGGACACGAGGGGGCTGAAACAGGACGGGAGGCAGGTGGGAGCGGTGGAAAGCAGATACACGTGTAGGGCCCTAGGGCTGGAAGTCGAGGGAGTTCCTGCCCACTGAGCTCCAGGGTCTCTGTGAGGCCTCGTTCCCGAGGGAAAGGAGCGAACGGGCTGTGGGAGGACCTCTTTTGGCTGAGGATCAACCAAGCATGGGAAGAGCTAAAAAGCCAGGCTCAGCAGCCCCAAGGTCGAAAGGGAGATGCCGTCTGCGGTCACGGGCCCAGCTTGGGGCTTTGGAGGGCAGGTGCCTTAGAAGGAAACAGGGGGTCTGAGGTGGGTTGAATAGTGTCCTCCCGGAATTCATGTCCATCCAGAACCTCAGAATGTGGCCTTGTTCGCAAACAGGGACTTTGCAGCTGTAGTTAGGTAAGCTTTGAGATGAGACGTACTGGGTTAGGGAGGCTCGGAATCTAATGACTGGTGTCACTGTAGGGGTCAGAAAAGGACACACAGGGAAGAAGGCCATGCGAAGACGTGGGCAGACCCTGCAACTAGGCTGCCACAAGCCAAGCACTGTCCATACTTCGGCTTCCAGAACTGTGAGATAATAAACTCTTCATTGTCGTAAGCCTCTCCCACCCCACACCCACCCCCCAGCTTATGGTACTTTGTTATGTCAGCCGGACCTCAAGAGGCTGGTGGGGGTTGGGTTAAATGGTCAGCCAAGGAGAAGAGACCTAGTCAGGAAAGCAACGAGGTCAGGAGAGAGCAACAGATTCAGAGGAGGGGCTTAGGGCTGAGGGTCCTGAGGAAGAACGACAGCTTTAGGGAAAAGTGGAAAGGACAAATTTATAGTCAGAGAGTGGCATATTTTGTTGTTTTTTTAAAAAGATTTTTATTAATTTTTTAGATAGAAGGGAAGGGAGGGAGAAAAAGAGGGAGAGAAACACTGATCAGTTGCCTCTTGCACGCCCCCATCTGGGGACCCGGCCTGCAACCCAGGCATGTGCCCTGACTGGGAATCGAACCTGCGACCTTTCAGTTTGCAGGTCAGTGCTCAACCCACTGAACCACACCAGCCAGGGCAGAGAGTGGCATGTTTGAAATGAGTATTTCAGAGACAGAGCAGTGCCAGGTCTTAGAACCGTCTCCCAAGGACAAAAGGTGCAGGGTAGACAAATTCATACCCAAGCAGCACGCCGGTTCACCCTGACCGCAAGCCTGCACTTTAAGTCCCAGGCCCAAGGAACCACGGTTGGGGGAGAATTGAGCGGCATTTCAGACAGTGCCTGAGAGTCTGTGTTCTAGGAAGGCGGGCATTGGGCGGGGCTGGGGGCCTGGTGCCCAAATCACTGCTCATCAGCGGGTCTGCCTAGGCTGGGGCCCAGACTTTCGGAGGGAGGCCCCCGGGGACTTTCAGAAAGGCGTGCTCCGCCGGAAACCCTAGGTGGCAGAGAAAACACGGCGCACTAACATGGCACCAAAGGTGACGCCAGGCCATGCGAGGAAATGCAGAAGGAAAAACCCCAAGCAGAATCGTAAGGCAATGAAGCGACATCTCCAGTGCCAGCCAGAGAAACTCTCTGAGTTGCCCTGGGGCCAGGAATTACTCAATTAAACAGCAAAAGCCCCAAGGGAAATGGGGGAGCAGCGCCTCCTGCTCCTACACCCGAAGCTCAGCTCCCCACTTCTGCTCACCCCACGTGCCCTCTGCCAGCCGCTCCTGCCCCCAGGCCCTCCCCTTAGCTGTCTGTCTGCCACACATCCCGGCTGTCTGCAGCACTCTCCCCCTTCCATGGATGGGTCTTCCCCCTCCAGGTGCTCTCTGACCCTGGTCCAGGCTGCTTCCTAGCACTGCCCCCAACCCCGGAGCTTCCTAGCTGAGCTGCGGGGGTCCTTGGGACAGGGCCTCCTAATGTGCAAACAGGAAGGGAGCTGGTGTGGAGGGAGGAGTGGAGAGGCAACATTGAACAACTGCCTGGCCGAGAGGGCTCTGACCCGTGCCCTCCTCCTCAGCCCCTGCACAGTCCCCCCACGGGCCATTCTCTATGCCCCCTGCCCCCACATTGTCAGGGGTACAGCCCACACTCCCCTCCCAGACCTGTCCTGGGCCCTGCTTCCTCCTCAACCTCTCCCCAGCAATTTCTCCAAAGCCACCAAGCCAGGGGGACGCACTGGAAACAAAGGCAGTTTAGCTATCATAGCCCAGTGGCAGGATCAGCCAGGGAACACGTTTTGCAGAATGGGTTACGCATTCTATCGGCGGAGGTATTTCTGTCCCGGAAGACAGCTCATCTCCCAGAGTGCGAGCCACATTCACCTCCTCTAGGTACTTACACAGGTGGGGAGAGGCAGCCCGCTCGCCCGTCCCTCCCTGAAGATCAGTCTTCTCCCTTTCCCCCCGAGCCTCTCCCTGGTAATACCTGGGAGTGGTGCCTTTCAACCTGCTCTCTCGTGTGAGAAAAACCAGAGAGGCTGCTGAGAGTGGCAGGATATGGCGACAAGCTGTGACAGTCCCTAGATTATAAGCTCTCTGGCATGGCATGTTGCAGGCGATAATTCTGAGTCACCACTGCTGACATATTTATTGAGCCTTGAAGGAAACACTGCAGAGTAAAGCAGAGAATCGGCAACTGATTTAAGATGCAGGAGTTCTAGTCCTTGCTCCCTTGCCTTGCTGTGCAGGGTGGGCAAGCCCTTCACCTTTTCTGGGGTCAGGGCCGGAAGGGAGCCGAGAGAAGCTCTGCTGAAACCCCACTTATTGCAGATGAGGAAGTGGAGAGGCCAAGCAGCCCTAAGCTGAAGTTCCAGATGGACAGGGGCAAGGACACCATCAGGAGCCAGCCTCCAGTCCCTGGCCACTGTCCTGTTTGTCACTAATTAGTCGAGAAAGCCCTGGACCTGTCTGACCAACAGAGAAGCCATTGGTTTTCCTGCCAAGCAGCCCTAAGAGCAGCAGCCTCAGATGGATGTTCGGAGGCTTGCGCAGACCCCAGCGGGAAACAGAAAGACACGCAGCAGCTGGGATTAGGAAGGTGAGTGAACGAAAGAGCCACTGGCAGGTAATCAACAAGGACCGCTGCGGCTTCCAGAGCATCAATGGGAAGCTCTTCCCACCCCGAGGCCAGCAGGGGTGCCTGGAGGAGAGGGTGTTCTCAGGACAGAAAGAGTTGGAGCCGCACAAGGGGACGCACAGAAGGAGCGACATCACAGAATCAACGCAAGGCAGGGCAGGAGTGACAGATCAAATACCCTGACCTCTTTCCGATGGCTTCTGATCTGCCGGAGCTTCCTGTTCTTCTGACCCAAACAGGAAGGCGGAGGGTACCGAGCATAGAGGTCGTCACTCTCCTGGAACACAGAGCAGGTGGGAGTTGGTCTTGGGCCCAGGGAGAGGCACTCAGCGTGGGCCTCTCCCTGGCCCTCCTCCGCCAGGTCGCCCAGGCAACAGGAAGGGCCGTCCTGCTTTCTCACAGCTGCCCCGGCTGCCTGATGCCTTATTGGGACTCTGGCTGGTTTTCAGTTGGATGAAAACAGAGGGGAAGGGAGATGGCACCACAGGACTAGACCTGAGACCGTACCCCCCAGCACTATTTCTTGAACACTTACTACGTACTAGGCCCCATTAGAGACGTAATGTAATTAGCTCTCATCGGTCTCAACAACATTGTGAAACATTGTGATGTTGGAAGAGTCACATAAGCCCAGAGAGGCTATGGGACTTGGCCAGCATCACACAGAGAACAATTGACAGAGTCCTCATTTGAAATCAGGTCTGATTGTTCCCAAAGCCTGGACTTGGGCAGCCATGCCAGGTGGCCTCCCGGGAGGATGACCCGTGTGTTGAACAGCAGCGGAGGGGGCTGGAAATGGGATGGGAAGACTGGAGTGAAGACCGGGCTGGGAACAGATGTGCGAATGGTGCACTCTGCCATCTCTGGGCGTTGCCCCAGGAGGACTGGACGCTGAGCATCTCTGGGGCTCCTTCCTCCTGGTACCCAGTGAGCCAGAGCCTGACCCTCCGGGTCCTGGAGAGGGGAGAGAGCGATCCTGCTTCCCAGGCTCCAGAAAAGCCTCCTTCCCTCCTCTCCATTCCCATGTGAAGGTGCCTTGATTAGTTTTCTTAGTGCCCCAAGCTCTGGGAGGGCCTTGGGGCTAATCGCTGAGCTGCTAACCCTCTCTGAGGTGTGCCCCAAAGGGTACCTGGAGGGCTGCTGTGGACTTTCAGACAGTGGTCGGGGGAGAACTTACTTCACAGCGCCCAGGTGCTTCGAGCACTGCATCTGCAGGCCGGTCTGGCAGGTCCCAGGCGCTGGCTGACTGGCCAAAGGATCGTGGGGAGGCAGCAGAGAAGCCTCTAAGGCCTCAGTCAGCCCCTTCAGAGCACAGGTGCTTTTGGGGGGACCCCTGTAGCCTGAACAAGAGGAGAAAAGCAGAGAAACCCAGGGGCACCGGTGTGGTGAGGGGCCTGGCCATGGAGCCGGACAGGAAAAGGAAGCATAGGGCCCCCCAGTGCCCCTTAGAACTGGCCCCGAGGCTGTGTTCTAAGTCGCCGGTTTCTTCACCCAGTCCACAGTTGACTTTAGCATGAGCCCTGCGCAGGCCAAATCAGACATCACCCGGCCCTCACGTTCTTAGATCTGGTAGGAGTGATAAAACATGTCCCCACCAAAAAAAAAAAAAAATACCAAAGCATGGAAGTTATCTGACCCCGACATTGGCATTTGCGAGAGTTACAAGGGCTCCGAGGAGGGAGAGACAGCTGGTGGGGGAGGGGACGCTCACACAGTACTCCCCCTGCGTCGAGGTTCTCTGCGCTTGGCACGGATTCACCCTTTTAATCCTCGCCACCGCCCTGCCATTTCGCAGAGCAGGAAACAGGCATGGAGAGGCTGAGTCACCTTCCCAAGGGCCCAAAGCTGGTAAGTGGATTGGATCAGCTTGCAAGGTGCTCTTAACCCCTCGGTGCTCCGCCTGCTCCTGCCCCACCCTCTCATCTTTCCACTCGATGGTTAAAAGGCGACGATAAACAGTAGCACTGCTGTTTCCCCGGCACTGTGTGCGGTGTTAACAATCACTCTCTCTCCAGTATGCTCGGGTGCCATTGTCAGATTATAAACTACAAAGAATCTCATTCAGCTAAAAAGTATTGAGTGTCTGCCAAGAGGCAGACACTGCTGGAGCTGCTTTCGCATATTCTAGG
This sequence comes from Trachops cirrhosus, assembly GCA_028533065.1. Taxonomy (NCBI): domain Eukaryota; kingdom Metazoa; phylum Chordata; class Mammalia; order Chiroptera; family Phyllostomidae; genus Trachops; species Trachops cirrhosus. The sequence continues at coordinate 7,123,661 of CM052551.1, read as the reverse complement.
TCAATTTACTTCTTGCAACAGCCTTGGGAGGTAGCAGCAACGTCTCCCGTTTTCCAGGGAGGGACCGTGGGAGACAGAGAGGAAAGGGTTTGGCTATGCCAGGGACTCCGGGAAGGAAGCTTTGGACACACTTCCTTTAACACTAACTTACTGCTTTTCATTTTAAAGATGAATGTTAGTCCTGTTCATCTTTATGCTACAGAACCACGGGCAGCCTAGCTTAGAACTAGTATTTTAAAATTTGTTTTTGTTTACTTGTGAAGTAGGCTTTATTTATTTATTTATTTATTTATTTATTTACTTTGAACTAGCATCTTGGCCGCTAACATTAACGAGCATGGAATGCAGGCTTTGGGCTGGCTCTGAGTTCAAGTCTTCTGACTGGGCCTATCCCCTTAAATCTCTGACCCCCAGTGTCCTCCCCTGTACAATGGGGTTATAACCACCCATCCCCCAGGTGACTGTGAGGATTACGTGCAGCAGCGCACAGAGCGTGCTGAGAACTGTGCCCGGCCCCTGACAGGCTCCGAGGGACCAGCAGCCCTCATTCCGGAGAGCCCCCCAGCGTGGGCCGGATACGTGCCTACGGGAGTGATGGGCTGCACAGGGACTCTGACACATGCGTTCACGACGCCCGGTCAGTGACCCTGCGAGAGAATGGTCCCCGCTTCGGAGGGAGAGAGCCCACAAGCAGTGACGGGCAGAGCAGCATCTCAACGTCCCAGGACCCTGCCTCCCAGTGCCCTCTCTGCCTTCTGCCACCTGGGCAGTGGGGGCTATGGCCACGTAAGCCCCCCTGTCCAGGGGAAGGACGGCTAGGTGCCCACAGGTGCTTCATAAACGAAAGGACACTGAGGTGCTTCCTCCCTGATGGCAAAGCCCGGCGCTCTCACGAACGCCTCTAGGACGCAGCACCGCGGTGTGTTTTTACGCGCGTCAGTCTCGTGGGGTGTCTTCAAAATAAGGGTTTCTCAGCCAAATTCGTCTGGCTGCCTCTTGGGAAGCCTCCCTGTTTTTCTTTCAGTCCTGGCTTAGAACCTTTCTCGATCCGAAGCGCAGGTAGAAATTCTGTATCTGGAATCCGGCTGCTGGGTCCGGGGAGCGTGGTGGTTGGAGGGCAGGTGTAAGGGTTGAGCCGTGGATGGCAGCCCCGCACCGCCCGGGGCTGGGGGGATAAGCCCCCGAGAGTGAGGAGACTCACGCTCCCCTCCCCTAACGGGAGGCCCACCTGGCGGCGGCAGTGTGAGCCAGGTGAGGCTGGCTTTACTTGCTCACCTCATCCCAGTCTTCGCCGTGACCAGTAGTCTTCTGTCCTCTCCCTGCAATGCGTAGATGCTCCCCACCGGGCTGACTCCCTGTCCATTAGGGGCTCCTGTGTCTGCAAGCCCTCCACCATGGGGGCTTTGGGCTCCCACATCTTTCTTGAGAAGTCACAAAGTGCGTGAACATAATTAAAGGCATGAAGAAATGTGTTTTAGTTGATCACGGATCTCTTTCTTCTATAATGCCTGTTAATATCCTGCAGCCCGCAAAACACTCGCCTTGGCAAACGTGGTCCTAGGGGAAGCGATCCCAGTTCCATTGTCTTAATGGAAGAGATCCCAAATTTCACAAGCCCCTTAATGAGCCTCCGATTTAGAGCAATCAATACAGAGGCATTAAAGCTCACCGCGCTCAGGCAAGGTCCCGTGGAATAGGATGGCCAACGTGGGAGGCTACGAAGCTGCGCTTCGTCCCGGACCTGCTCTCAAGGAATCCAAGCAAGACCGAGGGAGATAAAGCATCACTGAGACTCAAGGAGGCTGAGTGCGGTTCGGTGCTAAAAATGGCATGAGGAGAGCCCAGCAGCATTCTTGGGAGATACACCCAGGAAGGAGGCCCAAGGAGAGAAAAGGAGTCAGGTGGCAAATGCGTGATGGCCGAGGCCCCGTGGGCGCTCCTTCCAAGAAGAAGAGGAAAGCCAACCTGAGTTGGAACCAAAGAAAGCACCCCCGAGCGAGGCCGAGAAGCCAGCCAGGTACACCATCAGGTGTGGAGGAGGAGAGCTGGCAGGGCCCCAGCGGAGCAAGTGGCAGAGTGGCGGCGGAGCGGCACTGCCGAAGCCCCACGCAGGAGGAGCATCCGAGAATAAGATGTCTTGGCTGCTCCGGCGGATGGGGGAGGCTGTCGGAAGCGGCCCCAAAAGAGCAGCCCAGAGAGCGGGAGAGCTTGCTGGTCTCCCCCACCTCTGAGAGCTCCGACTGTACATCCATAGGAGGGAACTGGGCAGAGAGCAGCGGCTCACATCCCCTGCCCCTAAGTCCATCCTTTGCACCCCCCTATAGACCAGAAAACAACAAGGAAGGAAACAGCAACAACAAAACCGAATCCGAGCTCAGCGGCATCCTGAGAACTGAGCGCTGGGAGCTAATCATCCAATAAATGTTTATGGAGCATCTGCTCTGTGAGAGGGACCAGCCCAGCCCTAACCGGGTCATCATCATTCTTTAGAGAGGAGAGGGCAGTGGGGGAAGTGAGGGCGGTAAGGCTGCACAGGGGTATCGACAGCTCTCAGGACCGGACATCGTCGGAAGGGCGCTTGACAAACGACATCAATTGCAGGTCCTGCCTTCATTCTTTCATCTGCCGGGTCTGAGCCAGGACCCACAGTCTGGCTCCAGGCCGGGAGAAAGCCTCCTGGGCTGATGGTCAAGGTGGGCTTCCTTCCAGCTAACCAGCTAATGTGAATGAGCCTGCTGGGTGCTGGGTGCTTGGGGAGGTGCAGGGAGAGGTGATGCAGCGAGAATGACGAAACCTCGCCCAGGTGCTTTGGCGGAGCCGAGAAGGGCCATAGCCAGCTGCCTGGTGTTAGGGCGACAAGGAGTCTTCCAGAGGTGGTGTGCCTGGGCAGACCTGAAAGGGGGTGCAGGGCGAGGCTGCTTCTTGAGCAGAAGAGAAAGGAGTGGTCTTAGAGACAGCTCCCACGGGGCTGGGTAACCCTGGCTATGCCCAAAGACGAGGCCTTCCGTCCTCGGACCATCATACCTCCTGTGTGAACTAGAGGGGAAGGAGCCGAACCTCTGGCTGGGTTAGAGAGTTAGGCCAGAGAAGAAAAATGTGTTTTGCTTGTTTTGTTTTGTTTTTGTCATTGTTTATTGCTTTCAGAGAGAGAAACACTGATGTGAGAGAGAAACATCAATTCATTGCCTCCTGTACATGCTCTGACTGGGGATCGAACCTGCAATGTTTTATTTAAAATATTTTATTTATTTATTTTTAGACAGAGGGGAAGGGAGGGAGAAAGAGAGGGAGAGAAACATCAATGTGTGGTTGCCTTCCACACACCCCCAGCTGGGGAACCAGGCCCACAACCCAGGCATGTGCCCTGACTGGGAATCGAACTGGTGAGCCTTTGGTTTGCAGGCCGGCACTCCGTTCACTGAGCCACACCAGCCAGGGCTGAACCTGCAACCTTCTGGTGTACCGGTCCAGGCTCCAACCAACCTAGCCACCTGGCCAGGGCAAGGAGTAGGTTTCGACACACCTCCATGTCATGCCAAGGAGTCCAGCTTTTACTGAGGAGCCATCAAGCCTCCCTTGGAAGACGTTATACGGGGCAGGAGACCTTGAGAAGGAGCTTTCTGGTGCCCATTCTAAAAAGGCCCCGGGGGACAGGGGGCACCTAGTGAGACCAGAGGCAGGGGACCCATGGAGGCTTGAGGGTGGCTTCAGTTCAGGCTTGTGGAGAGTGGGGCAGCCTTAAGTTGGGGAGAAAAGCTTGGGCTTGAGGAGAAGTCGACCCTAGGTTTGGGGGTGAGAAGCAGACCAGACACCACTGCCTTCCAGCCCACGGCCCACAGCAACCCTGTGTCCCCTCTTTCCGTAAATGCTCCTTTGCCAGACTCGATACTATCTCGGGGCCAGCCCACCTTGCATCCTGCAGACAGGAGGAAACCCGGCTCTCCCAGAGGAGGAGAGGGAGGAGAAAGAAGTGTGTTGAGAGGGGAAGGAACTGCTGTAGGTCTCGCCCTCTGGTTCTTCTCCTGGGCCCAGGGGCGGGCAGGGGGCAGCCCTGCGGGTGGAGGGGACCCCAAGCACTCAGGTGCAGCTCTGAGCACAGGTGGGGCAGCCCTGGACCTGGGGGGGGTCCCTCAGGGCCAGAGAGGGACAGTCACGTCTATTGATGATGCTGTCCTTCCGTGTTTTGAAGTGATGAGAGAGGATGGCAGGCAGTGACAGCAGCCTTTGAAGCCCAGCTGTTTCTGGTCCGGGAACCAGGAGGGGGGTGTGCCGGCAAGGAACAAAGTGCTGACAGTTCCATATGAAGCTGGGGGTGGGGCGAGGCAGGGGGAGGGAGGGGTGGAAACAGCGGGCATCAAAGCATTTACCGTGAGACGACCCACTTGGGCTCAGAGCAGGTGAGTGGCAGATGCCACCCCCAGCTGTCACACTGCCCGGAGCAGCTTGCAGAATGCATCAGCCAGGCCTCAGTGTCCCAGACCCTGCTGCCAAGGGAGGAGCTGTGACCAAAGCCCAAGGCACGGTCCCAGTCCCTTCTGGAGCTCAGAAGCAGGACTTCGAAGATTCAGGAATGCTTCCCTGCTGCCCGGCACTCTGATGAATCTCTTCCCCTCGCTGTGCAGGCCAGTCAGAGAGACCTGCAAGGACAAAAGCAAATGAGACTCTCAGAAGCACAAAGCCGTCCATCCAGGGCCCATCTGTAGGCAAAGCTGGGGTGCCAGGAATGGTAACCGGCAGAGAATGGGGTGACTCAGCTCTAGTCATCGACTGCCCCCCGACTTCCGCTGAGCTGAAACTTTCCCTGCGCTGTCCAATATCGCAGCCACTAGCCACACGTGGCTCTTCCAACCAAGATGAGTCAAAATGGAGTACAATTTAAAACGCGGCTCCTCAGGCCCACGAGCCACACTTCCAGTTCCAATGGCCACCTGTGGCTCGTGGTTACCAAACTGGACGGCCCAGATACAGAACATTTTCAGCATTGCAGAAAGTTCTGGTGGAGAGCTCTGTGATGCCCCAAAGGAAGAATATCAGCATTAAACATCGAGACACCCTCCTATACTGCGTACAGAAGAGGGCTCCTCGGCCCCATGTCCCTGATCCCCTGGAGTGCCTTTCTCCCCACTCCCTGCCCCTCCTGCTCCGACGCCCACGGCTCCCTGTCTCCTGGCCTGATCCTCCTCCCATCTGCTGACCTCTAGGCTGCCTCCTCCTCTGAGACCCTGGCTCCCTGGCTCCCCGGCTCCCCAGCTCCCCTTCCACAAGGTGGGGCACCGGAGGATTGCACACAGGTCCCGCAGTGCGGAGTGTGTCCTGGGCCCCTGCCTTCTTCCCTGCCCTGGTAACCTGGACTGGACCTTAGGTACCTGCCTCACCGGACTCCAGACGTTGCCCTGAGCAACCAGACCCTGGCCCCTTCTTCAGAACATTCTCTGGGTCTCCAGGGCACCCCTTCCCTCAGGCCAACAGCTCCCACTTCTTCTAACATCTCAAGTCAAAGCTTACCAAACTCCTACCATCTCTTTCCCACAAGGCCTCCTCCTCCTAAGACTAAGGAAGGGGCCACCTCAAGGTGGGATGTGTTTGCAAGCCCTCAATGTCTCTTTCATCTGTTTCTTCCCCTGGTGCCTCTTCCCAAGCCTCGATCACCAGATATCCCATGTGATTTGGGGCGCATGGCGGCAGCGATTGCTGACAGATCACCAAATCCATCCCCCTCTTTGCTGGGCACACACCTAGGCTTCATGTCCCAGCCTCCCTCGCAGATGAGTTGCATCCTTGCGAATGAGTTCTGGCCAATGGCATGTCAGGTGTGTGCACCATTTCTGGGCCTGACCATAGGGTGCCCCATGTACAGGCCCCCAGTTCTCTCCCCGTCGGCTGGGTGTTGGAATGCACAGCAGCCTTGGGTTGAAGGTGGCAAAACCAGAGCAACCAGAGCCCCTGAAAGACGTAGTAAAGCAGAACCTCACCCCACCAGCCCGGGCCTGCACTGGAGTGCGAGGGGCGCTAGCTCACACATGCGCACGTCTGCCCACAGGGCCACCTGACATCCTCCAGGCTCCCGGCTCCTGGTACTCCTTCTGGTTAACAGGAAGAGCATATCTGTGGGTGCAGGAACTTTTCCTTCCCCAGACACTTGCCTGCCCACGTCACTTTTCAAGTTAGTCTGCAAATTGCTTTGGACAATCTTGCTTGGGTCCTGAGGCCAGAAAGACCATCTCTGCCCCTGCAGGCTGGTTAATGACTCAACTCCCGCTACCTGGCCAGCTTCTCCCTCCCTTGCTGTGGGGAACCCAGCCAAGTGACAGTCAGAGGAGACAGCAAGGACTCTGGGTGAGAGCACCCCCCCAATTTCTAGATTATGAAAACAGGCCCCTAACCTCCTCCCTCCCTCCGCCTCTTATAGGTAGAAGCCCCAGTGTCAGCGAATTTTGATTTCAGTTGCAGAGATGAGATCTGAAGCTCAGAAAGACCCCGCTGGATGGGCCAAAGAGGCCCACTCCAGGCTGAGAGCAGGGAGCAGTCTCCACGGACCGCGTGCATAGGCCTGGGCACCTTCTGCTCCCACTGACCTCTGCTCTCCCCGGGCCAGGTCTTCCATGAGGTGCGTGCTCCAGCTAAGGACGTCGCGGTCCAAACTGCATTAGGAGGAGTCACTGTCGCCCGCTGGAGAGGCTCAGGCAAGTGTTCATCAAACCACAAATGAGCAGCTGCCTCCCGCCTTGAGCCCGACGCCTGGATTGTTCATCCTTTCTGGCTTTCAGATCCTCCTTTGGGATCCAGAAACTGCTCCTTCCACAGCCCCCCTGGTTTGTAACATCATCCTCCCAGTCCTCCCGCAGCCCCCGACCCGCAGCCTTTTTCTTACTTTGGATGGGTGGGCATGTCTCTCTTCTCCAGGCCCCTTCTCTCCTCCCGAACGGAGTCTCGGAGACACTGCTCCAGAATTCTCTGGCTTCTACCCAATTCCTTTCCCCTTCTCGCCCCTGCAGCCTTGCACTCATTTTATTGGCTCCTCTCCATTTTTGTGAACTTTCCTTAAAATATCTCTCTCCTTTTTATCTGTCTATTCCACCATGCCCTGAGAAGCAAGCAAGTTTGGTCTCCAGCAGCATCCTTGTTTCTCCTGCATGTCTCCTGGGGCTACCTCCTGCTACCCTAGTCATCAGCATCTCCCTTGTCCAGTCGCCCCCTCTCAGCCGGGTCACTCGTGCCAGGCACTAGGCAAATGCTTTGCCTGCATTTTTTCATTTCATCCTCACAACACCCCATGCTGCTAGATACTGCATTTTAAAGTGAGGAAGCTGAGGGAGACCCAGAGAGGTTGAGCAACTTGCCCAGGGGCACACAGTCAGTGGCAGTCGGGATTCCGACCCCGGTCTGTCACACTCTCTCCTCATGCTGCCAAACACAGAGAACCTCAGGTCAACAAACACTTATCAAAAGCCGACGGCGTGCAAAGCACTCTGGGAAATAGTTATTGGAGAGGAGTCAGAAGTGAAACAAGATTCTGTCCACACCTCTAAAGAGAGTGTCAAGAAGACGTGTAAATGCATGTAACACATGAGCGTGTAAGGGGTAAACATAACCAAGGTGTTCTGAATGCTTAGAAGGAGGAAGAAACAGCAGAGGGGTGTTTAGGAGGGTCTTCTTTATCTAAACAAAAATCTACAGAGGGAAAAAGAGCAGATTTCAGGGAAGGAGCCACCAGATACCGCAGGAACTTGAGAATTGTTGCAAAGCATCTTAGATGTTTAGCTCTTGGGCTCTGGGGTAATCAAGAATCTTGATCACTTTGACCTTGGGCAAGTAACTAAACACTTTGGAGTCTCGGTTTCTTTATCTGCAAAATGGGGAGACACCCCCTGCCTCAGGACAGCCGGGAGGCTCATTGGAGATAGCACAGTGTAAGTATGATTATCATTCCCATAATCTTTCTTTTTGTCACAAAATCCCTCCTCCTCTCCCCGGAAGAATAGTATTATTTATTAAATATCTTCTTGGAGTTAGATGGCTTCACACAGGTTAGCTCATTTGATTCTCAGAACAAGCTGCGAGTTTCCATTTGGCATGATTGGTTGTCATTGTCTTAACAAATGAGGGAACCAGGGCTGAGTGGGCTCTGAACTTGCTCAAGGTCATCTGGTCACTGAAAGGCCTTCACCAGGGGGTTCTCCCAGCTCATCAAAGCCAAGTTTTTTCCTCTGCATGAGTCACCAAGAAGTCCTGGAGTGGAGTTGCCAAGTGGGAGGGAAGGCATCAAGATTCAGGGGGACCTTGGAGGATGTCGCGTTCCCAAATGAAGTGTCCGTGGAAGGCATTCTCCTGGTGACCCCGCAGACACTGAGCTGTTTTCCTGCTTACAGTGGGGACAGACGACCGGAGCAGCCAATGTTCCCTGGAAATGTCTCCATTTCTGGTACAATCTGCCCAGTCTGCACGGGCAGGGTGTCAGGGGTGAGGGTGGGGGCTGTCCGTCCTTGCTCCGAGGCAATAGTGGGAGTCGGCGTCTTAATGGAATGGACCCAGGATGCGAAGGCAGATGGACTCGGATTTAAATCCCGGCTCCCAGCCTCAGAGGCTGAGCGACCTGGGTGAAGCACTGTGACTGGCCTTCAGGTTGCCTGTCTGCAGATGCCAATGATCATAATCACACTGGGCCCGGTGATTCTGCAGGACAGTGGTCCCTGGTGCCAGCACATCACCACGGCATGCGGCACCCTTCAGGGCCCCAGGCAGGCCCGACTGTTGTTGAATGAATGAGGTGGATGTTCTGGATGGCTCAGTGCCCAAGGGAGGAAAACCGGACCTCCTGACACAGGAGGGCAGCCAGCTCCTGCTTCCTCCCTGGAGCCCCTGGAATTCAGTTTTCCTCGCCCCGCTCTGTCCTGCAGAATGGCGCACACCACATATGTTTTTCATTGATCAGAACGTCCTCTAAGCCAGCCCTGTCTGACCCCTCTGATGACACCCCCACAGTCACCGCCCGGTGCCACGCACAGAGGACATGCTGAATCACTGCTTATTGACTGACTGAGTCAGTGGTGGGGCAGCTGCAGGGCCTCTGCCTTTCCAGAGCCTCCTCCTGCCAATACTCTTCCCTCCAGGGAATCCGTCCCTGACCCAGGCCTTCCAAACAGGAAGCCTCCCCTGGTCCCCCGCACCCCCACCCTCAGCCACTGTCTGCTGCCAGATCTTCCTCTCCCAGGTGGCTGAGGCTGTAGATTTCAAAACAAGGCCACAGAGTGTGAGCTCCAGGCTGTTTTCCCGGCTTCTGCCAGCCCTGCTCATCCTCCTGGTCCGTCCCTGGAAAGCTCTGGCTGGAGCCAGATGCCAACAGGCCAAAGTTCCTGTTGCCGGGCCCTCCGCAGCATCCAAACCGGCAAACCAGGGGCTTCCCTGGGGCCGAGTGACCTCCTCCGGGCCGTGGGCCAGGGCCCGGCTGAGTGCTGCCTCTTTAGCTGCTGCGGCTGTGGGAGGCCTGGGCTGCATCCCAGAGAATGAGGGCCGAGCCCTGCGGCTGAGAGTCTCAGAGGGTGCAGGGCTGTGGGACCTTAGAGATCCCCAGGGTCGACGTCCCTATTGCCCAGAGGAGGATATTCAGCGTAGAAGAGGCCCAGCAACACGGACCCCGTCACCATGCAATCGGGGGGCAGCAATGTGCCGGGCCCCAGCCCCGTTCCCCAGCCCTGGTCGGTTTCTGCCACCCCAGAAGCTCCCTGTGTGTGGACTGGAAGATTCCAAAGCCTGACTTGTTCCAGCACTTTCCTTCTGGGTCCTGCTGTTTGGCTTTCCCAGGGAAGAAGCAGGCTGTTTAGTTTATTATTGCTTTTAACTTCAGATTAGGAGGGACTGGGGAGAATGGTATCGCTGATGAAAATGCCACCGTTGTCCCCATTTTATAGATGAGAACACTGAGGCTCAGAGAGAGGAAGTAGCTGGCCCCAGGTCTCACAGCTAGTACACGGCGGTGGTGGGGTTCCACGTGAAGCAACTGGCTTCATCACATCGCATCATGTGATGAGGGGCTGATCCCCGTCAAGCTCAGAAGCCTGGGCTGTGACGCTTACAGCGCCAGAGGGCAGGCCATGCTGGAGAACTCGGTCTGTCTCGTGCCTCAGGCTGGGTGATGAATGGAGCGGCCAGAGGTGAAGCAGGGAGCCTGTGGGAAACCCCCAAGGAGATGGGGAGACTCCCACATTTGGGCAACTGTGTAGGGATCCAGCCACTTTCTCCAAACAGTCATCGTTGAAGGAAGATTCTAGAAGCAATCGAAAGAGGCGGGAACTTTTCTTTCCCTGGTCCCACTGTTCTCTAAGCCTCTGGTTTTTTTTTAATGTTGTTGTTTTAAAATCAATAAAAGTGGAGGCTCCAATCAGTTCTCCAAAATTCCTCCTTCACTAACTACCAGCAACATCCACCACTAAGCCCTGACCAGTGTGACTCAGCTGGTTGGGTGTCGTCCCACGAAGTACAAGGTCACCGGTTGATCCCAGCCAGGGCACATGCCTGGGTTGCAGGTGCTGCCCCTGGTCAGTCGGAGAGCACGTGAGAGGCAGCCAATCAATGGTTCTTTCTCACATGGATGTTTGTTTCTCTCTCCCCTCCCCTCTCTCTAAATATAAATACATAAAATCTTAAAAAAAAAAAAAAGAAAGAAAGAAAGTGCCAGCACTGAGCTGAGCCCTCACACAGAAGCCCCCCGGGCCCACCACTCTGCTGGAGAGGAAGGGTCAGTGCTGCCCGTAGGTGAGCGGGGAAACACAGAGTCAGGGAGAATGCACAAACGGGTCCTTGACTCTGGGATCAAGCAGCCCTCCTGCCTGTCACCATGTCCACGGGAAGGAAGAACTGGAGATTCAGGAGTGGCCCTTTCCTTGTTCCACCCTGCAGACCCCCTCTCAGTCCAGGTCTGTCGCACCTCCCTGACTTCTCAACTCTCAAAGACCCCAAGTGGCAGAGAGCCGTCCCCCAGGCCCCCTGCAGCTCTCCGAAGCAGGGTGCTGTGGGCTGGAGAGGGGCCCAGGAGCAGCGGCCCCATGGACCGACGCAGCAGGAGGAGTCCACCCTGCCCAGACTGACAGCACTGTGGGCGTCCCCGCCTCGCCGCTGCGCTCTGCGGGGCCCTGCTTCCATTGTCCTGCCCTGCAGATGGTGTCCACGGGGCGGGGGTGGTGGGCGCTCCGGGGAGGAGGAAGAATGGTTCTCAGGCACGCTCACATCAGTCTTCCATTTGACCTGTGCAACGGAGCCACCTGGCCATGGAAAAGGAAACCGAGGTCCGAAAATGACTCGCCCAAGTCCTATGCGTACAGGTGGCCAAATCAGGACACAGAAGTACCTGAGCCTAAACCTGCCTCCTAACCACTGAGCCAGCCGGTCTAGCCTTTCCTGGCTCCTGTCTAGCTGTGAGCCCCTCCCCCACCTCCTGTGGAGGTTTCAACCCAGCCCTAAAGAGAGCCTCACACTCCTTAGTGACGTCCCAGGTTCCTTTGAAGCAAACCACCCTATGCCCACCAGCCTTGGCGACCCGCCCCAGCCTTCTCTGCAGGGGCTGGGGGTGGGGGCTGTGGATGTCCAGCTATGTGAAACCCTTTGCTGGGAGGGGATCCCTCCAGCCTTCTCCCCCGGCCCTGAGCCATCCCAGGTCATCACCCTCATCCTTCCTTCTGCAAGCAGGGGCCCCTTCTGCCCAGCAGGGGCCCGAGGGCTGCGATGGCTCTGCCAGGGACGTCAGGTGGCATCTGTGGCCGCACAGCCCTTGCTGGGAAGCCCGGTGTGCCCACCCCCCTTGGAATGTTTGCCGCTTGGCAGGACCGAGTGACCCAGTTTCCCCCACCGGGAAGCTGAGCCAGCCGGCTGCGCAGTTTGGCATCTGCGTGTCTCTGCTGTCCCCTGCTGGTCACTGAGCAGGAGGCTCGAGAGCACAGGGATCCATCCCACAGGAGTTCGCTGGGGAATTTCTTCTCCGGCCTGTAAATGTTTGCCGAATTAACTGAATGAGTGAGTGGATTGTGTACAGTTACAGGCTCTGGGGCCTACGGCCTTTGAAGGAAAGGGGACTGCCCTTGGCCAAACAGTGACTTTAGCCTTGCTGAGCCTGGGCTCCCCTCCCCCTTGGCTGCCCTTTTCTCCCTTCCTCTGAGCCTCCCTCCCCCAAGGCATGCAGCCTTCCCCAGGGCCCCAGAGTTTCCCAGGCCCAGGTCAGCTAGTTTCTGCCCTGCTACCTTATTAGAGTCTCCTCTACCACATGCCCACTGGGTGCTCTCAAGTCTCCGCTTGAATGCCTCTCACGATGGGGAACTCATTGGCTATCGGCGTAGCCTCTTCCACTTTCTGAGAGCTATAATAAAAAAAATGGTCTCCTTCCTTTTGACACAAAATCTGTGCCTTATCATTTCCACTCAAAGATCCAGTTCTTGTGCCCTGGGTGAGTCACTCAGAAGTCTGACCTGTCCGCCTCGTGACAGCTGTCACTTCCTTGAACAGGCAGTCACACCAAAGCTGCCTCAGGGGCGGCTTCAGGTGGGGTGCTTCTGGAAGGCCTTTCCCTTCCCCAAAGCAGGAAGGAATCTCCAAAGGGTGAGATGATTCAGCGGGGCGTTTCTGCATAGGCATGCTCTGGCAGTCAGAAAGCTAGGTCTAGGTTCCCAGTCCTCCGGGGACAGGAAAACAGCTCCTCTCTCTCCTCCCGCAGTGGCTGGAATGCTGGCTCTCAGGACAAAACCTTATCGCCCTCCCTCAACCATGGCTGGAATGCTGCCTCTCCAGACAAAATGCTCATTTGTAAATTCCCTTGGCGTTTGGGGGACACTTTATCTCCACTAGTGAGTCAAATGTTCATAGCACCCTGTGAGTCCAAGAAGGATCTTGGCTCTGTTTTGTGGGTTGGGAACAAAGGGATGGGGAGTAGGGCCTCAGGCTACTGCTCAAGGCAGAACGGTGCTGGTTCCCAGGCCTTGCTCCCTCTCCAGGCCCAGCTCAGCAAGCACTGGTCATCGGCAAGGCCTTCCTCTCTCCTCTCCCGCAGACAGACAACGAGGCGGTGGTTTCCTATACCGTGCATTCTGCTACGGTGATGGAAATTGAAACCAGTACAGTCTCTGCATTAACCAGAGACTCTGGTCAGTGGATCCCCAGGCACCTCTTGAGCTCTGACTAGAAATATATGTGTACCCACCCCTGCGCTGAACGTGCTGGGGGAGGGCATGCCCCCACTGCTTGCCTCAAAGAATGTGTAACTGGGCTGGAGTGGAATGAGGCAAAATAAAGTCTGTGAGATAAGCAGAGGGTGAGTCAAGTGAACAGCGATGTGGAATGGAATTTGCTGAAGGTCAAATGACAGAAGGCCTTGAAGTTGAGCCTGCAAGCACCAAAGAGGTGCGTCATGGGTGGTGTGATTGAAGGGGCAAGGTCCTGGTGAACACGGGGGACTCTGGGGCAGGCTGTCCGCTGTCCCTCAGTGCAGGAATTGCTCCAGCTCCTGAGAGTGGACACCAGCCCCTTCAGGGGACACCTCTCCTGCAGAGAGCTGCTTTGCCCAAGGTCATGCTCCTTTCCACAGGGGAGATTCCATTTTAGACTTGAGTGGGAGCTGACAACAAGACTTCCAAGGGGAGATATCTGGAGGGCAGTTAGTGCGGCTGAGGGTGCAATGCAGAAGTGGGGGCCACGCTGAAAGCCAGTAACCAGTGGTTCACCGGAACTCCAGAGCTCCCATGGGGTTGACCCAGCTGCTGGAGGGTCTGTATTGCAGCTGCACTTTTTCTTCTTCCCAACCCCAGTTCCTTCCCTTCCCTTCTGCAGGCGTCAGTCTTGAAGCCCCTTCTGAAGAAACGCCCTGCCTGCTAAACTCTGTCTCCCAGCCCACTCTCCCGGGAGCCCACTCTCCTGGGAGCCCACTCTCAGAAAGCTGGGTAAGTGGCCTTCCCTTCTGGGCCCACACCCGAATGCTTAGTAGGGAAAAGGGATGTGGGGTCTGGGAAGGACTAGCCAGGCTGGGTGCTGAAAAGTGGGGAGGCGCAAGGGCGAGGGTGGAGGTGAGAAGACCAGAGGCGGGGCCAAGAGGTGAGGAGGAGCTGGACCAGGCCGGATGGAATGATGGAACGGGCTGAAGAGACTCGAAGAGCCAAGAGCAAAGAAGGAAAGACAAGATTTGAGAGCGGATGATTTTCAGAGAAAGAAAAGCCGAAGATTAAGTGGAGAGTCCATGTGTGGTTTTGAAAGTCATCACATTACCAAAACAATGAATGACTATTGGAACAAAAGCTTGTTGTAACACATTCCGATTTAGATTTGAGTTTGCGCTGACTGTAAGACTTGCCGAGTGGAGGTAACACAGGAGAGTAGAGGAGAGGTCAGGACAGAGGGGGTGGGTTTGGGAGCGATGTCAGACTGTCCCTTCCAAAGATGGCCACAACTACATCTCCCATCCCACGTGATCTTCCACATTGTGATGAGGCCACTGCCCCGGTCAGGAAGTGGGGTCTCATTCCACGCCCTGCCCCCTTGAGTCTGGGCAGGTTGGGGACCACTTTGACTAAGGTACTGTGAAAGCGATGCTGTGTGACTTCTGGGCCTAGGTCAGAAAAGGCCACACAGCTTCTGCCTGGTTCTCTCAGAATGAAGCCAGATGCCATGGAGAAGTCTGATGATGCCCTGGTGACCCTGCCGACAGCCCATGTCACATGTCAACCATGCAAGTGACCCATCTTGGATGACTGGCCTGGATGAGATGACTAAAGCTCCCTCCAGCCAACATCTGACTGCAACAACTCTCGAGACCTCAGGCTCTCGTTGTCAGGCACAGCCGCTCTCCGATTCCTGACGCGTGACTGTTTCAAGCAGCCAAACACCGGGGTCATGTGTTGGGTCGCCGTCGTAAGGGCAACAGGCGTCACCAGCTGTAAATTTATAGTTATATATATTTACAGATAAAATATAGCCATAGCTATCTCTCTCTCTGTTTCCTCTTAGTTCTATGTTTCTGGAGAACCTTGACTAATACAAGTGGAGCCTAGGAATTTGCTTTTTAAAACACGACCCCCAGGTCATTTTATTTTGCCGCTGGTTGACAAACCGTAACCTACAGGATGCAGCTCTTACAGCCCAATATTCCCCTCTCCCTCTGTTGTTAAAAGTAAAAATCTCGCCGCAACCCTCACGAGGATAATGGCTTGGCTGAACCTCTGTGTCCTCTATATTTATCTTCCAGCTTTCTTAGTTTGAGGTTTAATTCCTGTCATTTATATTATAAAAACAATAATGTTATTCTCATTCTCGATAAATAAATGTATAAAATTAAAGTTGCAAATTAATAATTTATGTCATGTGCCTTTTAAATATGCATGTGCATTAAGTTTATAAATTATATAGTAACAGGAGGAAAAATTTCTCTTTTAGATAAACTTTATCCCTATCACCACCCCTCCGGCACCCCTAGAGAATCTGAGCTCTGCCCCCCACCCTCCCCCAGCTGAAGACCCAGACTCAGCCAGTAGGGCCTCCTGCGGATTCCCGGACCATACAATCTCTCTGCCTGGAGGGCTTTTTGTTCTTTTGACAAACATTTATTGAAGCTTAGCATGTGCCAGGCTCTGCCACGTATCCACCCTTCCAGAGAGGAGCAATTGACTCTTTGTCTGAGGGCCGGCCCCCCCAGCACGCACTTCTGCCGAAGCCTCGTCCTTCCCTGACGTGTCAGTTGTCCCCACCACGAGACGAGACGAGACGGCGCAGCGTCTCGGTCAGGCATTGCGTCCTGCTCTTCTCTGCGACGTCAGTGGCGCCGCGCCCGATCCAGTGGGAACTCAGTTACTGTTGATGAATGAGTTCATAAACGAACGATGATAGTCCAGTGTCTGGCGCATCACGGATGATCAATAAATATTGGTTGAAATGCAATTGAATTGAGCGTGCAGGGCACAGAAACAAGGGCGGAGAGAACTGTGAGAAGGTGGGGTTGTTGAACTGTGAAAAGGATACCAAAAGACCGGGGAGGGTGAACACTGGGTGGGGGCGGGGAGGCGGAGAAAACGCTGGAGCTGACAAAAAGAAAGTTAATGTAATGTGAAATCCTAACCATTGACAGAATATTTACTACAAAACCAGTAAGTGAAAATCAGTATTTACCCTCAGGGTGTCGGGGGTACCTCTTTAAATCCCATTACTGAGCGAGCTCCTTTGAACCCTGTGGTTTATTATGCCACTAATTCACTAATTAGCTAGTGAAATGTCCACACATTAGCTCTCAAGCTTAAACATCATCTCCTTGCACTTGAATCTGAAGTTTGAGCATACAATTATCCCTCCGATGAAAAGATGGGACAAACACAATTAACAACAGCAACAAACCAGAATATAAGGCATGAGGGAGTACTCATGAGATCATACAATTTTGCTGAAGGAAATTAAACAAGGTCCGACCACTCACTCTTTCAACAAGCATGCTCACGCTACGCCCTGTGCTGAGTAGAGTCCGTGCTGCAGCTAGTGGGGCAGCTTCTACGTGTCACCTGTGGCATCGTCTGCATCATTTGTTCTAAAGTTTCCCCCGACACAGCAAAGGAGGGGAGATCGGGCACTTGTCGGTGAAGCAACAGCCCGAGTCAGCCATATCGCGTGAGGATATGTCAAAGGCTTTTCCCAGACTGGAAAGCAAGACAAACCGAAGTCCTTTAGAGTACATACCTTAAACTAAATGTTTGGGAGACATGTTGGGTTTCTAAACCCCAGTTTCTTTACCTAAAAAAAGGGGGGATTATAAGCCTCCCTCCCTCCTGCGGTTGCTGTGAGGGTAAGGAGTAAGCTCCTATGAGGAAAGTTTTAGCCGAGTGCCTGGTGTGCTGTGTGTGCTCAGTCAGTGAAGGCCGGCTTCCATATTTATTGTCTGCCGATGAGTGGATTATTTCATAAGATGTGTTTGTTCGGATTTCTGCCTGTGGGAAGGAGAGGCTGCAGCTGGAGAGCCGAGTTCTTTCCAACAACTGGGCTCACACGAGATACAGCGGAAAGTGTCCCCCGGTGGCAGCCAGTGACCTGCGTCTGTCCCACTCCTTGCGGATCTAGGTGCCTGGCTGAGAAAGCCACAAAACAAAGAATTACAGGACCGTGGGGGAGGCAGACGCTATCCAGAGACGCTAGGACTCCAGAATTGGGTGGCTGACCTTTTCCCTCTGACTCTATGGCCTCCTTCTTTAAAGCAAAACAAACACTGTTAACAATAGCAACAAACCAGAATAAAAGGCATGCAAGAGTACTCATGAAATGATACAATTTTGCTGAAGGAAATTATATAAGACTTTATTATAGGAAAAGATAGCCCTGTTCACTGAAAGGAAGACCGAATTTCATAAAGATGTCACTTTTTCCTGAATTAACTCATAGATTTAATGAAATCCCAATCATAGCTGCTCATGGAATTCGATGAATTGATTCTAAAATGTATGAGAAAGAACAGAACTTTAGGCCCTGGCCCAGTAGATCAGTTGGTTAGAGTGTCGACCTGACACACCAAGGTCGTGGGTTTGATCCCCGGTCAGGGCACCTACAAGGAACAACCAGTGAATGCATAAATAAGTGGAACAACAAACTGATGTTTTTAAAAATTTAAAAAACAATTTTTAAAACTTTAATAATATAGGTGAAAAAATACTGGTGGCGTGATCGGGGAAAGTGAAGAGGATTTCTTAGATGAGATACAAAAAGTACTGACTATAAAAGGTTATTAAACACAGCTTCACTTAAATTAAGAATTTCTGTTTTTTGAAACACAACTTAAACTAGGAGAACAGATATTTGCCAAATACCTTACAAAAGATGAGAATCGAGACTATATGAATAACTCCTACACATATGAAAACAGATAATTCAATAGATAAGCAAAAGATATGAATAGATACTTCACAGATGAAGAAATATATATGGCCCATAAACTTGTAAAGAGATACACAACCTCACTAGTAATCAGGGAAATAAAATAGCAAAACCACAGAGAGATACTGTTTGATACCCATGTTTGACCAAAAAAAAAAGGTATAAAATTCCAATGACATAGATCAAGAAGACATCTTATGCATTGCTAATGAGACTGTACACTGATGTAAAACAAAATCTTTAGAAAACAATTTGGTATTATCTGGAAACATCAACCACTCAATATACCTTTCAATGCATTAATTTCAGTCCTTGGTATCCCCTACCCACCACCTCCCTATCTTATCCCAGAAAACTTTTTGCCCGTGTGCCTCAGGACACATGAACAAGAATCTTCATAGTAGCACTGCCCACAATAGCACAAAACAGGAAAGGGTCCATATGTCCACCAAAAGAAGAAAGCATGCATTAATGGTGGTACATTCAACACAATGGAATATTTTACAGCAAAATGGAAATAAACTATAGCTACATATGCTAACATGAAAGAATCATAGAAACATTATGTGTGAAAATGCAAGTCTCAGAAGATTGCAAATACTATATTTTTCAAGTATAAATGTATATAAAGCTTTTTTAAAAAGCAAAAATAAAATAATACTGTTAAGGTACGTGGCTAGGCACATGCATACACATATGCGTCCTTGTACATACACATATAAATTCTTTAACGTTCCTTTAAAATAGCTTTTCAAGCTCCTAAAACAAAGTGAGACATTTCTAAATATTCAGGATAATACTATTCAGGATAGTAGCTACCTATGAGGGTAGGCAATGGATAAGGAAGGAACCTTGAGGTAGAGGTAAATTATTGATCACTTTCTATTTCTTGGATTGTGTGGTAGCTTCATGGGAATTCACTATGTTCTTGATAAATAAATGAAAAGTTTAAAGGCCCGTGGATGAGCTGTTGATGACTGTCATGAACTAAGGATTTTGATTAATCCAATTCTATGTACTCGATTGCAAGGAGAAAATATGTCAGCAATAACAAACATTTATATAGCGCTTACCATGCATCAGGCGTGTGTTTTATCCCATTTAATCCTCCCAGTGAAGAGATCCTATGACTTTCCCTGTTTTATAGACAAGAAAATCAAGGCCCAGAGAGATTACCAGCAGAGACCCACAGCAGAGCTGGGATTTTAGTCTAGGCTGGCTGGTTCCAGAGTCCATGCAGTTAACCACTGCCCTTTCAGATGTCTGGATAAATGAAAGAGATAATTATATTAGGCCTTAGTCACCTAGGATAAATCATAGCAGAGCACTTTCTGTAATGATGTTAAAGAATGAACTGCATGCGTAGCTCTGGAAGTACATCCTAAAAACCGCTGGATTGTGCACTTCAACTGGCTGAACTGTATGGTATGTAAATTATATCTTAATACAGCTATTAAAAAACTCCACAGGCCACAAATAAGTGCCTTCATATTACAAACTGGGTTCTAAATGATCGTAGGCTATTTTAGGGCTTTATTATGCACCTATGAGGAAAATACACACTTTTTTGCAGACCAAACAAACTTCACTGTCAGGAGACCATTCATTTTACGAAGAAATGGCAAAATCTTTTCTATTCCCAGCTGCAGGCCTTTTTGCATGTGCCAGAAATTGAAGAGCTCTGTGCTCCCCAGATACAATTGTTGTTGCAGTTATAATTGTCTCTGTGTGTATGGAGGATACACAAACAATTAAACCTAGGAAAGCAGTGGAAAGAAGACATTTCATTGAAAACATCCCGATATATCCTTTAATTGCAGTTTTCTTCCATGTGCGTAACTTTGATTTCCGCCTTTTTCTTTTACATTTAAAGGTAATAGAGAAAGCGCTTCATGTAGAAACCCAGTGGTGGCCGCTCTGCCACTGGGCTGCGTCCTCCAGGGCCTTTGAGTTGTGTAGGTCCAAGGGCCCAACACGGACCCCCGAATGGGCGAGGGCAGCTCTTCCTCAACACACTTGGTTCTTGACAAGGCACAAGGAGAGATCAACATGCCGCTTTGATGCTCAGGGAATCTGTTGGTAGCTTAACTCTGGTTTCATGACCGCTGAAAGATCTCCCTTGCCCAGGTCAGCTGCCATCACAAATCTGGCCATCGATCGTAAGATCAGATGAAAATTCGGCCTGGACCTCAACAACTCCATCACTAACTCCAGAAAAGGGGTTCAGTGTCCTGGCTCTCTAAACCACAGGCCACTTTCATCCTCTCAGCTCTCTCTGATGCACATGTATGAAAATAGGCTGATTCAACTTAAGAAGCTTCATAGAGAGCACAAGGAAGTAAAAAATTACTTATTTTGACACAGCACAGATCAAATGTTATGTCATTATTCAGTTGTGTCATGGACACTCACACACACATCACAGGCTGTATTTTGGCTCTTACTGAAAATGGCCTCCAGGCCTTTTCTGTCTACCCACTGAACTAACCAGTCCTCTCCACACCAGAAAGATTATCAGTCCCCTTAGGCAAGCCTTCCTGCTTCAGCCAGCCAAGGACAGAAGTTTCCATCAAGCTCACTGGTATTTCAAACTGCAAGCCACGAAGCGTAGCAGAGACTCCAGCACTGCCGCTCACACGGGCAGGAGCTCCCTCAATTCCTTCCAGTGCTCCCTCCCTTCCTATCATGAGATTTGGGAAACTATACTGATCTGGTCATTATCTTTTTTTCTTTGACCTGTGAGTCACCTAAACAGGTCATTTAAGCCCAAAACAGTCATTCTGGAGGCTAATTTATTTGCACTAGCTATTACCTTAAGTATCAGATAATAACTTAAGTTCGATTTTGTGTTCTGTTAGTATGTCCTTGAGCCCTGGCTGGTATAACTGTGGATTGAGCAGGGGCCTGTGAACCAAAGGGTCAATTCCCAGTCAGGGCACATGCCTGGGTTGCGGGCCAGGTCCCCAGAAGGGGACATGAGAGGCAACCACACATTGATGTTTCTCTCCCTCCCTCTCCTTCCCTTCCTCTCTCTCAAAATAAATAAACCCCTTTAAAAAAGTATGTCCTTGAAACAGATGAAAATCCCCTCTATAAAGTTTTTCTTTTGAGTGTTTTTAGAAATGTGTTTGTCATTGTTGGTTTTTTTTAACCCCCTAACATCCGAATTTTTATCTGTACATATCATTGTCCACTAAAAGAAACCATAACTCTGGAGAAATGACTGATTCCCTGTCTGGGGCAGAAAATGTAGCTGATAACAAATGGACAAAAATTGGGGGGGGGGGTGGAAATGGGAGGGAGTAGGGGAGGGATGGGTGGGTTGGCTGGAATGGGAGGAAAGGATAGAAACTGTACTTGAATAATGATAAATAAATAAATAAATAAATAAGACTACTTTGACATGAAACCTGTTTATTTTCACTCCAAGACCTATAGTGTCGGGGATGTGTATTTGGCCATACTAGCCAGCCTTGCCTAAAATGAAAAGAAAAAAATAACAGAGAAATTATAACCCTAAAAAGAAAAGAAAAGAAAAGAAAATGTAGCTGATAAAATGTGGAACAAAATAATCAAGAGGGGCAAGGTCAGGAAGAGAGCATAGGTTAACAAGATTGACAAGTTAATGTTGAAATTGGGTGGTGGGCGCACAGGCATTCTTTCTACTTTTGTATTTTTCACTTTCTCCATAAAAAGTTATTAAGGAAAGCTAAAACTAATTTCTATTAAAAAGTAAAACAGAAACAGCACACACATGGTAAAAACAAGTTTTCTTTTAATAAGGCACAAAGGTACACAGTGAAAAGCCCCGTCTCTCTCCCACTCAGACCCAAGAGGCCTCCTCTTTGGCGTGTTCCTAGTAACAATTTTCCACGATTCTCAATGAAGTTTCTATGAAAAGACACGCACATATGTATCATTTTTAAAACCACAAACGGTAGTGTACTACACATTGTTCTATGCCTTAGAAAGTTTGAACAGCTAGTTTTAATCCAATGAGTATGTCTATGTACCACAACACCGTGAATTTGTAGGCTTTTATATATTGGGCTTCTTTCAAACTTCTTTGATGTCATTGAGACAAAAGGCCCACATCTTCACCCCTCTCACGACTATTGAGGAAGAGAAGCAGGGCTAAGGAGGGTTAAAACCGGTTTTCAAGTTTAGGTTTCAGTTTGGGAGACATTAGGGCTGCCTTGAGAAAGGTCATGTTGAGAAACAGGCATTCTCTCCTCCATACTGGACCTTGAGAGACGCGGCTGAAGACAGGATCAATACAACAGCCCTCATGACCTCTGCCCTCGGCATACCTGGCGGGACGGCAGAGAGCCCAAAGTTGCCGGGAACTGAACGCCACCCCCCTTCGCCTGACGGCGAGCCGCAGGACAGGGGCTGTACCCGTTCTGGTCTCCCTATCGCCAGCACTTCGCCCAGGTGCTCAATTGTCTAACACAGTCCAGGTCTCTGGAAAGAATGGAAGTTGGGGGTTGGAGGCGGATAATGATTGAAGGAGCCCAAAGAGGTGGATTTAGAGACAGCAAGGAGGTTTGCCCCTGGGTTCTAATGCCCGGGAAAGCGGGGGGAGGGGGGTCGTTAGGTCTAAGAGGCCACAGAAAAAATATGCGATACTTCCGCATGGAGCGTAAATTTCACTCTATTATTTAGTGGGGAGGGGCATTAGATATTAAAAAAAAAACCCGCTCTATTACGGGACTACAAAATCCCACAGCCACGTGAATGCGTAACACAAAACAGGAAGCCCGCAGACACGCCCGCAGACCGCGAGGCCGAGAGCGTCGGTCACTCCCCTCCGTTACCAGGGGCGCTTGGACAGGACCTGGGAGCGCCGCGGCGAGCCGCACTCCCCGAGCGATCGGGGACGCGTCTCAGCTGCGCAGCTTCCCAGCTGCGGGACCCGAGAGCCGCGCCTGTCCCCTGCACCGCCCCGGGGCATCAGTGGGACTCGGGATTTGGGAACTGGGAACTGCCGGCCTGGCTGGCCCCGCGGGCTCCAGGGTCCGCGGGCAGAGCCCTGGCCGTTCACGACGGAGCCAAAGGGACTAAGATGGTGCACGCTGGGCGCACCCGGAACAGCCTCCAGGATTCTGGGATCCCGACGGCCGGAGGTAGGAAATGGAGGGCTCGGAAGTTTCGGGCTCCCGAGCACACCAGAGTACGCGTCAGGACCGAACTACTGTTTGCCTGCAGAACGCCCAAAGCGCGAAAACGCTAAGGGGGATTCGGGTCACCTTCTCGCGACGTCTCAGTGACGTCGCACTGCAATCGCGTACTCCACTGGTTCACCTTCAGTCCACTCCCTCAGTACGCGGGCCTACCCCTTTAAGCGAGTGATGGACAGTTATTTCAGCCTATCAACTTCCTCATCACCATCCAATCAGATTTAAACTTCTCTCAGCGGCCGGAGGAGTTGGAAGAAGGGGACGAAAGAGGGAGCGCTCTCTCGCGCGAGATGGCTGTGAGGCGGCCTCTCAGGAAAAAAACGCCCGAAAAGATGGCCCGACTTCCCAAGTAGTGGGTTAAAGGACGGGTTCGAAAACCAATGAGAGGGATGAGGAGGTGGGATCGTTGCTTTCCGAGAGCAAGAGGTACCGTTACAGGGCACACTTTTTGTCCAATCAACGCCCGCAGACTTTGGGTCAGGTGACCATAGAGTGCGAGGGGCAGAGCTACAGCCTGGCGCGAGGAACCGTTAAGATGGACAACGAACGTAACCAATGAGGTACGCCCACTGAGGCGTTGGGAACCCAATAACAGTGGTTGGGCGGGCGCCTTCGCCGAGCGCGGGGAGATGTAAAGACAGGCAAGTAGTTTTCCCAATGAGACTGTAGAAGAGAGGAGCTACTTGACCAATGGAGTCTGCGGGGCGGGATCCTTTGCAGCGGCGGAGTCCAAGATGGCGGCATGCGGTTCCGCTGTGTGAAACCAGCGCGGGGCGGCGGGTTAATCAGCTCCGCGGAGGCGACGGCCGGCGACCCGCAACAATGAAGGGAAAAGAGCGCTCCCCAGTCAAACCCAAGCGCTCCCGTGGTGGTGAGGATTCGACTTCTCGCGGGGAGCGGAGCAAGAAGTTAGGGGGCTCTGGTGGCAGCAATGGGAGCAGCAGCGGAAAGACCGACAGCGGTGGCGGGTCGCGGCGCAGCCTTCATCTCGACAAGTCCAGCAGCCGAGGTGGGAGCCGCGAGTATGACACCGGTGGCGGCAGCTCCAGTAGCCGCTTGCATAGTTACAGTTCCCCGAGCACTAAAAATTCCTCGGGCGGGGGCGAGTCGCGCAGCAGCTCCCGAGGTGGAGGCGGGGAGTCACGTTCCTCTGGGACCGCCTCCTCCGCTTCTGACGGCGGGGAGTACAAGACGCTGAAGATAAGCGAGTTGGGGTCCCAGCTGAGCGACGAGGCGGTGGAGGACGGACTGTTTCACGAGTTCAAACGCTTCGGTGATGTAAGTGTCAAAATCAGTCATCTCTCGGGTTCTGGCGGCGGGGATGAGCGCGTAGCCTTTGTGAACTTCCGGCGGCCAGAGGACGCGCGGGCAGCCAAGCATGCCAGAGGCCGCCTTGTGCTCTACGACCGGCCCCTGAAGATAGAAGCTGTGTATGTGAGCCGGCGCCGCAGCCGCTCGCCTCTAGACAAAGATACTTATCCCACGTCATCCAGCGTGGTCGGGGCTTCTGTAGGCAGTCACCGGCACCCGCCTGGAGGAGGTGGTGGCCAGAGATCGCTTTCCCCCGGTGGGGCAGCTTTGGGATACAGAGACTACCGGTTGCAGCAGTTGGCTCTTGGCCGCCTGCCCCCTCCACCTCCGCCACCATTGCCCCGAGACCTGGAGAGAGAGCGAGACTACCCGTTTTATGAGAGAGTGCGCCCAGCCTACAATCTTGAGCCAAGGGTTGGAGCTGGAGCAGGTGCTGCAGCTTTCAGAGAAGTGGATGAAATCTCACCGGAGGATGATCAACGAGCTAACAGGACGCTTTTCTTGGGCAACCTGGACATCACTGTGACAGAGAGCGATCTAAGAAGGGCTTTTGATCGCTTTGGAGTCATTACAGAAGTAGACATTAAGAGGCCTTCTCGGGGCCAGACCAGTACCTATGGCTTTCTCAAATTTGAGAACCTAGACATGTCTCACCGGGCCAAACTAGCAATGTCTGGCAAAATTATCATTCGGAATCCTATCAAAATTGGTTATGGTAAAGCTACCCCCACCACTCGCCTCTGGGTAGGTGGCCTGGGATCTTGGGTGCCTCTGGCTGCTCTGGCAAGAGAATTTGACCGATTTGGCACCATACGCACCATAGACTACCGCAAAGGTGACAGTTGGGCATATATCCAGTATGAAAGCCTGGATGCAGCTCATGCTGCCTGGACCCATATGCGGGGCTTTCCACTCGGTGGCCCAGATCGTCGCCTTAGAGTAGACTTTGCAGACACAGAACATCGGTACCAGCAGCAGTATCTGCAGCCTCTGCCCTTAACTCATTACGAGCTGGTGACAGATGCTTTTGGACACCGAGCACCTGACCCTTTGAGGGGTACACGAGATAGGACGCCACCTTTACTGTACAGAGATTGTGATAGGGACCTTTATGCTGACTCTGATTGGGTGCCACCCCCTCCAGTCCGGGAACGCAGCACTCGGACTGCAGCTGCTTCTGTGCCTGCTTATGAGCCACTGGATAGCCTGGATCGCAGGCGGGATGGTTGGTCCTTGGACCGGGACAGAGGTGATCGAGATCTGCCCAGCAGCAGAGACCAGCCTAGGAAGCGAAGATTGCCTGAGGACAGTGGGGGGCGGCATCTGGATAGGTCCCCTGAGAGTGACCGTCCAAGAAAACGTCACTGTGCTCCTTCTCCTGACCGCAGTCCAGACTTGAGCAGCAGCCGGGATCGCTACAACAGTGACAATGATCGATCTTCTCGTCTTCTTCTCTTGGAAAAGCCCTCTCCCATCAGAGACAGACGAGGTAGTTTGGAGAAAAGCCAGGGTGACAAGCGAGACCGCAAAAACTCTGCATCAGCTGAACGTGATAGGAAGCACCGGACAGCTGCTCCCACTGAGGGAAAAAGCCCTCTGAAAAAAGAAGACCGGTCTGATGGGAGTGCAGCCAGCACCAGCACTGCTTCGTCAAAGCTCAAGTCCCCTTCCCAGAAACAGGATGGTGGGACAGCCCCTGCAGCAGCAGCCTCGCCCAAGCTCTGTTTGGCCTGGCAGGGCATGCTTCTCTTGAAGAACAGCAACTTTCCTTCCAACATGCATCTGTTGCAGGGTGACCTCCAAGTTGCTAGTAGTCTTCTTGTGGAGGGCTCCAGCGGAGGCAAAGTGGCCCAGCTCAAGATCACTCAGCGTCTTCGTTTGGACCAGCCCAAGTTGGATGAAGTAACTCGACGCATCAAAGTGGCAGGCCCCAATGGTTATGCCATTCTTCTGGCTGTGCCTGGAAGTTCTGACAGCAGGTCCTCCTCTTCGGCCACATCAGACACTGCCACCTCTACTCAGAGGCCGCTTAGGAACCTGGTGTCCTATTTAAAGCAAAAGCAGGCCGCTGGGGTGATCAGCCTTCCTGTGGGGGGCAACAAAGACAAGGAAAACACCGGAGTCCTTCACGCCTTCCCACCCTGTGAGTTCTCCCAGCAGTTCCTGGATTCTCCTGCCAAGGCACTGGCCAAATCTGAAGAAGATTACCTGGTCATGATCATTGTCCGTGGTGCGTCCTAAAGTCCATGTGTACCTGTATTTACTACTTTGACATGGTTCTTGTTTTGTGATGTATGATGGGGTACAGCATCAGATGACATTTTCTTTTTAATTAGTTGTTTTGTTGTAGCTTTTTTTTTTATATATTTTTATAAAACTCTTCAAAATAGACATCAGGACAGTTTAGGTATTAAATGAAAGGGATGCCCTGAAGGTAGCAGGCAGATGGATTTACTTTAATTAGGAGTTCCCAGTCTTATGAGTAACTTTTTTCCTCTTCTTTGCTTTTTTTTTTTATCTTGAACATAAAAAAAATCCTCAAAGTTACAAAACCAAATTTTGAAAAGTCAGAATTCAGAGAAAAGAGCCCATTGACTATATAAAGGTGGTAATATACACCTAAAAATGGCTTGATTGGTATGTAGGTAAAAAAATTCCGGTACCAGAAATGTTAACGTGTATGAAAAAATCTGATTAGGTCCCTCAAAAGTATAAGCTGGTAAAGTGTATAGCAGTGTAATTATTTTAATCAGGTATTTGAGTATTTCTCTTAAAATACATGGTTTATTCCCAGAGTTTGCTTTAACATGCATTTTTATCATTAATTCTTGAGTTCTGTATCCTTTATATGCACTTTTGGTTTATAGCTGTAACTGTTCAGTAAAAATTGAGGAATATGTTACAGACCATATGTCTTATGCTTACACCAGTATGCAAGATGTGAGTAGGTGCTTTTAAAATCAGAGTTCTTTGGTCAGTTATTGGTATGTGGTGGTGTTTTTACTTTTTCAGGGAGTTGTAGTAGGTACAGTTCTAATTGTGCATATTTCAAAACTTAAGTGTTTTTCATCAAAGATGAGTTTTTGTTTTTGTACCCATTCAAATTCTTGATTTCAATAATAGAAAGAAGAGTTGTGTGCAGGCTCATAATTCATCTTTTGTTTCAGTGGGCATTAATCAGCCGTATCTAGATTGCAGAATTTTTTAAAGTCATCGTGAAATGCTTTTGACATGCTCTTTTAAAATTTTGCTTGTATTTTTATCTTCGTATTTAAACAGCAGCGATGACGTTACATCATTGAAAATATTTTGAATACTTTTGAAATAGTGTGTTTAATATTTTTACTGGTGTCCAGCCACAGAGAGTTGAAATGTCAGTGTAGGAAAATCATTTTTTAATTGTTTTACTTTCTAAAAAAATCTGGAATTCAAAATAATTTAACCCACCCTCACAGTTTTTTCAAAGCTGAAGATTATATCAACTTTTGGTTCTTAACAAGGGCTTTTTTGGCTTAAAAATAATGATTTTCTTTTGTCTTTTTTTTTTTTTCATCTATCCTTAGCTGCCACTTTAGTTTCTCAGTTTGTTAGTATATTTTCCCCTCTTGATTTGAATGCTGAGGACTTTAGCTAAGGCCCTTGGATTTAATTATGATTAGAAACTTTAGGACCATTTGGATCATGGTCATGTTTCTATTCTGTGAAAATGACTTATTGAAAGCCTGGCAGGACAGAACTGTTTTCTTTCTGTTAATCAAAGCTGGTAGTTTAAAATAGCACCAATAATAACCCAGGGAAGCCTCATGCAATTTTTTTATTTTCCATTATGGCAGGTGTCTAATGCATGTCAGCTTGAAAGCCTCATCACTGCTGTGTTTTGTTTTGTTGGGTTTTTTTTTCCTTTTTGGTCTTCATTATGCATTCATAAATTTTCTTTTTAGGTTTGGAGGTTTTTGTGGGGTTTTTTGTTTTGTTTTTAAACTGGAAAAACTAGCCATTTTTAAGAGAAGGAAAGTATTAGGTTATGAACACAAATGCCCTTGGTTAGCTTGTAGGGAAAATACCTAATGTCCTACAGTTAAGGCTGTGGGTGCTTTTTGCTTTTAAAAGGCTGAGCTTGGCATGGTAATATGGCGTAGACACCTGGTCAGAAACCAATGCAGTGTACAGTCTGCATACATGAGGTCAAAGTACAGTTTGACCAGATACATTTTTCCAGTTTAATTCTCACTAACCATTAACTTTTGAATATCTTTTGATAAGATGGTTGGATGAATAATTTTGCTCTTTTGGAGAGCAAAGTCCATGACATCTAATTTTATGATAATCCAAAGTGTGTGGAGCTCCCCCCGCCCTTTTTTTTTTTTAGTGGTTCTCGCTCCATATTTGTTTAAATCTTTCTTTGATATTGCAGCTTTTGTTAGATCTGGGAGATTTGTGCTTCAGTGTTTTTGAAACAATGGCTTGATACCATTTCTAAATGTATGTATTATAAATAACTAATTATGTTTAGTTTGGTGCTTACCTGCAAGAGTGCCATCATTCAGATGAATCTTCTTTGTGATGTGCATTCTGTGTATGCAGGTTTATGACATTGGTAAATTACTGACTTAAACCTTCAGGATGAAATGAAAGCAAAAGTCTAAAACTGGTTCTGATGCTCATTAGTAAGAATTTCATAATCTTAGCATTGGGTGTTCTCTGTAACAACCAATTTTTTTCTTTTTCTTATACTTTAAGAAAATACTTGTTTAGTTGATGTCTCTGAAACTTGGTTTGAATGAATGGAGAGAAAATATCTTCAGTATATCATTTAGTGACTTATTAAGTATTACTGGTGAAACACATCAAGCTAACTAAGACTTTTGGATCACCACTTCAGAGCTTATGGAAAATTAAGCCTTCAGCTCCTAGCCAATTTTTAAATATTATTTTGTTGGCTATAACTGGGATCCTTAGAGTTTTCCACACAAAAACTTAAATTCCCGATTTAAGATGTATACTTTGACTCATAACTGAGCATAGATATACTTCCTTTTAAGGATTAGACCTTAAAATGTCCACCGTGTAGCTGGTATAATCTTTGGCACATTTTGAAAGTAATATATTCTGGCCCTTCTTAACTCAGATCATTTGAGGTCAGCAGCAGTGAAAGTAAGTTGTGTGTTTGTTGCTTTCATAGTCAAACACTGTTTAGGTTTATTTTTAAACTTACGAGCAGGTTTTCACTGACACAGCTTTTTTTTTTTAATTTTAAATCCACTTTCTTTAGGCAGTGAAATTGCTCATTATGCAGGTATAGCTTGAACTGCAGTTGGGGTTCATGTAGGAACCATTCACGACAAACTCTGTGGTAACAGAATTAGGAAATCCTCTTGAGAAGAGGGCCTTAATGACTTTTCATGTGAAAAACATTTTGAAGAGAATTTCTGACCTTTTTTTCCTGTCTCTACCACAGTGTGTGGTTTTGAGATAGATAGGAGTCAGGTAGTGGAGCAAGCAGAGAAGTGGATGTGACCCTGTCGACATTCTGGTGAGAGTGATGTCCCTAAGGGGAGAAAATGATTTCAGGCAGCCACAGTGAACTGTCCACCTTAATGAAGAGTTTTATGAGTGTGATCTAAACAGCACTGAAAAGTCAAAGTCCTAAAGTGTTCTTTGGCTGTTTAGCAATGGTCGTAGGAGTGTTTTTTTAAAATAAGAGTCGCTGTCTTTGGTAACACAGGTGAAGGTGGATTTTTAAATGGCTTTGTACCTGGAATCCTTTCTATAATAACAGAGCAGTTTATTATTGCTCCATATAAATTACAGAATGAAAATAGAGGAGGGTAAAAGTTTGACTAAACACTTTTTTTACAGTTTCATTTTTTTAAAGTTATATGTAGAATATATTGATTATAGGTTGATTATAAACTTGCTTCTGAAATTTTTCCAATATGTTTTACTCAGTTACGTGAGTATAAGGTGTATTTTCAGTCCTATAATCCTCACTTAATTGCAGTCTTTAAAAAAAAAATCCACCCTGTTCTACTTGTTATTTGTCTGCTCATACAGTAAATTCATTTCAAGGTTTGTGCCAGTGGGTATTATTGGTGCTTTTTGAGGTCAAGGTGGACTATCCAGGAAGGTCTTGTTAACATTATGTTCATCTATGATGGCATAGGGGAAATATATATATATATATTTTTAATATTGTAAACATTTTTACTGAATAACCTTTTTTTCCCTCCTGCAAGCAAAGCTGGTGAACAGTGGATGAAGATACGGAAATCAAAGCTCTAATGGACCTTTTCGAAGAGGAGTTGTGGCTTATGTGGAGTTTACATGGGCCTCTTGATGGAAGAAAGCTAATCTGTTTAGTATTTTGTGCATTTTACTAAAATGGCAGCTTAAAGTTGTGTATCTGCTATTGTGATGCCAATGCCGGTGTTTTAAGTGGAAAAAAAATGACCTCTTGCTTTGTGCTGTGTACACAAGATTTCTGGAAAAGTAAAGAAAAACCCTTTTTATGGCTCACACAGCTTAAGAGTAGCTGTCACTCAAACGTGCGCTCACAGTTGAGCTGCTTTTGTTTTATTCTAAATAAATTGTTTCTTTTGAGGAAAATGTTTTTCTGCCTGGAAGTGAATTGACGGCAAACCTTTGACCCCTTTGTTTGCAGCCGAGGCGTTACTTGCTGCTGCTCAGATCTCGTGTGTCTTGAGCAAGAAGCAGGGAGACCATCATTTTGACTTATCACGGTGTGTCAATTCTGAAGGATCTCTAGTGTTACTGTGACCCCCTTTGTTTGCAGTGAAGGGGATCATTTGCTTCTCGGTCCTCAACTTGATGAGGAAATGGTGCTGTTGGCTGGCACGCAAGAAGCCGGGGCAAGCACCGTAAGCCTCACCACAGTGCACGAGTCGGGGGCTTTGCTGGTTGGAAGAGCCGGAGTTGCTGAAATTTAAGTTTTGATTTATTTTGTTCACCCATCACGTTTGGCCTTAGTTTCATTTTTAATTTGAAGAAAAGTTTGCGATTGCTTTATCTTGCACTTAACATTTGCACCAAATTGCCAAAAGAAGGAGAATGCTCCGATTGCTTTTTAAATGTTAATGCTGATGTTAATAAAGCCTTTCCTGACACATTTGAGGAGCTCCTTCATCTCCAGGGGCTTCTCACCAGAGGGATGCGGTGATGGGTTTAGTTCTGAATGGATGAAGAGTTCCTGAGAGCTAGTGTTTGTAATTAGAACCGTTACTTGGTATCTGTGCCTTATCTGACCTGTGGTTCCACATGCCTCGGATGTGCATGCACCGTGACGGTTCCGTAGGTACGAACGCACACTCAGGCCCAGTCACCTCGGTCGGTAGTACAGATGGTGAGGAAAAAATGGAGGCATCCTTAAGGAGGAAAAAAGTGTTTGCCTTTAGTTCCTGCATTATCCTGCACAGGGGTCCTGAGCTTTGGAAGCTGTTCCCAGCACAGGAGAGCAACCCTGTTTGCAGCAGGAGACTTCGGTGCACAGTGACAACGCTGGAGTTCAAGAGGAAGCCAGCAGTGCTGCACCTTTGGCTTCAGACACCATTGTTGTTTGCCAGTTGTAAACTTAACTAGTTGCAGACGAAGACCACCTTGAAATGCAGGCTTGTTGGGCTTGTTTTGAATTTTAACCTCGGACGGAAGAGCCCTAGTGCTGTCTGTCTCCATGCGGGATGATGATTACTTAGGCAACAGGTGCTTACCAACAAAGGATGCCACGATTATACTCTGCAAGGTGGTGTTCCAGTGGCAAACAGCTGTATAAACTCTTGTAAACAGGTAAGAGGGTTTTTAGAGGTCAAAAATGCATTATAATTAACAGGGTGAGAACTTTCAATGGTGGGGTTATGTTTCTCTGGAAATCTTCAGGCACTCTTGCTGCTATTACTAGCTACCTCCTTCACCAGAGTGATGTATTTGTAGAATTCCAGGCCAGAATTTTTGTTCTATGGGTATTTTGATTTGTATTTTTTTTTAATTCTTTTAATGAACCAAAGCATTAAAATCTTGGCTATGGATTTGGGGCCTCCAGCCTTGAAGCCCTTTAAAATTTTGACATTTTCTGTTAGCTGTGACCTTCACCCTCAGTGGTGGGTTAGTGGTGTGCTGGAAGAATTTTCTGCTATATAAACCTCCAAGTTAACAAAACTATATAGCAAAAAAAAAAAAAAAAAAAAGTGAACCATCAGACTAGGAATGATGGATAATTTAGCCAAAATGGTTAGTTTTTTTTTCTTTTCCCACAAAGAGATTAATTATAAAATCAGGCTACTACAACTTGAGGGGAGTGAATAGACAATGTTGACAGTGCTGTTACCGTCGTTTTCATGGTCCATTTGGTCCTATCAGCCTTCTGAACCCTTCTAGCTCCTCCCCTGACAGTAATCAAGTGTGAGGTTTTCACAGCTGAGCACAAGCACAGTTTTTTCATGCATAATACAATTTAGGTTTTCTTGCTCTATTTTAAATGGGATTGAAAATTTTGAGTGTAATTTTTTGTCATGAAATTTTTATCTGTCTCTTTCCAAAGAGGAAATGTAAAATACAGTGGTTTGTTTCAGGTACTCAGTGTCTTTTACAAGACTTTTTAAAAACCTGCTTATGAGTTGGCTGCCTTCTAAAGCTTTGCTAAATGATCTTTTACCTACATGTTTTTAAACGTTTTATACCTTTTGGGAATGTCAGTTTCCAGTGTATTTTCTTTCTCTGACTGGTTCACACTGAAAACCCATTAAATAATTTTTCCAGTTACTAAACAAGTATTTTAAAATCACTGTAGTGATTTGAGAAAGATTATATTACACTCCAAGTACTTCTGCATATTTGGTATCTTTCTAAGATCTCAGGCTTCCTCTCTCAGGAAGAAGAAAATGTTGGCCCTGGGCATTTGTTTATTTGTATATGAAACTATGCAAAATGGAAAGGTACACAGCATGACAATTTTGGAATTACTCAAGAAATTTTATTTCCAGCTACACCAGGAAGGAAAAATTATTAATTGGGTTGACTGTTAGATCTAGAGTTGTGGCTTTATAAATTGGAAACTGCCCTTTTGAAATATTTGCGTGGTTTCCCAGTAGCTTTCATATATTCTAAATTTAGGGTCTTACTCTAAAGGAAATAGTTCCATGAACACCCCTGAATTGGCTTGTGCTCATTTGGAAAGGCTGGCTGTGAGTATTAAAATTGAAAATAGGTATTACCTTGACTTTGGTAAAACAACCTTGATTTTATAAATTGCCACTTCTATAGCTTAAGTCACATTGTTATTTCCAAGCTGTTTATCTGAGGCAATAAATTGAGTGCATATGGCTTGTACAGCTTTTTTATTTTCTTTTTTTTTTGCAATAGTATATCTGGGTATGGCTTATCTGACCATCGCCTTTCTCTCCTAGTTTACTCTCTAAGCTTCCTTGGTTAAAAGATGCTTTTATTTAATAACTCAAATTATAACCTAGTTTTGAGTTGTTAGCAGAGGAATTTATTGAATAACAAAATTCCTTCAAACTTCAGACAAGTTTGTTCTTAGCACAAGAAGTGATTTTGATGTTGAAGGAAAGTGACTTAACATGCTTCCACCTGAATGGAATGCTGTAATATTAAGCTTTCAGGTAGGGTTTCTGTGTAATCATTTGAATGCTGGTTGTGTATTCAGAACTAAGGTGCTGAACATATAAGGAAGTATCAGATAGTCACTACCCCTATGGGCAATTTATACTCTAATTGGGGAAACTAGATATAAACAGGTAAAGAGTTAAATATCAGGGAAGGTCACAGTTTAAGACAACTGTAGGAGAGATGTCACAGGTCAATACTGGAATTGATTGCCTAATAAGTGATTTAGGTGATACGGGTATCTGAGTGAGTATATTAACAGGTTCCTTTAAGGTGGGATGGTCAAGAAAGACAAAAGAATTTGTTGGAGGAGGGAGTTTGGGATTGAGATGTCAGGCAGACAGTCATGAATAACAGTCTAGCAGCCTGTTGATCCATGGGAAAGATGCAGGTTGAAGCTTGGAAAATGAGTGAAAATGGTCGGGTCATTTACTGAAAGGGAATCCTGAGGGCAAGCCAGTTTGAAGAGGGCAGGGAGTGAGGATGTAGGATCAGTTGAGACATGTCGATAAAAAGCAAGAGTACTAATAATAGCAATCATGTATTTCATGCCCATTTCAGGCCAACATTCTGAGTCCCATACCCACTGTCTCATGTCTCAGCACAGACCATAATCAGATGGCTAGTAAGTAATAGAGCCGGGTTCAACCAGGCCTTTGTTGTCACTGTACTGTCATACTTCACTATTTTTCTGGAGGCTGGGATGGGGTGAGAGCTGCAAAGTTGAGTTGTGGGCAGTGATTTCAAACTATGGAGTGTATCGACATTTGTAGTTCTTGGGAAACCAACTGCTTTGGCTCAAGCCCCGGAGTTCTGGGATGTGTTAGGGCCAGCATGGCCCAGGAGTCTGTTTTTTCACGAGCTCCCCAGGTGAATTCGGATGTAGTCTGTGGTCAGTGGCCGCGTGTCGAGCAACACTGGCCCACAGAGTAGAGTGCTGAGGTATATACTTGGGGTAATGTCCTATGTAAGACATGGGAGGGGAAGGAAGACGGTGCTGGAAAAGAGGCCCAGATGGGAGAGCCAGAATGGTGTTCTGTCTCGGAAGCTGAGAGGAGGCGCGTCCAGAAGATAATTCAAAGCCATTGCAGAGATAAGCAGAATAAAATTGCAATGCCATGGAATTTATCACTAAAAATGTCACTTAAATAACAGTTTTACAGTCAAGTAATTATTTCTCCAAGGCAGTCAGTCTCGCATGGTATTTAATTTTGCTTTATAACAGTCTGAAGAAGGGCCACTGTAAAGCTTATGAAATCCTAAAGGGTCACCAGAAAAGTTTTGTGACTTGGCTAAGGGTACACAGCCAGGAACTGGTTGAGATATCCTTGAGTTTTCGATGTTAATCTAAAAATAATGTAACTATAGTTTAACTTAAATTAAAATTCGAGGATCGCATGTGGAAGTACACATCTAAGTTGTTTTCTGTGGATGAGCTTCACCTGTCTACTACCTTCTAACTAGGTTCCCAAGAGAGTGGAGACGATGGAATTATAGGTAAAGTCAAGTGTATCTTTGGCTTGTAAATGGTTGAAAGATTTTCTGTTTTGAATTATCTATACTGAGTTGTCTTCTGTTAATGTAGCTAATTATTTAAATATTTAGTTACCTACCGTATTTTGCCATGTATAATGTGCACTTTTTAAAAAAGATTTTATTTATTTATTTTTAGAGAGAGGAAGGAAAGGAGAAAGAGGAACAGAAACATCAATGTGTTGGTTGCCTCTTGCGTGTGTCCTACTGGGGACCTAGCCCACAACCCAGGCATGTGCCCCAACTGGGAATAGAACTGGCAACCCTTTGGTTTGCAAGCCGGTACTCAATCTAGTGAACCTCACCAGCCAGGATATAATGTGCACTTTTTTGCCCACATTTTTGAGGGGGAAATAAGGATGCACATTTACATGGGTGGTACTAAAACACGAGTGTGCATAATACATGGGAGCGCATTATACACAGGAAAATACAGTATTATATAGCAGGCGTTATTCCGGATCTTGGAGGAGTATATTGGTGAGAAAACAGACAAGTTTCTCTTTCTCATGGAACTTAATTCCATGGAAAATGGGAGGTAGGGAGGTAGTAAGCTCTAAGTTAGGCCATGTTGCCAAGGACAAAGGGTTTGGATTGTGTTCCGAGTGCTGCATGCAGTGGAGAGCCACTGGGGGTTTTTAAGCAAGGGGAATGGTGTGATTTGATCAAGATTTGCCTACCTGTCTCAGGAAAGTAACACCAATTTCCTTCGAATGTCCTTCAGTTATTTCCAAGATCTAGAATAATGCCTGCTATATAATATTTTAAAAATTAATTAATTAGATACACTAATTGAAGATAAACCAGTACATAGATAATTCATAATAGGAATTCTTTCAGCCATTTACAAGTCAAAGATAACATTTCCTTCAAAAATAAATTAGCATTTAACATTCTCTGTAAGACTGGATGTTCTTCAGAGATCAGCAGTGTTCCATATTTAAATACTGTCGTAGAGATTTTATTTCTTCTTCAGGCTAATAATTGTTGGCCACCCTGAGGTTTCAAAGCCATCTTCCCCCAGCACCTCATTTTTCATCATGTTGTCATTCTGTTTGCTTTCAGCAGGCCGTCCTGACAGTTCCCATCACAGTCATACCGCACACTTCGGTTGTAGCTTAATGACCATGCCGTCTGTACTCCACAACTTGCCATTTCTCCAATGGTGTCAAACCACACTTCCTTACTAAAAATCAGTTGAGATGGTCTTTTCGTAGAATGGCTGTCATCTTGTGCAACCCAGATACCTGTGCTGAATTGATATCTGACCTTTTGCAGGTGACCAGCAGATTGCCTTTTACCCAGGAAAAGGACTTAATGAAAACATGTTACGCATAAGCATATTAATACATCTGTGTCCAGGGTAGAGCTGTTGTCACAGGCAAAATTAACACTTTGAGGTGCTACATTCAAGGATATTTTTATTACATATTTTAAGACATCCTGGGAAAACGTGTTTCATAAAGTTTGTATTTCAACATATGGAAATTGACAATATTTTTACCTTGCTCCCTGGGTAAGAATCTAGTGTGTATATATTCTTTATATACAGGAACACTTCGGTAAACTAGACACCTTAATTAGCATTTTTCTGCATTCTATAGCAGAGGTCTTAAACCTGGCTGCATAGTAGAATCACCTAAGGAACTTTCTAATACCAATAACCAGAATACTTTCTCAGAGCTTCGTCTAAACAA
Source organism: Trachops cirrhosus (assembly GCA_028533065.1). Classification (NCBI taxonomy): domain Eukaryota; kingdom Metazoa; phylum Chordata; class Mammalia; order Chiroptera; family Phyllostomidae; genus Trachops; species Trachops cirrhosus. The sequence goes on along the minus strand of CM052551.1, from coordinate 7,086,427 downwards.
TCTAGGTCAAGTGGGACTCCGCCAAGTTCCCAGTGTTGTTTTCGTTTTGTTTTCCGTGCCCCAGGTAACTAACTCTACTGTGTAGTCGGGATTGAAAACCACTGCTCCAGAGACAAGTCTTAAACATACAAATACACACACCATCAGTCTCTTAAGAACTGTTTGAAAATGATAACCCAAAACTTTGAGACTATAACTGGGGTTCAGTACAGCAGGTCTGTGGCTTGCTTTTCTAGATCGCTACTGTTGAAAGTGTGGTCCTCTGAGCAGCTGCCTTAGCATCGCTGGGAAGAGTGTTAGAAATAGAGTTGCAGGGCCTCACCCCAGACCTATTCCAGGCAATTTGCATGAACTTTAACGTTTGAGAAGCACAGCTTAAGATGTAGATACATAAATACATGTATCCTATGTAATAAAAGTGGATGATTAGAATCATATCCCTTATGAGTAAGATTCTCAGATTTGTGTACTAGTCAATGACATTTACTGTAAAGCGTTTAAAAAATATCTTCGACCAAAAAAGTAGGAACAGCCCTGGCTGATGTGGCTCAGTGGATTGAGCACAGGCCTGTGAACCAAAGGGTTGCTGGTTCGATTCCCAGTCAGGGCATATCCCTGGGTTGCAGGCCAGGTCCCCAGTAGAGACATGAGAGGCAACCACGCATTGATGTATCGCTCCCTCTTTCTTTCCTCCCTTCCCCTCTGTCTAAAAGTAAAAGTAAATAAAATCTTTTTAAAATAAATAAATAAAGGTTTTTTTTTTTTTTTTAAAGTAGAAACAGAGTTCTTAGTGAGCTTCTCGTGATCACAAAATAACCAGAGGTCGCTGCCACCAAGAGGGGGAAGGTCACTACTGCCTATCCTACATGGTTGGTTCTTGATTATTTTGTTATGTGTACTTTTTTTTCTCCCCTTCCTATTCTATTCTAGTCCACTCTTCATTGTGAGATAGAACATGTTACTTTTTATAGATACAGATGGGGATATTTGAGACACTGTTTGATGATGGCTGTCTCATAATTTAGAAAATTTGGTAGAGGTCAGTTTAGAGCTTTCAGTGGGAGAACGGATACGGACAGGATTGAGGAGTGGTTCCTTCATGGCCTTTGTTTTTTAATTTTAATATGACAGTAACTTCATAAATTGATTTTCCTCATATAGGAATAAGAATCAAAAATCTAACATTTCATGTTAAAGTTCAAATAATATAATGTTTAAGATTCATATACATTAGCCCTGGCTGGTGTGGCTCAGTGGAATGAGCACTGACTGGCCTGTGAACCAAAAGGTCTCAGGTTCGATTCCCAGATCAGGGCACATGCCTGGGTTGTGGGCCAGGTAGCCAGTAGAAGGTGTGTGAGAGGCAACCACACACTGATGTTTCCCTCTTTCTCCCCCCCTTCCCCTCTGTCTAAAAATAAATAAAATCTTTAAAAAAAAAAGATTCATATACATTAACAGGAGTGGTCCAGTATGAATGTACTTCGAATACTCTAAATTGCAACATACTGATTTAGATGAAGGAATGATATTTTTAATGTGTTCCTTTTTATTTTTATTTTATTTTTTAAAAATATTTTATTTATTTATTTTTAGACAGAGGGGAAGGGAGAGAAACATCACTGTCTGGTTGCCTCTCACATGCCCCACATGGGGGAGTCTGGCCTGCAACCCAGGCCTGTGCCCCAACTGGGAATCGAACCAGTGACCCTTTGGTTCACAGGTCAGTGCTCAATCCACTGAGCCACACCAGCCTGGGCATGTGTTCCTTTTTATGATGAAAGATTCTGTGATACATTCTCCAGGCAACCATGTCGACATCGAATGAAAAACTGCAACCAGACTCTTCTCACGTCCCGCAGTTTTTTTAATTTTTAAATGGGTGTATGTGTTTTGGAGGTATTTTTCTCAAGCACAGCACTGTCAGCGTCTCTAGAAAACTTTCCCAGGGTTCATTTGTGATTTATAGATTTCTCTTGAGACCTGAAAGGTTTTCTTTAGTGGGGACTTATCTGTATCACCACTTATTTCTTTGTGCAGTTGAACCTCTGCAATGTTACAATCTTAAATGAAAATTCATTCTACGAAAGGAATGTATTCATTTGAACTTTAAAGTTGGTGGTTGAAAATACTTTATTTCTGTGATAGATTAGTGGTGGGTTTTTTTTTTTTTTTTTCTGGCTTTAATGTATTGGTTTAAAGATATTTTGAACCTTCAAAGACGCTTCTGTTTGCTGCTTCCTGAGTTTAGAGATGTCTGAAGCCCTAATACAAATTTTTTTAAAATACATATGGTATTGGATCTATCCTCCTCCATTGTGATAGCCATATTAAAGGAGGGAGTATTTCTAAGTACAGTAATTGGTTAAATGTCTTTTTTTTTTTTTCCTCCGGGTTTCTTTTTAGGAACTACTGACAGACAAAAACCTATAGCCGACTTTGGGATATGGCTTTATTATTCAGCAACTAAAAGGTGCGTTCTAATTGGCAGACTTCTGGCACTGGTACTTGTCCTCCTGTTTCTGTAGAAACTGGGTTGGAAGTCAGAGCTGCACACAGGGAAAGGGTAAGTTTCTTTTAAACTCCATATTTATAAACCCGTATCTTATTAACCGTGGCATGGTGTCAGTTTTCACATAAGGATACCCATCGGTACTAGAGCTTAAATACGAACTACTACTTTTCACTCGAATGGAAACTGGCATCAAGTCATTAAATGTAATAGGAGGGTTTAAATATGGATTTACTTTTCTCATGACTCTGACTTCAAATTTCTTGAAGCAGTTAACTCAGTATAATTCTCATGTTGAGTTATTTCTAATTTGGGGGTCATAAAATTGATTTTTATCCTCTTAGAACTTACTGTTTTGTACTTTTCAGTAAATGGACATTGGAATATAAAATATGTTCAGAGGACATTTTAAAAGTCTGCATGAATTATAAGTCTCTTTGGAGCAAAGTCTGAGTCTTTGCATTATAAAACAAGTACTGTACTACTGACCAGTTTTTTAGCTTGTCTCCTCAGCCAAGTAGGAGGGGTCACCTGCTGGACACAAACATTCGTTCTCATCCAGGCAGAGGCCCATTATTTGTAGAACCTAAGCCACCTGCCAGTGGGTGAGTCATCTTACGGGTATGGCGTCAGAGGCTACGCTGCATGGCTGGGGCCCTGAGGTTTGGAATTGTTTAATCAAGTGTAATCAATAGGTTGGTGTTTGAAATTGGTTTATACTAAACTGGCTGGTTTTGAGAAACTGGAGGGAGGATAGTATTAGCTCTTGTCCTTTGAAACATTCGTGTCTCACTTCCTTGATAGACTTCTCTTTTCCCTGCTACATGAACTTCAGTGTTCATGGACACTGACCGCAGAGTGGGACGCTTTGGCTTTATTTTAAGTCAGATCGTCTGTTTTGCAAAAACAGTAAGAAGTGAAAGTCGGAAGTTTTTCAGTAGGGAAAGAGAACTCATTTTCTAAAATTTCACTAGTCGCTTCACAAATTCATGCCCGAAAGTAGATTCTCACTAAAAACGTATGCCTCCCTTCCTTTCCTACTGTGTATCCTGTTCATTTCTGTTTGCTCACTTGTGGCTTGAACGAGACAAAAATAGAAGTGAATTTGTGATATTTTGGGAAATGGCTAGGAAAAAAATTGACTTTTTGTGTGTATGCTGTCGAGTATCTCCCTGGGTTCTCCAGTCCTCGCTGTAAGAGTCGCCACCTCATCCTGGTTTTAAAACTGGAAGTCCAAGTCCCAGGGACTCCCTCATTTCCAGCCAAACCCAGGCAGTTGGCCACTCTCTCTCAGTCTATTCTCTGCATCCCTAAAAAGGCCTCTTTAGGTTTTTATTGAACATTTTGGAGATTTCACCATGTGCTGGTGTCTGTCAGAATGTACCAGGGATTAGGCTCTGTTTTTTAAAGAAATGATTGTCGTGTGGCAATGCCATCTTACCTCTCTCATAGAAATAAGACGTGAATATTAAACTGATTTATTTAAAAATTTAGGTCTTCCAATATTCCCCAACCTGACCAAAAAAAGGTAATGCCTAAGTGTAGGCCACTTATAATCTTAATACAAAAATATTAGCTTTAATAAATAATGTCATTAAATACTATTTCTGATACTAAAACTCTTATTGCCTCACAGTACTTTTTAAGTTCCTTGCAACCTGTCACCTCATTATCATCATGTCAGTCCTGTGAAGAAGCGGGGAATGTATCATTACTATTTTACAAATCAAGAGCAAAAACAGTTTAAGACCAAGAACTTTCATTTTTTTTTGTTTGTGTGTGTTAAGACCCCAGGTGACAAATGTGAGACAATTTACAGATAGATACTCGTGGCAGATGAGTAGCTGAATGAAGCATGTGTGTCGGCAGAAAGCCTCACAGAAGTTGGTTCTGGCTTAAGAGAAACCACTCAAGGTTTTTAACTAGTAGTGGGCTTTGGTTTTACATTGAGGTCTTCTGAGAAACCTCTGTCCAAGTTTTATATTATGTCTCTCTTAAAAACAGTTAACGTTGCCTTGGCTGGAGTGGCTCAGTGGATTGAGCGCCGGACTGCCAAGCAAAAGGTCACTGGTTTGATTCCCAGTCAGGGCACATGCCTGGGTTGCAGGCCAGGTCCCTGGTGGGGGGCACGCAAGAGGCAACCACACATTGATGTTTCTCTCCCTCTCTAACAAAACAAAACAAAACAAAACAAAAACAGTTAACATTGAATATTCAGACTCTGTGTTTTTTCTCGTATGGGAAAAGCTTATTTTACAGTGAGACACATTAATCCATTAAGGAGCTAATTTTTTTTTGCAAACACAGCATCATGTATATTAAAATGCCTAGATTATTTGATCACAAAATTGTCACTTCAGTCCATTCAAGTATGACTTTTGCTCGTATTAAATGTTATACTACAGCGCTGGCTGGCGTGGCTTAGTGGATTGAGTGCTGGACTGTGAACCAGAGGGTCGCTGGTTAGATTCCTGGCCAGGGCACATGCCTGGGCTGCAGGCCAGGTCCGGGCTGGGGGTGTGAGAGGAACCTAGTGATGTGTCTTTCGTGCACTGATATTTCTCTCTACTTCCCCCACTTCCTGTCTCTCTAACATAAATAAATGAATAATCTTAAAAAAAGAATGTTAAACTACAGAATCATTAAAGGAGAGAAGCCAAGGGCCATGATCTGAGGAACACTGGTCACCAGGTGTCAGAATTGACTCTGTCCAGGACGAGCTTCCTAACTTTAGGCAAATAACTTGGTCTTAATTTGCTTTTGTTCCTTAATTATAAAATAGAAATGATACATTTCCAGCTTCCTCCCAGGACTGACAGAAATGATGATAATGAGGTGACAGATTGGAAAGAACTTAAAAGTACTGTAAGGTAATAGAGTTTTAGTATCAGAAATAGTATTTAATGACATTTATTTACTAAGCTAATATTTTCATATGAAGGAATTATAAGTGGCCTATACTTAGGCATTACCTTTTTTTGGTCAGATTGGTGAATATTGGAAGATCTAAAGTTCATTATCTTAACAACTATATTGTTATTGCATTGTAGCAGATGTGTTTATTTTAGTTCTTGGGTACTTTGCATTTTCATTTCAATCTACATGTTAAGATTTTATGCTAATTTGAGCCAGAACAAATTTATTATTATAAGATAATTTCGCCCTAGCCAGTGTGAGTCAGCAGATTGAGTGCTGGTGGGCCAGGTTCCCTAGTTGGGGGCCTGTGAGAGGCAACCAATCACTGTATCTCTCACATGTTGATGTTTCTTTCCCTCTTTCTCCCTCCTTTCCCCTCTCTAAAAAAGTAAGTAAGTAAAATCTTTAATATATATACATCTTAGTTTATATATATGTAAACTGCTTTTGATTCATTGGCTTCGTAAACCCATGTCACTGCCAAGAAACCAGGACAATCTAGAGCGGGAAGAAAGCATAGTGTCTAGTGTCGGTGTGTGTTTGCTTTATGACTCCACCTCTTCCTGGGTGTTGAATCTGGGACTGTTTATCCGTTTGTAAAATGGGCATCATAGTGTCTGCTGAAGATTAAACAAGATGATATATAATGTGCCTACCTCGGTGACTAGTATGTATTATATTAGATGTTAAGATAGAAGTGTTCATTGCCCTCCCATTCCAAACACACATAGTGGTGTAACCGAAGTCTAATACTTGTTTCCCTTTGTCCCCTGGGGACCTCTAGAGGGAAAGTGAGAACAAAAAACACTGTACTATTTTGCTTTTCTTGAAACCCTATCTGTATATATCTGGGATACTATTTCTAGATTATGGGTTCTTAAAATTCTGTTGACGTCTTATAATAATGTCCAAGAAGAGTGGTAAAGGAACAGGAACATCGCGGCGCTGATTACAGTGAATACATTAGTTACGGGAGTCTCGGCTCCTGTGGTGTGCAGGCCGCTTCTCTCAGTCCACGCCACCCGGATTTCGGGACTGTTCCCATCGAGTCTACTGAGAAGCACGAACAGCTCTGTTGCGTAAGATTCATAAACCAGAATTCAACTTGGAATTCTTTAGTTGGTCCTGCTTAAAATGTACAGTCTGCTTTCATAGGAGGGAAGAGAGTTGCCCTAGGTAGTTAAAGACTTTTGAAAATAGTTATTGCTCAGAAGGGAAGGGTGGTGGGGATAGAAGAAAGTGGTTCCTAATAATTTATTGATTTCTTTTTTTTTTTTTTTTTTACATAGAAAGCAGAAGAAAGGAAATTAGAAGCTACTGTGTTTGAGGGAGTGTTTTGCTTGATAGCAGTATATTTTCATTTAATCCCCACAATATATCTGTGAGGTAGGTGGGTGATACTATCCTGAATTTACAGAGCAGGAAATTGGGACTTAGAGTAGTGGAGTAAATTTCATGGGGTCACATGGTAACAAGTGGCAGAGCTGGGATTTGTTATTAACTATATTTGCTGTTTGTCTGTGTGAGAGGAGGAGTGTTTCTGTTGTTTTCATGTATCTTACATCTAAAATGTAAAAAGAATGTGAGATATTACGTTGAAATGTAAACTCTGTACATTTTAAGTAGGACCAACTACTGTTTTTAAGATAACTGAGGTTGGAACCCAGATGAATTTCATCCAAAGTTTATGCTGGGCCTTGGGGATACAGAGGTGAACGAAACATCATGCATTTGGTTGATTTTGCAGACTGATGGAAGTGATTGACGTTTAAGCTCACATAGTTGTACTCTGTTAAAAGGTAGGTGGGGTTCCAGAGGAGAGAAAGACTTAGGAAATGCTAGGGAGGGTTTTCCAGAGGAGCTGGCCTGGGACTGAATCTGCCTGGGAAGGAAAGTGAGACCGCCTGGTGGGGGAAGACAGGCCTTGGGGCAGGGGGGCTGGTGGCTAGCCTTGCACAAAGGCATGCACCGGGAGTGAGAGGGGCGGCGTTCTGGAACTAAAACCACCTTTCAGTTTAGGGTTTTTCTCTGTAGGGAATCAATGGCTATTTTAAAGCAGAAAAGAATGGAAGGATAAATAATAACAACAATAGTTATAGTTTAAAGGAGCATTCTGAAGGAGATGCTGAGCGAGGTTGGTGTTGCAGACAATTCGGGGTTTTTCCTTCTTAAAATCACCAAATAATGAAGGGCTGTCTATTGACATGTAGTTCCTTAGTCCAAGAGACATAATTGTTCCATATTTAAGAAATATCTTTTAGTTTAAGGATATCTCCAGGCACAAGCCACCTGCTGGCCCTGACTGGTGTCGCTCAGTTGTTTGGTCATCGGCCCTCAGAGTGAGGGGAGGTCTCGGTTCATTGCTGGTCTGGGCACAAGCCTGGGTTGCAGGCCAGGTCTCCTGGTGGGGGAGTGTGAGAAGCAACCATGTTTCTCTCACACGTTAATGTTTCTCTTTCTCTCTCCCTTCCCCTGTCTAAAAATAAATAAAATCTGTTTTTAAAAAAAGTTACTTACTCAACTTTCATAAAACTTGTTGTTCTAAAGTCACATCTAGACATTTAGCTTGATTATTTTAGGTGATTTGATGTAGTGAAAAAGTAATGTTGATGGGTAGGAGTACTGTTCAAATTATCTTGAAATAAAAGGTACTTTTGAGCAATTCTTATTTATTTTTTATTATATAGCAATGTATGTTTATTACAGAAAATTTAAAAAGCAAAATAATGCAGAGAAAACAAAGAATATCTCTAGTGAATAAGCAAAGATAAACTTTTGGGGGATGTGTAACATTACAGTTACTAAACAAGGTTTTAATAATTCAGATTCCAGAGTTCTAGTCAACCAATGGTTGTATTTAATACTTCCTTAAATTAAGAAAAATGGTTTTTTGTCTTCACATATTTTATTGACTGAATTACTACAGCACAATTGAGAGTTTGGTTAACTTATTATTACAGAATGTTCTGATTTTCATTTAATACCTAAGGTAGCTGCTTTAACTGATTAAAATTGGAACCTATTAAATACTAACAAGTGGCATAATTTAAGTTGCTATTACCCCTCTCCTACTACCAATTAGACACTCTACAGAATGCTAAAGGAAAAAGAACCTTAAAAGCTGTCCATATTTGGCTTGCCTTCTTATTTTACAGGTGAGGAAACTTTTCTTCTGAGCTTTTGTGCCCAGTGGCTTATTCCTGTAGGTTTTCTTTTGTTTCCGGTGGCTTGCCGGTTTGGCTTTTCTCTTGCTAAGCTCGCACTTGATTGCAGTCCTCTCCTTCTGCCTAGGCTCTGCTTTTCCATCTCTCAGCCAGGGGTACAAAGAAAAGGGAGACGGAGGAGAGGAGATAGCAGGTGCCAGAGAGATAGAAGGAGCCGGCGTAGGTCTGGGTGTAGTCGTACAACCAGCCTGGAAGGAAGAAATGGTTTCCGTCAGCCAGGCAAACCTCGCTGGTCCCTCTCAGCCATGAGCTGTCCTCGAAGAAAGGAGTCTGCTGTGCTTACCAGTCTGCACTGTGGCCCATTAGAAAGTTAGTTTAGCTCCTTACCTGCCTTATTTTCTGCCCGTGGAGGTAGGGACTCAACCTGTGGAGAAAAAGTCATTGTGGACCCGGAACTCATCTCTGATCTTAGAGTGGGAGTTGGAGAAAATTAGGGACACACACCACTTCATTTTATGATGACTCTTATTAGAAGACCACTATTCTTACAAAGAAAACAACTGAATTCCTAACATTTTCCAAAGGAAAAAAGAGAACTGATTGTCTTCTTCCTTCACTGAAGAGGTGTTTGAGTATTTACTGTGTTCCCTAGGGGTTGAGGATACAGTAATGAGCCAGAGCAGACGTGGCCCCTGCCCTCACAGGCTGTCTAGTTGAGTGGGGTTAGGTGCAGCCACAGACAGTATGCCGTGATAAGGGCTAGGAAGGGAAGTTCAGGACACCGCAAGAGCAGATGAAAAGGAACCGACTGCTTGGTTGGGTTCCACGATGACTAATTCGCCCTGAAATGCTCTTTCAATGCGAGAATGGGGAGGGGTCCTCGAACTCATTTGGCTAACGCACATATTAGAACTGAAGTGTAACACTTTTTTAAAAAACTATGTGTAGTGGCAAAGAATATTTGTGCAAGGTACTAGTATTTAAACACTTGCAAAAGTCAACCCTGTGAAAGAGGCAAATAATATCTCATTATTATGAAAATATTTTTGACCTTTATAGACTCCCTAAAAACGTCTCAGGACTTCTGGGGGCGTGCTACTGACCACACCTGGCAGCTCCTTTTCTAGAGATTGTATGCATATTATGTTTGTAGATGCAAACTTAAATCATGGCTTTTGTATTGAAAAGCCAAAAAGTCCTTAGAAAGTTAAAGCTGTTACTCTGATCATTGATTGAAAAAATGTTGGTGCTGTGTGCTAGCACAGTTCTGGGTGCTGCGGGCAGGTATACCCACGAACAGAATAGGTGGGGATGTCTAGCCTCGTGGAGCTTACATTGTGTCTTTTGATTTTCGTTTATACCTGGAACGTGCTTTCTTGTGGGACGTGTAGACCATGTGCCCTTTCTTTGGTCTGATTGTGTATGTCTGTCTCCTGTCCTCTTTGTTCTCTTATTTGGCTCTGATGCAGACTTGAAAATGTATTCTAGTTGTTTCATTAGCTTAATGTAATGAATGAATGTTTTAGAGCCTCTTAAATTAACTAACTTTTAGTTGCTTTTTACTTACTGACTCCATGTTTATCAGTGGCCTCAGACGTTTCTTGGGGTTAAGCAAAAGTGAAGTGAAACTGACTAGGACAGTTCCTTGTAGTATGTTGTGAAGGACCTTTATGCACTGAGAAATAGGTGACCAATCTCCCAACTCCTTTAGAAATTTCTGGAAAGAAGGGAATGTGGAAAGCATCAGCACCCCTTTTATCCCTTGTCATTCTTGCCTTAGTCCCACTAATAGAGCATATTTACCAGTATACACATATATATCCTGTGAGTTATGAGACAGCAGTATTGGAAAGAATAACTGTGGGGAAAGACTAGAAATTCTTGGATATGGAGGTAAATACTGCTGCTAAAAGGTCAGGAGAGCATGGCTAAAAATAGTGCAAACTGGTGGTGGTTGCTGTTGAGAAATTCCAGAGGGCCTAAAACAACAAGAGAAAACTGCTTACAAGCCTTTCATTTCACTGTATATATACACTTAAAGTCAGAATGTTGCTTTAGAGACATTAAAGATTAAAATATCATTTAGCACATTTTAGAATTGTATCCATGTATTTCCATGCAAAATATAATGAAATAATTTGTTTTAAATCTGTTTCTTATACTTGATAATTGAGATACTAGTATATATTTTTATTCTATCTCTAAGACCCAGTTGCCATTCAATAGGATTATAATGTACAGTTGAGTATTTAGTTTTAGGAGTCTAATACCAAATATGAGGTAAAATGTAGGATGCAGGACCATATTATTAATTAATTGTCTCATAAGAGTATTTATTAGCTGTCATAATCAGGCTTAGATTTAAGTGGCTCCTAGGCAAGTGAAATTCAGAACTTTGTTAATATTGAAATATCTACTCTGTCTGGTTGGAATAATTAGCCTGTCTCCACCACAGGGAAGCAGAAGAACACTGTGTATTTGGCCTGATTTTATCAGAGCTTTGTACTTTTTTGGTAACAGTAGAAAAAAGCTATATACAAATGCACTTTAAACCCTAAACAGTTCAATGCTTCCAAGTACATATTTTTAAAAGAAGTTATTATTGGTAGTTTAAAAGCTACTGTGTGCTGTTTTAAATGGAAACACACACATACATTGACGTTCAAGAGACTGGGTTCCTTTGTGGCCATAGCAAAGCCTCGTGCGGGGCAGAGGAAGTCGGATGAGGTGGCAGCCGCATTCAGGGAAGTGTGTGTGCACCTGCCTGTCCACCCCACGCCGGTGTTTCTGTATGCAGCCCACACGGAGGGGAGCCCCGGCAACCGCCTTGCTAAGCGGCAGTCTCCCGTGAGCATGTCCTCAGTGTCCCCACGCCACCTGCGTGGGATTCGCCTGAGGTGCACGTTAATTGTGCAGATTCGTTCCTTCCCCTCAAGCCTACTTCATCCTGCATGGCGCCCAGTTGATTCTTATGTACAAAAGATTGTTCTCCAAATTACTTCCTTATGTCTAGCTACAACCGTGTTCTGGGCAGAATGTCTAGTAATGTTCCCTGTGATAATTTAAAACAACTAAGATAAGGTTCCACTTCCTTCAATAGTTCTGCAAACCAGCTTTCTTATGGTCAACACAAAAGGGATTAGAAACATCTGTCATTTGATATGTATATAGGATTCTAAATTCATTTTATAAAATGTCAACATTATAAAACTGTGTAGCCCTGGCTGGTGTGGCTCAGTGGATTGAGCATCAACCTGCGAACCAAAGGGTCGCCGGTTTGGTTCCCAATCAGGGCACATGCCTGGGTTGTGGGGTGGGTCCCCAGTGAGGGGTGCACAGGAGGCAACTACACATTGATGTTTCTCTCCTTCTCTTCCCCTCTGTCTAAAAATAAATAAATAAAATCTTTTAAAAATAAACTATTTAACATTTTACAGGTTAGGCCATACATGTTTAAAGATGAGTTTTAACATCCTGTCTAAATAGGATCCTATGGTATCTCAGGACTTGATCGAACTCAGTTATGAATCCTTTTTATTAGAATTACTACTTTTAAGTTTACTGTTGGTCATCTTGTGAAAACTTGACATACACCCCAAAGCTCTTAATTCCAAAGTTCCTTGATGCTAGTTCAAATTAGTGGGTTGAGAATTCTGTAAGTGATTAGCCGGCGTGGAACCTGAACTTGGGGCTGTTGGGTTGCAGCCCAGGGGCAGACTTCCAAGGTGTACAAGACAGTGATCTTACCTCATCCCTGGGGTCACTGGAGCTGCTGGCTGGCTGGCTCTTAGCAGCCTCATTGTTGTACTTTGGGTGTGCTATACAAGTATTTCTGATATGTGCCATGACGGGAAAGTACGTACAGGTATTTTCAGTAATCTCGAGAAATGTGGTTTAGCAAATGTAAACCTTGGTGCTTTTAAGACTGGAACTCTCCAAAGGCCCCATCATAGAAACTTGCAGTAAGGTAGGTACTGGCCCTGAGCTGTGGATTTTATTAAAAAGATTGTGGGCTGTGTTAGGATTTTGAAGCTGGTTTCCTTGGCCTTGTAAAGGAATATATTTGCAAGAGAGGGAATAACCCCCTTCTTTTTTTAAACCTTACTAAGGAGTTATTTGGAATTTATTTTGTGATGTTTTTGTAGGGATTTGTCAATCCTAGAAAAACTGGATCAAAATAAAATTTAATGGGGCATTGTTGTTTATGGGAAGAATCACTGGATAAAGAAATTATTTACATGATTTTCCTTTGCCTGTTCAGAGTCTAATGTATCCCTCAGGATTTGGGAGACAGAGACTTCTCTGCTTTCTCACTTACTGCTAACCTCCAAAGGGATTTATAGCAGACCAAAAGGTCAAGTTGTTTTGTTTGTCTTCCAAACACAATTTTGGGCTGTAGAGAAGTTCCCACTGACAGGCACAGATGACCGATAGACGCGGGGAGCATGGTTGGGCACGGGAGTGAGGGCTGGCTGGGGTGTTTGATGTTGGACCTGAAGTGAGGGTGGAAAAGAGATAGGAACGGACCTATCATCTCATGAGAACCTCTGTGTCAAGGGCACAGACGCAAGCTTAGTGGGATGCATTTCCATCTAGCCACCGTCCTTTCTTACCAAACACAGGTGATGCGTTGGCACAAAATTACCAGTTTCACTCCATGGTGTTTCTGGTAAGGTGTGAGGTCGGCGAACAATAGCAGGAGAACGACCTGCTTCTCCTTTAGGGACTAGTTGACTTGAACTTAGGCTGGTGTGCAGCTGACATAACTAATTTGCCTTAGAAATGGCTTTCCTTGAGTTTGTTGAAAAAATCATTTTTGTGAAGAACCTGCACTGGATTGCATGAAGCTTTAATAGAATTTAAGGTCGTTCTTTCTACAGGACAGCTCAGAAAGTCCTCATTTAAGGGTAAGAAAATGGAGACGTGGGTTACAGTGGCTTCCCTGAATTTCCTGTCAGTGAAGTGGAAGGACAACGCACATTCTCTTAGGGCCGAGTGCTGGGGGCTGTTCTGGAGTTACAGGGCGGGGCGCCACCCCCACTCAGTAAGCTGTGGGGGAGCGTCGGAGGGGAGCCTCTGTCTTCTCCCTGTCCCGAGCAGCAGCCGGCAGAGAGCTGGGCCAGTAAGTTCCCTGGTGATTATTGAGTGAAAACTGAGTTTCCAAATGAATTGCTTGTGGTGTTTTAAGGGAGTTTTCAGAAGGTGATTGTGATTGATTTAAATGTGTATTAGCATATTATGTACATCCATCAGTTGGGAATGGGGGCATGGGGAGGAGAGGGGACTGCATTCAGTTTTTCGTTTACAGGCAGCTAATAGGGGCCCTTGGTTTTGTTTTTACATGAAACTGAGCCTTTAGCATTTTGAGCTCACATGCCACATGCCTTTGGATAGAAGATTAGGAATTTCACATAACTATCTTACACCTGACTTGTGTGTTGGAGAACATGATGATACACTTGCCTTTTTCTGGGGGCGCTATTACAGCTTTCTGCAGGCTTACTTTTTTTTTAACAAGATCTACTAGAAATGAAATAATGTTTTAAAATAGCAGTACTTCTTAATTTTCCCACAACCCTCTGAGGCTTCTGTCTGGGTGCCAGCAAAAAAACAGCGGTTCGGTTGGGTGTGGATAAGTGATGCCGTTCAGCCTACACTTAGGTCTCCCGGTCACCTGTGCGGGGGGACCCAGAACAACCCTGAAACTCACCCAGTCGAAGCAGGCCACGTTCTGCACTGTGAATTGGTCACCAAGTATTTGAGAGGAACGGGAGGGGCGGTCGGTGGGGTGCAGCAGGCAGGGCGTGACTTGGCGGAGGAGGTGTGTGTTATTGGGGCGTCATTTTAAACTTACACCCATTTCAGTCCCTGTCAGAGAGTTCCAGCAAAGATAAGATAAAGAATTTTGTTGCCTACTATCTTGTCATAATCATGGTTTTAAAAGGTGTATAAATTTCTTGCCCATGTATTCATTTTTTAAAAGAGAAAAGTATATTTTCAAGAAACAATTATGATTCCTGTGGGTTTTCCATGTTTTATTAAAATATGCTGTATAGGACTAACTTGTTTTTCTTTCTCATTTCCATACAGGAAGGAGAAAAGTACTGTTCAGGTAACTGATGTTCCCATTGTGGACTAGTGTTTTGACTGAGGATCACTGTGGAAAGTTTCACTGTGTGCTAGATTCCTAATTTAAAATGCCTGTAATCTTTTATAGGAACCTCAGCTTTTGCAATTCGGTAGTGAAAGATCTGACAGGTAAGTTAAAGAATGAAAATCCCATACCATTTTGAAGATCTAAATTTGGTTGAGAACTTACTGTTTTATAACCAGTAAGAGCCTGTTGGGTGATTTAAAGCTAAGGACAGGAATGGAACTGCCCGGTCCTGTGGAGACTGAGTGAATCTGTAAAGCAGAATTTCTGATGTTTTTTTGGTAGTTGCTGCTGGAGTCAGAATTTAGGAACAAATCTAATGGCCTTCGTACAGTCCTCTGTCACTTCACAGAGGAAGGAGTTACAGGCGCACAGGCTCCCTGCGGGTCTCCCTTCCACGAAGGGCCTGAGTCAGTGAGAGCTCGCTGTAGAGAAGGGAACTTAGCTACATGTATTAATCATCATCATCCTGTTGAAGACCCTGTGCGCAACTTTAGGCTAAAACATCTATATGTAAGCTTTCAGCAGCGGCCTTAGTGCTTCCTTTTGACTTTTTAAAATTTATTGTTGCCTAGTGAATATTCTCAGAATTAACAGGTACAGAAGGATTCTACCGGGAGCTTCATTTCTCTCACACACACTGCTAGGGTGTTGTGCTTTGGGTAATAAAAGGTTTGTAAATTTTTTTTTGACTCACTAACAGTAAGAGGTATACTTGACATCACATATACTTAAAATATATAGGTGTGTGTGTAAAATAAAAGCTTTACAATAAAGCGATGCATTCTGTTTTCTAATCTGCTGTTGTAGTCTATCCTTCATTTAAAAAAATAAAAGGTCATGATCCAACATGGATTTGAAGACCCACACACATGTATAGCTTTTGCCTTTCAGGCCGTGGTTCTCACAGAACTAGCTGTGTCCTCTCATATGTGGAGTTCTGAATAGTTCATTTCAAGGGGTGCACAGAAAGGCATAGGACATAGAATCTCCAGACATGCCGTAGCTTTGCTTGCCTTTATCATCTGCCCGAGGTGCTCTGTGCACTGGTGTTGGTCGCCCCCTGCACTTTTGGTCTAATAGGCTGAGAAGTTCCAGGGCGTCGTTGGACAGCCAGTGAGGGAACAGATTGAAGAAAACAAAAACAAGGCAAAACTGTAATTGGGCTGTTTTCTGCATCTCACTGAGCTGGGCACTAGCCGTAAAGTAGTTCTGGTGTTTGGTCTCCTTTCACCGGTCCCCGTGTGCCAATTCTGCCTTGACTTTGAACCCTAGCCTGCTCTCCGGGTATGGAGTGCGGGCTGCGTTAGAGAACAGGGGGAGACGCGTGTTCATCCCTGCAAACAAGGATTCGGTTGTATATTTGAGTAAGTTTTGCCTTTAGATTAAGTGTACCTAATCTAAAACTAAAACAGATAATAACAACCCTGCATTTTTTCCTTTTTTCCTTCCACTAATCCTTGTTATCAGGTTTTTATACACTTCTTTAGATATTTGCCTTTTCTAAGTCTTAAGTTTATAGAAGTGCACACCTAATACAATATATCTTAGTTTTTAAAAAATGATAGTGGGCAAGATCGAATCCTTTTTCTGTCTCACTTTAGGACTGAAGGAGGCAAAAGTAAGTTTTAGGTTGCATTCCTTTTTGTGGGTGATTGGAAATGCTGTTGCAGTGATCTGTACATTCAGATACATTGAGAACTGTAGTATGGAAGATACAAGAGCTTAAGTCTGTTCCCTAGAAGTATTTCTGTGTGAGCAGTCAGTCTTTTAAGTCTTGGATTACGTGTCCAGTTAGGTAAAAAGTGAGTGGGAACCAATACCCGAACGCCCCAGCTTGCATTCCCCTTGTATTCGGTGTTACCAGTGGGCCCACATAGCCTCGTCTGAGAGTCTGGCCTTTAGGCCAAGTGCCCTTCCGCCTTCGGCGTGGAGAAAAAACGGAGGGCCTCCAACGCTCTTCCGGGAGAAGAGGTTGAGAAGCCCTGGACACCGCTGCAGAGCAAAGGAGTCAGGGTCACAGTCTCAGGCTCTAAAAGAGACTCCCGTTTAGGTAAAAATGGTAGTGGTTCTTTTTCTTGGGCGCAACATAGGTTTTGGAAAATCTGATAAAACTGGATTTTCTTCCCCAACCAGCAGGCATACATGCAGTCCCTACTCTGACGTGCCCACGGGGACAGAAGAACCTGTTCAGTGCACATCTGTCGAGTTAACCCTACGGTCCTCCCGGACTGGTGACAGAGTGTGGGGGGTGGTATAGGAATAGCACAGGCAGCATTAGTGTCTTCTAAGCTGATGTTGTCATTACTACTAGTCATGGGTCCGTGTTGTCTTTCATTTGCTCGGAATGTGGCTAAGCTGTTACCTGCTACAGGAGGTCCAGAAAGGATAGCTATCCCAACAAAGAAGGTGACAAGTCCCAGCACCTTGTAACATACTGAGTTCCCAGACAGATCAACCTGTAGGGGATAGAACTCAGTGTTAGCCACATTGAGGGGGAGCTCTGTGGACACCTGTGCCTGCCAAGGGACAGGTCCTGCTTACGTCATCTCAGGCTGTGACCCATGGACTCCTGAGGTGACCGGGATGGCCTGTGCCCTGATACTGGGAGAGAGCCGAGGCTGATAGGGACCAGGATATCGCTAGACAGATGGTGTTTTCCCTTCATTACACAGGAACTTTGGTTCAGGAGTCCTTCCCCTCCCCCAGCCTTACTGCTCTTCTCTATTAGGAAATAGAATTCGAAGTCTAGCTGACAGTGGTATTTTCAAACCCGCCTGAGGCTCAGTTCCAACCACTGGTTTGTAAGGTCCTGGACTATGAGGAGCTGATGTCACCTTCAGAGGCTGGGCTTTCGCCTGAGCCTCACAGGATGTCCTGCAGCACTCAGCTGACACTGGCGTGAGGCCGGAACTTGTGCAGGGACTGCGTTCCGGCACACTGGGGGCCTGGTTCTAAAAAGAATCCAGAAGTTTGTATTTCGGTTCCATTTGTGTCCAGGACTTAAGTCATGTGGGGGTAAAAATGAGGAAGAGTTTTTTTAAAAAGTCCCTATTGAAATACACAGAGCTTCTCAACAAGAGGAGCCACGCTGGGCAGGAAGGGCCTCCTTCAGGAACACTTCGATATTGTGTCTTAGAAGGAGCCAGGGAAGTGGCTGGAGCTCAAGGGGAGAGGTGAGCAGAAGCCCGACCTGGGAAACTGGCAAGCAAAATGGAATCCTGCGGGTGCGGTATTTTCCTCATTCTCTCCTGTTCTGTGTGGGCAGCCCTCTCCACATTCCAGCCCCCAAGGTGAGATGAATGACAGGACCAGGGTACGGCTGCAGGGTTTCTGAGGCCCTGGGCGTGATGGCTTTTCGTTATGTAATTACTGCAAAGTATGTCTTCTCTTTGGGGAAGAGCATTGTAGTATTATTCCTTGCTTCTGCTAAATGGTTTGACGATGGTAACAAGCGTCTACTCACCAGTACGGGTAATACCACTGCCAGGTAACCACCAGAGAAAATGGCAAAGGCGACGGCGTAGGTCATGAGTAGTGGGAATGTGGTGGCCAAGGGAGCAAGCAGGTTAGTGATGCCGCAGAGGACCAGGTAGAACTTGTGGTAATGATACCTTTTGGTCCAGTTTTGATCAGCAACCCATCCAGAGAGAATCTGACTGACCGCCTCGGTGATACCTGGAACAGTTTTGAAAAGGTCTTATGAAATCCGAATTCCATTTGCCTAGCCCCTTTGAAAAATGTGAATACCTGAGACATGTCTTCCTAAGTCATCTTGAGGCTGGGACACAGGAGGAAAAATGCTTTCCTTTGTCTCTCTGTAGATCATATTACTTACGTATTCCAAATACATAAAACAGCCAAAAGTTCACAGCACCAAACTGGAATCCCTGGTTACTCCCCAGACACGGGCCCTCGGGTGTGGGTCTGGGGAAGTCAGAGGGTCATGGGGTGGGTGATGGCTGGAGTATAAATAATAAAGGCTGATGTTTTAAAAAAGATGTCAGGACTCTCCATTTTTGCTCAGTTTCATGATAATAAAACATTCTTAATCCTTTATACTGTTAAAAGCTAATGTGGTTAAACACCAAGAGATGAGCATGAGCTGCAGTTTTATATTTCAGATCCTTCCTTATAGTTCAGACATAAACTACACACACACCCACGCGCGAAAGGAAATAAATATACAGAACGCTACCATTTCTGTTTCCTAGGATACATACTTAGTCTTCATGTTACGTTCTTTTGTTCTATTGGATAGCCCTAATCTGATCTAAATTGACATTGTCTGACAGTGAAAAAGCCAGTATTTTCTCTGTGTGCCTGCATACACTGAAGCAGACACCTCTGCAACTGGAAATGAGGTGTGGTCCGTTTGTGAGGACTTGGCACATAGTCTGGCAAGAAATTAGCAAGAGGGCAGTCAGCGTGGAGCTGCTGAGCGTTTCCAGGTAACAGCGAACCGGTTCTGTCTCATCCCTGCTCGTGTTTTTAGACTTCCTCTTTCATCGGGTGAGAGAGCCTGCACTGGATAAGCATCCTGTTCCCATACATTTTTATGTTCAACTGTTTGTGTTTTTTTAACTTCTAATGTATTTTAAATACCAGCTGATCTCTTGGTGACTAGCCTCATCAAGCATGCTTATGTCTTACTGTGAGTTCAAGGAGAATAGCAACTATAAATGTTAGTAGAACATTATTGAATGCTCACAATGGACCAGGCACTAGGCTAAACCTCAAATGCATTACTTGTTTAATCATAATGGCCTTATCAGGGTGCATACTATTATCCCTA
>CM052551.1:7041907-7066386 GCA_028533065.1 Trachops cirrhosus | reverse complement strand
GACACCATGTATGCCAACTGACTGAAGAAAACAGACCACGTGAATATGCAGAAGAAAGGTTTCTTCAAGAGAGAAATGTCACAGAATTGTTTACAGCTGCACGAAATACCCTTTGGCTCAACACGTTCTTCCTTCATTACCAGGAACAGCCTGTTTCTGTTTGGCCCGTTGTTGGCCTCTTCATTTTGATCTTGTGAGTCTATTGCATTTGGACTGGCTGGTCCAGCCTTCTGCATAGCACTGTCCCGGGTGGGAGACGCAGGTGTCGCACTGCAGTGGGGCGTGTCTGGCCTGCACACTGCCTCCAGGCCACCTGCAGACAAACTGCTCCCTTTGTCTGTCACATCAGAATTGTTCTCGCTGGTGATGTGGATGGGTCTCAAGAGCATACTAGAAGGCACCAAGTTCAGTATGATAGCTCCAAATAACACAAGGGCACCTAGAGAGAAATTGCAAAGTGAAAAATTACTTCTCATTTCACAATGCTGAGTTCTTAGGCTCAGAAGAGCCCACCACTAAATGCTCATAGGGCAACAATTCCTCAAGATGCTGCTTTGTCCCCTGATTTTAACTGAAAGTATTTAGATGTGATGACTTAATTGTTAGCTGTACGCACTGCTATGTCCTTGTGAAAACGGTGTCCTTTGTAGATACGGTACCAGAAAGCGGCCCTAGTGCATGGCGTGGAAGGGGGCAGCGTCATTTGTACTAAAGGAGAAAAGAATAAGGGTTTTCTTGGGGTGAGGGGAGAGATTTCAAATGTTGGATAATTACGTTGTGTCTTAAATGGGGATTTTAAATATTCTGAGGTGGGTATAAACTTGGGTGTAATAAACATAAGACTTGAAGTCACTGGGAAACTGCCATGGAAGAGGGAACAGTGACATTCTTAATTTCCTTGAAAGAAGACAGATGCCAGTGTCGCCTTTGAGGCTAGTAGGTGCCTGATTTCAGCGTGGCCTTGGGTGCGGTGCTTCCAGAGGCAGACTCGCCCGCGGTTCTGCTCTCCCGTCATGGCGTTGTCAGCGGGTCCTGTTCGCCATGACACTGCTGATGGTTTACTTAGAAAAGGGCAGACTCCGCAGAACCGCTCTGGGGTATGTGTTTGTCTAGAAACAGGCATATCCATACACATGCGCATATCGCATTTTTCCAGTAATGCAAGGTCACTTAATCCAGTTATCTAAGGCGCAAAGAAAACTGTGGAGGGAATGAGTTTCATTCACTTGTGAAAATTTATAGTTGACAGTATATACAAGACTATTAAGGAACATGATCCTCTTTTTACCCAATTTTCTTTTTTGGTTCTGTTTTAGTAAGGGTGATGGAGAAGGCATTTTTTAAATGCAGCTTTTTTTCTTAAAATTTGAAAAAAGTGGAAAGGAACGGGAGAGGGGTGTCCTTGTTCCCCCAGGAGTATCGCTGTTCCTGCAGGGGGGTGCAGTGCCCTCAGGGCCCCTGCGGCTGAACTTGGAGTTGCCACTGGCTGAGCCTGTAGGTCGTTCAAGATCCCTCCTGTGTATTCTCCAAGGAGGAGGAGGAGCGTGTTTCCTTTAGAAATTATTTCCACTCTGGCTCCAGACATCTTCACTTCCAGCCGTCAAAGGGAGAAAGCTGAACAGGAAATGGTGCAGAGTTCATAGGTCAGAAACTTAGAATGACTCACCTGTCCAGTCGTATAAATCTATCATGGCTTTTGCAAAAGGTGCCAAGAGAAATGTCAGCCCCATCCCTGAACGGGCAATGGCTGCAGAAAGTGCTAACCGTTTTCTGAAGTATTTGCTAATTATCAGCAGAGCTGATTGGTACAAGAGAGCGGAACCCAAACCTGAAAAACAAAAAAAAACAATAGGTTGGAATCAAATGAAGTGCCGTGGTACTGGACCAGATATTCTCCTGGACCCGAGATAATAAAATAGGCCCTTTGAACCCACGGACCATGAGAGGTTTCTAGTTCCCTCGTTAGAGCCTTTTTGCAGTGGACTCACCGGGGAGAAGTCCCATAGTCACCAAAAGGAAGTGGATGCTTGTAGCCCAGCTGCTGATCAGATATCCACTGGAAACAAGAAAAGCCCCAAGAAGGGAGGTAGTTTTCTCTCCACATCGCTCACCGATAATGGAAACCAAGGGGCCTTGGGAAAAGAAAGAGAAGCCAGCACTAGGTGAGTGCTGTGGCCTTTCTCACCTCCTGACCTGCAGCTGAAGTGAACCACCGCAGGTAAACAGGAGGATGCTACCTGGGGGTACTCTGTGTCCTTCAGAAAGGTCTCTGTGTTGGGTTTCATACCATTCCCAGTCCCACATTATTTTGCTTTTAGGAAAAAGAGGGTGTTTGTCTGTTTTAAGGAAAGGACTGTAAATATGCAGGTTTGGAAGGGAAGGTTACTGAAGACACCTTGCAAAACCTCCACAAAATGAGATTGCATCTGGTGACATGACTAGAACGAGCTTTGCTCATTCATCTCCACCACATGGCAGCTCCACGTAGAACTAAGAGAACAGGAGGCAGCTCTCCATTTGTTTTTTTTGGTTTTTTTTTTTAAAGATTTTTTGTTTTCAAAGTTTATTTATTTATTTATTTTAGGACAGAGAGGAAAGAGGGAGAAAGAGATGGAGAGAGACATCATCAATTGTGGTTGCTTCTCACACGCCCCTTGCTGGGGACCTAGCCTGCAACCCAGGCATGTGCCCTGACTGGGAATCGAACCTGCGACCCTTTGGTTCGCAGGCTGGTGCTCAATTCACTGAGCCACACCAGCCAGGGCTCTCCATTTGTTTTGAGTAGGCTGAGGCGATCAGACCAGGACTCCAGGGTCTGACTGCCCAGCGAGAGACTGGCTCACTGAGCCCTGGTTAAGGCCCCGTGGAAAGGAACAAGGTGTGAAACATTCAGCGACGGAATTAAATAATTGGGTTCTTTAACTTTCTTTGCTGGAGAGTTTCCAACTCTGCCAAGTGGAAGCTACACATGGCAAGTTTTGACTTTGCTCAGCTTTACACATTAACAAATGAGCCTGAGTCAGCATGCCTCGGTCGTGAATGACAGATGAGTCTTGGAATCGCCTGCCCTCTGTGATCCCGCTCCTTGGACAGCGAGCTTACCGCTAGCTTACCGCTAGCTTCATACCTCCGGAAAAAATGAGTGATGCCATGATGGAGCCGATCCACCCAGTTTGCTCCGCGCTGCTTTCAAATTCTTCTTGAAAAACCACAAAAAAAATTGCAAAAGTCTTGATCATTCCCAACACGAACACATTTACCTAAAAGCAGACCAGAGTCCCAGTCAGGTGGTGAGCGAGCCCTTACATAGGAGGTTACAACCACTCGAGGTTCTGATTCCCCCGGCATCTACCAGGTCGCTGGGCAATTCCTTGTACATTCAATATTTTCAGGGTGGTCATCCCCTAAAGGTTTCTCTGAGCACTTTACGAGGAGGTGTCTCATTGAATCTTTACAAGGCTGTGGAATAGGTGTGTCTCTGTCATAGTAGAGATCAGGAAATTGAGGTTTAGAGAGCTTAAAAGTTGCTGAAGACAGAGATGCTGGAGCTGAGATTAGAACCTGGAGAGACTGACTCCAGATCAGCTGCTACCCTACTGTTCTGTTACAATGACGTGAAACAGAACCTAGGGCCCTTACCTTTGTGAGAGAAGCACACTGGACCAAAAGATGAATTGTTCCTATCAGTTCTTAGGTTAGCTTTGCTTTAACTCGGCTCTTGAGCTGAGTATCCGGCCCCTCACTTCACGTATAAGTAGGGTAACTATATAATTTATCCAAATTGAAAACACTTTTGAGAGCATTTGGAACTGCTGTTAATTTGTGCCAGGTGAACAAGAGTAAACGAGGTCACCTGGTTGGGTCATGTGCCCTTCTGCCCCACCTAACCCTCCTTACCTGCACCACCTCCCCCCTCCACTAGGAGGAGCACTCCTTTGAGGTCAGGTTTTCCTTTTTTTTTGTGTGTGCTAACATTTGTTTCTTGGAAGTCTGACTAGCCTGGGGCAGTGAAGAGCAGGGCTCAGAAGGGAGGAACTGGAATGGAAGCCACCTATTCAGATTCCACAGTCACTTTGTCCCCAGGGACTTCCTAGCTTCCCATTTCTTTTTGTCAGTGACCTTGGTTTTTCAAGGCGACTTTATCTGCTCTCATCCTGGCCATGCATTAGTTAAGAACCTCAGACCTTGCCCTAGCTGGTGTGGCTCAGTGGATCAAGTGCCCACTTGAGAAACAAAAGGTCGCCGGTTTGATTCCCACTCAGGGAACATGCCTGGGCTGCAAGACCGGTCCCTGTTAGGGGGCCTGCAAGAGGCAGCTGATTGATATATGTCTCACACATTGATGTTTCTGTCCCTTTCTCCCTTCCCCTCTCTCTAAAAAATAAATAAAATTAAATAAAAAAAGAATCACAGACTCTGAGTGTTCTGTGACTGATTTCACTTTCTCTGTCCACCTACTGAAAAGTCCGCCTTCGGTTTCTGTCTTCATCTCACTTGACCTTTTATTCGCCCCATAGGCAGTCATTCAGGTTCCCGGCTTTCACTGCCACCCACGGATGGTGGTGCAGAAGTTACTGTTCTGCAGAGTCAGCCTCCTTGGCCTGGTTCCTGGCTCCCCTTCCTACCAGTGGTGTGACCTTAGGCAAACTCTTTCGCAGAAGTGAAGCTTCCTCTTTTGTAAAGCGGAGGTGAAGTAAAGGTTAGCTAGCTCACAGGACTAGCTAACCTTGGATTGTGAAGATTGAGAAAGTTCCCATAAAGTACTTAATACATTATTCTGGGGTTAAACCCTGACGAACCCATCATACATCGAAAATACCCTTACTTGAAGATGCAGTGAAGACACCTAACCTACTGAACATCACAGCTTAGCCTCCCTTGCAGGTATGTCAGAACACCTACAGCTGGGCAAAACCATCTAACACAAAGACTGTTTCGCAACAGAGCATTAGATTATCTTGTAATTTATTATTGCTTTTTCACCATCGAAAAATCATTAGCTCAAACCGTCGTAATTCGGGACCATCAAGTAGCATGTAATAGTCAAACTGTTCACTTTATCTTGTGTAACCGGTGTCCTTTCCCAGGAGTTTCAGACTCCTTCTAGAACCCTTTACCGTATCTCTCCAACTCAAGGCGACTCATCAAATGAAGACCTTGCCCTTAGGCCAGGCCCATTTTTCCACCCACTCAGCCAAGTCAGAGCCCAGCTCCTCTCAGCCTCCTCGTCCCTCAACCCCTACCTGCTCAGGAACCGAGACCTGCCCCTCCACTCTCAACTAGGCTCCTATTTCAGACTAGTGTTACCTCTGTTCTGCAGTGAGGGACCGAGAACCAGAGGTGGTGCTCCGAGGCTGCGGAAGTTGGGGGTGGTGAGCAGGCGGTCTCGATGTATTTTCCCCATTCTGATGCTGGTAGAAGGGACCAGTGTTTCACGATGTGGAGTGAACAATGCCACGGAGACCGGGGCTATGCATTCAGAGTGAACGATGTTTTACCAGGCCCTCGTTCCAAGAGCTCGTGGTCAGAGTGTTCCCAAGGGTGTTTCTATCAGGCAATGGGGCCGGAGGACCTGCCAGAACCTCAAAGGCCCCAGACTTGTTTCTGCCAGTTCCGAGCACACAGAGTGGTGACCGCGCCCTATCATCCACCAGGAACGCCGCAATGAGGCGCCATTCTGGGAAATGTCCTTCCTCTTTTCCTGTGGATGTGGGTTCTAGTCTCGAGTCTGAAGGGGGCTGGCCTCTGCACCCTGAATTTGGCCAGCCCCTGGGCCCCCCAGTTCTGAACCTGTCCTCTCTGCCCCGTCTCTGCAGTCGGGGCACAGCAGCGGTGAGTGGACATGACTTGTCTCTAACAACCGAGGCTGCATCTTCCACTGTGGACGCCGGGAAAGCCGAGGTCTGCCTTGGCATCTACCCAGCCTCCCTCCCTTAACTCGTAACCTTCCAACTTTGTGTCTGTTCCACTCAAAGATATTTTTTTTTTAATTTTCCCAAGGGTTTCCCTTTATTTAAGCAGACTAGATATATCTGCATTCACCCCACCCTTTGGACCAGCGTGGCTGGGGTTCAGCCCTTTCCTGGGGTCCACATTGGACATCGTCAGCGGGCTCACCCCCACACCAAAGCTCCTAGAAGTTGTCCTGCCCAGCCCAGCCCAGTCATTTCCTCCACCCCCACCCCACCCCATAAGAACTTCCTCACCCAGATCATTTTGATTAGCATATCGTCTTGGGGCTGGGCCGGCCACAGGGGCCACTTTTGAATACAGAGCATCGGGCTTTGTCAGAAATTGTTTAACAGCAAATCTCCGACCGCCCTGGGTCCCTCGCTAGCGTCACCTAGCTCTTCCTGACCTTCCCAAACTAAAGAGCAGTCAGTGAGGTTGTCTCTGCGTCGTCTCATCCCTGCGCCCACCGGACTGGCTCTCGTCCAGGCGGCCAGGGACTTCCCTGTAGCTCATTGCCATTTCTATGCTACCCAACTGCTCAGCAGCGTCTGCTCCTCATTCTCTCTGGGACATTTCTGCCTCTGCTTCCGTGACACTGCATGTCTGGATCTCGCTGACTTCTGACTGCCTCTGGGTTTCCTCTGTGGGCAACTCCACCCATCCCCTAGACGTGGATTTCCCCAGGGGGAGTTAATTGCCCTTAGTTGCTCTTCCCCCTCTCCCTGGTGATGTGACCTACCCCGCCCCATGGTTCAAACCCCCAGGGATGCTGATGACTCACAATTTCTGGGTGCGGATCCGTGCCCTACAGGCACAGACTGGGCTGCACCCACTGGTTATGCCACACGTCCCCCAGACTGCCCAACATCAAGCCATCTGCTGATTCCCCGATGCGGCCTGTGTCCTCCACCTCAGCAAAGGGCATCCATCATCCTCAGAGCTGCCTGAGTCAACAGCCCCGGGCTCCCTCTCTCTCTGAACACCAGTTACTCTCCCAGTCTTGTAAATCTACCACGTCAATATTGCTCAGATCTGTATTCTCTCTCTGCTCCCGGCTACTTCCGCAATTTAGGGCCGCAATTCACCTGGATTATTGCACCATCCCTCCCCTGGACCTCCTTGCCTCCAGGCCTGGCCCCCAGCAATCCATTATCCGCTCCCTGCAGTGAGAGCTGTTCTCCTGGGAAGGAAGTCTGATCCCATCACTCTCCTGTTTCATTGTATTAG
The DNA here is from genome assembly GCA_028533065.1 of Trachops cirrhosus. NCBI lineage: Eukaryota > Metazoa > Chordata > Mammalia > Chiroptera > Phyllostomidae > Trachops > Trachops cirrhosus. The sequence goes on along the minus strand of CM052551.1, from coordinate 7,059,207 downwards.
CTCCTCAAGATGAAAACCCAGGTTCTGAACGAGTCGTTCGAGTGCCCTGTCCTCTCTCCAATTCCAGCCTTTACCACCTTCCTCCTTGTTTATTCACAAGTCTGTCCATCAGTCCACCCATGCCCCCACCCACAGTGCCTACTGGGTTCCAGGCTATTTACTAGGGCCTGGGCTTACAGCGGCGAGCCTACAGTGGCGAGTAGACATGGTCCCAGCCTCATGCAACATCCGGTCCCATGAGACGGGTCACACTGACAACAGTCATGCCAATATAAAAAGTGTGGCAACTTAGAACTAGTCTTTTTTTAAAATGCGGGGAGCCCCCATCGAACATTTCGCCCGATTTGCAGGAGCTCATCGATTGCAGAGAAGGATAATTGCCGCGCAGAGTCATCTAAGTACCCACACCACCACCGCAGGCGATTAGTCGGGGTTTACTGTAAACTCTTTGAGGACCTAGTTTATTCTTTATGCTTTTATAAGCAGCATCACAGCCCCCCAGAATGGGACATGCTTTATTAATCTGTTTATGAAGCTGTTTTTCTTACCTGCAACTAAATCGGTTACAGAACTCCCTACCCCCAGAGGATAATGTAGGAAAAGCCGGGGTGGTTACTGGGGAGGAAGGTGGGAGATCCTCGCCAACGGTGCCCGCTCTGCAAAGCCTGTGTTTCAGGAGCTGGCCCAGCGCAGGGAGGGCTCAGACCCAGGGTGCCCTTTGCTTCTTACTACAAAAACGGAGGTTCCACGTTCTTTGGTCTCGAGGCTACTGTTCCACCAATGTTCATTTGGTTAGGAGTTTGTGTTATGTAAGTCCAGGCAGGGACCTCTGCCCAACTTTCCCTTCTCTGGCACCAGGGCGGAGACATGTCTTTTCCCGTCATCCTGTGCTGTCCACATTGTGGACTACAGGACATCTGTCGTCACCAGGACCTGTGTTCCCCTCCCCGTGAGCTGCCGCAGGGCGCCACTCTGCAGGGCTCTTTGGGGCCGGGCTGTGATGGGATCCACAGATACTCTAGGATGGCGGTCAGTGCTGAGCCGTCAGATTACCATTCAACCCTGAGAGCTTCTGGGAGGATGAGGGCGAGGGGCTCCTTAAAAAAACTAGTGCCCAGTCCAGTTGCTTATGAACGATGGAGAAAGACTAGGCTGCCGTTTCAGAATCTGCATCCTCTCCCTTTCCAGACATACAGGGAACACACACGGCGCCCAGTCCCAGAATTCATAGTGGCTGGTGGAGAAGGAGCAGGAGGTGGGCAGCAGGCAGAACAGAGAGGAGACGGGCCCTTCCCCCTGAGGGAAGGAGGTGGCTGCCAGCCATCCACCTAGACTGGGCTGCACTGGCGACCCCACCCCAAAAACACTTTCTCACACTTCCCAGTGCTGCTTCTGGGGAGGTTCGATGCATCATGGTCCCCAAACCTAGGTGCCGTGCAGCCAGGGCAGAGCAATTGGTGGCGAGTGGAGGGAAGGACACCAGGTGAGGATGCTTCTGCTTGCAGTCAAGGTGGACGGCTTCAGCCTTCTGGGCTCCCGGAGAGCCGCTCACTTGAGCGACCATCCACAGTTTCTGGCCTTGCCCTGCCCCCGTTTCCATTCAAATGCCAAGGATTTCAGGTGACCTTGTGAGGCAGCTCAGAGCCTTCCCCCCCAGAGCGCTGTCTTTCCCGCCATAGGAGAGGGAAAGCAAATTCTTACCAGGAAGACGTGAAGCACGACCATCCATCCCCAGCCTCCATCCAGGGCCCGGGTGTAAGGAGAGCCCTTCCCTGCCCTCCTCAGCATGGCGCTGTGTCCATTCCAAGTGCAGACAGTCCCTGCAAGAACCCAGGATGTAGCCGTTCCAGTTGACAAGAAACAGATTGAAACGTTTAAACTTTATTTTCCTCTGTGGCATAAAGCCACTTGTACCGTAATTTTTTTATTAGCCTACCCCCTTTAAAAATAGATGGTTTCCTCTCGTTCTAAAAGTTGTTCATTGACTCTCTAGTCTCAACCTCACAAATGCACGCAGGTCTTTGGACCACCTTTGGGGACTTCTCTGCAGGTCTGAGGTCTGGCATCAGCTGGCAAGTTCACGCAGCTTGACAGTTCCCTCAAAGCATGTCCTTAGTTACCTACAAAGTCTGCTAGATTTAAATGCCCCCGATTCCTGCTCATTCTGTAAGCATGGTGCAGGCAGACTCTTGGGAGAAGGAAGAAAAAGCTAACGACAGGCTGTGGTTTCAGGGACTTTGAAGCCACCGCAGAAAAATCTCTACCACCAGTTTGAATGGCGGCAAGATGACCACTCAGTTTATCTCAGGCAAGAATTTCAAAGGAGTTCACTGCAAAGCCTGACCTTCCTGATTGTGGGGGTGGCCGCTCCTGACACTGTCCTCTGTGTCCTCTGGGCGAGCTGTCGCCTTTAGAGAAATAAAAAGGGTGGGCGTCTCAGGTTTAGGAATTCCATTTACAAAGCACTTGCTACAATGGAAATATTCCCAGGGACTAAATGGACACAAGAATGAAATGCAGCGATTTCCTTGAATAGACCCTGGACCAGGAAAAAGAGGCAAAGGACTTTGGGAAGTCAGTTGGAGAAGTTTGAATATGGACCGTGTAGCAAAGTTAAGTCTCTTGGGTGTGATGAGAGTCTTGTGCTTCTGCAGAATGTGCTAGAAAGTATTCAGGAGCAAAGTGTCATAGTCTGCTACCTTCTCACAAATGGTATAAAGAGAAATAGCGAAAAAGAAAATGCGGACGTTCTGAGGAAGGGGTCCAGCATTTTTTCGTTCCTGCCGTCAGGCTGGCAGGCGGGCTGTTTCTCACCGGAGACGAGGACCCGCCGGCCCGGCACAGGGATCGGCCGTGTGGGGAGCCGGCTGGGCCGGGAGACAAGCTGGCGGATCGTTGAAAACATTCTAGAAAACCAACCCCAACACACAACCCTATCCTTGTCTTACCTTTGATGTGGTGTTTAGCAAAGGAATCCTCCACAGGCAAGACACTTCGGGAAGAAAAATAAACTCTACCGTTTTCTAGAATGTTACTTTTTCTAAGGCCGTTCATAACACAGTGCTATGAAAACAAGGGAGCATTGTGAGAGTCCAGATCGTGAGAGCCAAGGTCGGCGTGGCCGGTGGACTTGACTTCCTGAGGAGGCTCCACTCCGACCTGACTTGGCGGGGGGCCCTCCCACCCCTCACCCTGCCTCGGGGGTAGAGTGTTTCACTGCAGGCCCGAAAGGCAGCTTCGGAGTGAAAACCGGAGCAGAAAACCCAAGGGGCTGGGTACAGAGGTGGTCTGGGGCTGCAGTGGCCAGCTGAAGCAAAGCCAGATCTAAGCGGGCAAACACGGCAAGGGGGAGGAACCTGAATCTAAGCACAGGCAATCACAGACGGCCAACCAGGCTGGGAGCCACAGCCAGCCAATCATTTCCTTGCGCTGCCTCTCCCTTTTCTCTATAAAAGCCTCTGCCCAAGCTGTCGGTGGGGTGCTCTTAACTAAGTCCTAACTGCATCTGGTCTGGTGCTGCCTGATTCAATTCAAATTGAATTTTGCTCAAATAAATTGCTTCAAGGCTTTTTTAAAAAATTTTATTTATTTTTAGAGAGAGGGGAAGAGAGGGAGAGAAACATCTATGTGTGGTTGCCTGTCCCATGCCCCCACTGGGGACCCGGCCCACAGCCCAGGCATGTGCCCTGACTGGGAATCGAACTTGTAACCCTTTGGTTCGCAGGCCGGCACTCAACCCACTGAGCCACGCCAGCCAGGGCTCCTTTAAGTTTTACTAGGCCTCAGTTTACTTCTTAACACTATGGTCAAGGCACAGAATGGGACCCCAGGACTCTGACACCTGTGCCTCTGCTGTTCCTCGGGGACCTCAGGGACCCCGGGATATGCATGTTTCCCAGGAGGAGATACGCCCCCTCCCAGACTGGCAGGTTCATTTCCTGGGCTGCAAACGGCCATGCTCAGGAAGTTCAGCGCATTTGTGTGGCCTTCTGTGTATTGGTGAAAGGAACTGGGGACTAAGCTAGAGTTCCGTTACAGAGTGAAGCATGCGAGGCCAGACACTGTTACCAAAACAGGCCCCCTCCCCCGGGGTCTTTCCGTGCCATGGTTCTTTGCCTGCCGCCCTTCGGAACTGTGGCTCTCAATGCCAGAGTTTGGTAAAAAGGAAAGGAACTGTTTATTGAAAAGTTACACAAGTTTTAAAACGTCGGTTTGGTGCGTTAAAAAAAAATTACACAGGTTTAGAGTAATGGCGAAATGTCACCGTTAAAAATCTCAAAGTCCCTTAAAACACACACACACACACACACACACACACACACACACACACAGTCCTGCCTTCCCTGCTTTGCCCAGTCAGGCCAGGCAGGGGTGCTGCATCTCAGGAAAAGACATCGAGGTCTGTAGCTCGGCCAGACTCCCAGTTCCTCCCAGTCGCCCGGGCTCGGCTGGCAGGTCTCCTGCAGTCCCCAGCAGCATCAGCTGTGTCACCGAGGTCTCCAGTTCTTAATCCAAACCCATGTGGCACCTCCTCATGGCCCGCCAGCAAGAGTCCCCTCGCCCCTTTTCTTCCTGCAGGGTCTCCTGTTGTCCTCCATCTCATTGTATCCTGTTCCTCGAGGCAGCCGCCTTTAGTTTAAATCCCAGCCTGCAGCCTCCCCCGTAGCCCCATTTCCTTCTCCTCCCACAATTGACTACACCTGCCAGCACTCCCACTTTCTGCCTTTCTGGCCTGCCACAGTGAGCCTGGGGAGGTGTGGCCCTTGGCGTGGTCGTGCAGGTGTGATAAGGGGCACTGCCTTCCCGTTACATCCTGGGTTTAAGTACTGAATGCCTTCTGACTCCACTTAGGCTGGAAGCTGGCCTGCTATGGATATGCAAAGTAACCGTTTTGCATATAGGTATGAAGACTAGGCTGCTGTTATTGATATGCAAAGTAACTCTCCGTGGCCCTGCTCCAGGTCTCCCCACACCCAGCCAGCCTTGTGGGGCGGGTGGGTATCCTATATTCTCCAACACCTCAAGTTCTAGACACCATTACAAATCCCCACTTTGGGGGGCCCTGGGGCCTCCTTCCAGCCTACACCTCATTACAGTTCCAGGCCCCATTTTAATTGCTGTTTTTTTTTATACTTGATAACCTGACTGCCAAACACCTCCCAGAGAAGGTGTATCCTTGAATTTTAATCAAATTTTTCCTTATTCCATTTTGGAAATGGGTAAGCCTGAGTCTCCTGGAAAACTACCGGGATGATTCAGCTTTCTCGTCCCATTTCCTTCTTCGGTTCCACCCTCCGCCTAAAAAAAAAAAAAAAAAAAGTCAACAGGAACTTGCCTTTCATCTCCCAGCACCGGCATTCCAGGTTTCAAACCAAAGTATATTTTAGGCCAAAGCATGTTTTTCTTGTTTTAGCTGGAAAATCTGCACATATTTACACATGTTCCTTTTCACTTATTTTATTTAAATCCTCACCCATTGACATTTTTTTCATTGCTTTTAGAGAGAGAGGAAGGGAGAGAAACATTGATTCGAGGGAGAAGCAAATGGTTGTCTCCCGTACACGCTCAAACCGGGGGTCGAACCCGCAACCCAGGTATGGGCCCTGACCAGGAATCGGACCTTTTGGTTTTGGGACGATGCTCCAACCACCTGAGCCACAATGGCCAGGGCTATGCATTGTCCTTTTTAAAAAGTAAGAGGCTCTCAGGCTCTTCAAACTAGACTCTCTGATACTTTTTGATGAACGCGCTAGCAGAATTCCAGCTTCGTGGCCTGGGAGAGGCCTCGTAAGTCCGTGACAGGGAGGGAGACGCAGTCCTGTGGTGCTGGTGGCGAGGACCAAACAAGCCTCCAGCAGGAGGCGAGACCCCGCAAGAGAGAAGGGGAATACTATTCGGGTGTCCTTAGGAACACACTCAGGAAAGGATTTCTGGCAGGACTGATTTGGTGTTTCGTGGCAGCTGGTTGCTTTTGAAAGCCAGGCGGGCTCTGACTCTGCCGGCGGGATGAGACGGGCTGGGCCTTACGTCCACAGAGCTCTGCCGGGGCGGCCGGAGCAGCGAGTCGTGCAGAGGCGCGCACGGATGCGGCGTCTTCAGAGCTTAGCGCCCCTCGGAAGAGCCTGCAGAGAAGCGGCTCGGAGGTGCCGTGGGAAATGCAGACGGGGTGGGGATCTCAGCTTTGCCACCACCTTTCAGGCCTGCAGGCTCCCCACCAGTTCCTGTGTTTCCTCCCCTGTAGTGGGATGTGGCCAATGTTACTCAGCAAGTTTGTAGTGAGGACTGATGCCAACACGATGCTGCACACTAGACCCACCGCTGGTACTTAGTTCACTGCAAATGGTTCTTATCAACCAGCTGGGGCCTAATATCAAGAGCAAAGGACCCTGAAGTCACCGTCAAGATACAAGCATTTTCCTATCTGTACCCATTCGACTTAATAAAGCTTATAGGGTCTGTACCTAACCATAACTCCCTTAACCTCTGACCTTTTTTCTTTTCTTTGTAAAAGATTTATTTATTTATTTATTTTTTGGAGAGAGGGGGAGGGAGGGAGAAACATCAGTGTGTGGTTGCCTCTCACACCCCCGCCCCCGACTGGGGACCTGGCCCACAGCCCAGGCTTGTGCCCTGACTTGGAAACAAACTGGCAACCTTTTGCTTTGCAGGACGTCACCCAGCCCACTGAGCCACACGGGTCAGGGCCCCTTAACCTCTAACCTTCTAACTCGTGGCCTGAAAGCTATTGAGCAAGAATTGCAGCTGGATTTCCTAAGTCACCACAATTATCCTCACCCCACTGTCAAATACAGCCCATGAATAACTTTTAGCATTTAGGGCCGTAGAGTAGCATCCAGCACCACCACGGAGAATTAGATTTTATTTTTGGTTGGATCTTTCCCCGTGCTCGCTCCATCTTGGTGCAGAACAGAGGTATCACAGCTGCCTGACTCCTATGCTGTGCAAGGCTTGTTACAAGGCTGCCTGCCCTTTGGCTGGCGCCTGGCAGTTTAGATTTTGGGAGGGTTTCCATCATTCCTTAAACTGTAAGAGTAGGTCACTGTGCTAAACTATCTTGCAAACTATATGGTTTATACCAAGCACTTCCGTTCCTTCTGGGAGTCTAGAATTTTGAGCAAAGTGCAGGGACAGGGTGCCTAAGTGATCGACTCCGACAGAAAACCTCAGAGATTTATGGTGGGGGAGGGGGAGAGAATGACTTCCTCTAAGGAGGTGGCTTGTGATTACGGGGGCTGGGAAGTCCAGGACTTGCAGTCTGGCGGCGCAGTTCCAGTCCGAGCCTCAGTCCAAACGAGGAAGACCCGTGGCCGGCTTGAAGACAGGCAGGCAGAGATGAGAATTCGTCCTTACTCAGCCTTTAGCTCTGTTCAGGCCTTCAAGGGATTGGACGAGGCCCATCACATGGGGGAGGGCAATTTACTTAATTGGTCTACTGATTCAAATATTAGCCTCATCCCGAAACTCCGGCAGAGGCCGTCCCAGACAAGGTATTTAACAAATATCTGGAGACCCCGAGGCCTGGCCAAGTCGACACAAAATTAACCCTCACGGGTGGTCTTTGGAAACCCCCGTACAATCCTCCTTCGGCTTCAGCTCTGTACAGAGTGAAGACCAGCCATTTCCAGCCCTGACCTCTGTCCAGCCCAAGTCTTACTGCTTCACTGGCAGAACTGGGTGCACTACCTCCTACTGCAACAGATAGGAATCCACGAGAAGTTCAGAGTTCATTTATTCGTGTCATTCAACGAAGTTGCCTCCTACGTGACAGCTGCTGTGCTGGACAGAGGGGTGTGTGTAGGCGAGGGCGGCATGAGAGGGGGCAGAAGGTGGGCTGGATCACGTGGGCTCGGGAGACCTCGGTAAGAGCTCCGGGTTTTCGTTCTAGAAGGGGAGGTCCCCGGAGGGAGGTTAGCACTGTGCGTGGTACATAATGAGCACACCCAACATGTTTGTTACTGAGCGCTGAGGATGTCCTGTCCGAATTTGCCTCAACAAGACCAACCTCAAACCCAGCCATCTTTTCCTGTCATCCTTCCCGAGCTGACTTCGAAGGCACCCAGTTCTTATCTTCTAGAATAGATGGTTCAATTATCTTTAATTGTCCTTTTTTAAAAATTTTATTTAATTTTTTTAGAGAAGGGAAGGGAGAGAGGGAGAGAAACATCAATGTGTGGTTGCCTCTTGTGTACCCACTACTGGGGACCCGGCCCGCAACCCAGGCACATGCCCTGAGGAATCAAACCGGTGACCCTTTGGTTTGCAGGCCAGCGCTCAACCACTGGGCCACAGCAGCCAGGGTCTTTTATTCCTTCTTCCAATTTGTTTATAGTCTCTGGTACTTGATTCTGAGCTACTTTATTTCACAGAGCCTCTTTCTTCCTAAAGTGGAGATACCACCTCCTGTAATTAAGATTAAAAGAAGTAAATGCTTGTGTATTGCTTAACATGTATCTAGCACATAGCAAAAGCTCACTAAAGGTCGACTATCAATACTTTGGCCTGGGAACTGGAGATCCATGGATAAGCAAAAGGAAGTTTTTCTCCTTAAAAAAAAACGATACCAGTCCACCTCAGATTAACCTGAAAGCTCAGCTCTCTCACCCACTTTTCTAACAGGGTAAGGCCTAGGATGCTTCAAAAAAGAGCAAATATTCCGGTTCCTTCAGGCAGCTGCCTTACCCTACAGCTTTTCCACCTCCTCCACCACAGACCACACTACAGCACTCAGTACCACACACACACTCCTGGTTTATCCCGTCTTCGCCATCGCCACTCCCTCCGCCTGGAGAGGCCCGGTTGGTACCAAACCCCCTTTGTTATGTCCACCTACTCTGCGGGGGTTTATTCCGTGCCCACCGTGTGTAGGGCTGTTTCAGGGCTTGTCTTTCATGCCTGCTGGGAGCCATTCTGTGAGAACGACAGAGGCTGAAGAGATGATAATGGTCTGCACTTTCAAACGGTTCTCTCTCTGGCCGATTGCCACAGCAGTCTGGCTGTTAGGGACACAGGTTACAGGCTGGACTAGCAAGTCCATGAGGTGCTGCTGATCCCTTAGCCTCTCAAAATGGGCAAAGAGGACCTACCATATAGAGCTACCAATGAGAACTCAGTGAGTTCCTAGCATATGGTAAGTACGCAATGATGTTAGCCATTATATTTTTATTATGGGGCAGGAATACGCTTAATTTAAATATCCGTGGATGGGGGTTGGTGAGGGGATGGAGAGAATGAGCGAAAAAGAAAAAGGGCTCGTGAACAACAGTGTGGTAATTGTGGGGGGAAAGATATAAGGGGACGGACTAAATGGTAATGGAAAAGCACAGTAAAAATAAATTAAAAAAATAAATAACAATCCACGGGCACGTCTGTGAGAATGTATGTATTTCAGGAAGCTTCTGAAAAAAAAAGAGTAATTTGGAGCAAAGACCTTTTTAAAAAAATTAGTTTGATAACTGTAAATATGAACACTGGTAAGAGCTCTAGAGAATCCAGAAAAGACCCGAGCTTTCCTCCAACCACGTTTATTGAACGTAACGAAATTCTATGTACAAAGCCACCTGCACCTGTCGCTGCGAAACGAGGTCCTTCTCGCTGGTATTGATAAAGCCAGCCCACAGAGCGGCAACAGGCAGCTCACCCTGGACCCCGCACAGGAGGGCCCAGGGCACACCCAGTGAGCAGCCTGACACTGCAGCCGGCACAGTGCGTTACACCGGTCGCACGGAGAGGCGCGGGCCCCTGACAGGCTGCGGCAGAGCTGCCGAGGCGTCAGGAGGCCATCTTGTGCACTGCCACGGTGATGCCGTCGTGCTTCTGGATCATGATGTTCCTGAAAGGCAAAGCGCGAGACATTCGGTAAGATGTCCAAGCAGGAGTCGGTGGGAGATTAAAGATGAAGCTTGGATTAGGATACACGAAAATATGCAGTGTTTTTCACTTTTTTTTAAAACAAGATTTTATTTATTTTTAGAGAGAGGGGAAAAGAGGGAGAGAAACATCGATATGCGAGAGATACTTTGATCGGCTGCCTCCTGCACGCCCCCAACTGGGGACCCGGCCTCCAACCCAGGCATGTGCCCTGGGAATCGAACCAGCGACCTTCGGTTCACAGGCCGGAACTCAATCCACTGAGCTACACCAGCCAGGGCAGCACTTTTTGATGTATAAAAACAATACATGAACACTACAAAACATTTGGGAAATAGAGAAAATAAACTGTAAAGATGAAATGAATCCTACTGCCAACCACTCCTGGCTTTTTTTTTTTTTTTTGGTTTTATTTATCTTTAGAGGTGAAGGGAAGGAGAGAGGGGGAGAAATATCAATGTGTGGTTGCTTCTCATGCGTCCCCTGCTGGGAACTAGCCTGCAACCTAGGTATATGCCCTGACTGGGAATTGAACCTCAATCCTTTGGTTCGCAGGCCCACACTCAATCCACTGAGCTACTCCAGCCAGGGCCACTCCTGGCTTTATCTGCACGTGTACCAGCATACACCTCTTCCTCTCCTTACAAAACTGTGCTGACACCGTATGAGCCTGCTGCGCCCTGCTTGCGCACTGGGAATAGCTGTGGTGTTCCCGTCACTATAGACGTAGTTCCTGTTCTTTGACTGGTCTCCCTCCATTTTACTTCTTTTTCTTGGCGGACTGACAGTTCACGGCAATTCTCCCTCTTCACATGAGTGTTGCTGTCGTCTGAAGGTGCAGGGGCTTCAGAGATTGACCTGCCTGCGCCTGTGGCCCAAGCCACAGGGAAGGCCCCTCACAGCCCGTGGCACAAAGAACCACCAGGAGCACAGGACAGGCCCGCCGGGCTGCCCAGGGGCTTTCTGATAGGAAGGAAAGGAAGGGCCTGCTGACGCCCACTCACCCATTATCAGACTCCAGACACACCACGGGGATATCGGTGGGGTCCGAGGTCAGCTTCGCCGCCTGCTGGGCCAGCACGGATATCACCCCGGCGTGCTCGTCTGATAGGGTCCCGCGGCCTGGAAGACAGAGAGGATGTCCTGTTGCCTGGCTGCCCGAGAGGGAGCGTAGGACTGTGATCGTCCCTGTCACCGAATTACTGACAAACAGAGTCCAGGTCTCCTAGGTTAGAGACCGACGTGAAGTGATTCTGCTCTGTGTTCTCGGCTGCTTTCATCATCGAGAAAGCCGGAACCGACACTCAGTTTCCGGTCATTCCCACCCCCACCTCTAAACCCTTCTCAAGCATGTAGGGAAGCTGTAATTCAAGTCAACCCGCAAGCCATAAATTCACTTTACAGGAACCTTGCTGAATCCAACAAGAAAGTCAGAAGTGAGACCGACAAAAAGCAGTCGGCAAGGGCGAGAGACTTGCTGAAACCGACTCCTCGTGTGAAATCTGATTTCCCTTTACTGAGCTCAGCCTCAAAGGGAATGAGAGTCTTTACTCGGGGGCTCAACTGGGAGACCACACATGCGGGTATTCTGCGAGCAGACAGTTCCACAGAGCAAGCTGGCTGTGTTCCCATGCCAACAGCATCGGCTTTTCACTGTTTGTTTCAGCCTGTAAATAACAACTAAATCGCGGGCTGCAGGCACAAAAAAAGAATTCTCACTTTACAACATATCTGCACATATAACGGCAACACAAGCCTTATCTGCCTGAAACTAAGTCAGGGGACAGGCCCGCGGCCGCAGCAGAGCGGAGGGACGTACACTGCCGTATAGACAGCAGCCTCCCGGGCCCTGAAGGTCTCCTCACCTGAATTTCCGTCCGTGAGCCAGGCAAGCGCCCCGCGCCCCACCCGCCTTTTCTCTCTCAGCTCACTGTGTGTGCAAAGCCTGAGTCACACAGACAGATTACCTTCCAGTCGCCCTCCCAGCAGAAGTTCCTTTTCAGAAAGTCCAGCAGTAAAGAGGAGTTCCGGGCTGACTAGTTCTGACATGAACCAGCCAAATGCGTTATTATTACCTTTCCGGACTTCTTTCCTCGTCTGTAACTGTAATCCTCTATCGAGGAATACGGCTGGGTTGTGCGATGTGTTTGATGCAAACTATATAATCTTACAGCACTGTGACTAAGAAGCTTTGGAGCCAGCCTCAAATCCCAACCGAACCACTGCACCTCTGCGTCTACCTCCTGTTACGGGGATTAAACCACTCCGTACACAGAAAGCACTTGGAGTGGTGCCTGGCACCTAGTAGAAGCTCAGTAAACCCAATTCAATAATTACTATCATTATTAAACAACAACTCAGTGAAGAAACTGAGGCTCAGAAAGGTTCTTTTTGGTCCAAGCAAATAAATGGAAGAGCAGGGAGCTGAACCCAGGTGTGTCCAATCCTGAAGCCCCATTTCTACTGCCTACTCACTTTTCGAGCGCAGACTAAGAAACAGCGTCCTGCAGGACTAATGTGAAAACGGGGGATTAGTGTACGAGGCCCGGCATTGGGAGCAGCCGGCACACGTTCAACACCTTCAACCCGCCGAACTGCGGTCATTACCGGAAGTGCTTTGCCCGGCCACTCTGAAATGAGTCAGACACCACCTTGGCGGAAACAACCGTGTACTGCAAGGAACGTTTCTACTTTCTTAAGCACTAAGCGAAAAGTTTTAATTTTCTCATCTCGTTAGTTGGAGGTAATCTCTACTCTCACAGAAGTAGCCATAAAGTGGCGGCGTAAGGGCTGCTGACTCCCCGTCAGCATCACATGCTGTGCCACCCACCGAAGCGGACGGCGATACTTACAGCCCAGGTTAAGCCCTTGCGAATCTGTGCACAGGACCCCAACAATGGATGGATTCTTCATTCTGATTCCAGAAACACACGATGTGAAAAAATGAATTTAAGTATCACAGCAACACACACAGGCATTCTACACACCAGGCATTGTGGCAAGTGCTACAAACCAGTGTTTCTCAACCTTTTTTCATTATCGCGCCCCCCGCCCCGCCCCCCGAGAACAATTATCTAACTTAAATAGTTAAGCCAATTTCTCTCTGATGACACAAAAGATTTGTGTCAGGGAGCTTTGGAGGGCCACAAACACCGCAGTACCTAGGCTTCTGCTGCTCTCGTTGAAAACGCAGGCTTTAGTGTGCTAACTCGCTCAAAACAACCGCTGAAACACTCCAGCAACACGGCTGCCTCCCGGAGGGGCTGGGAAGCTGCGGGGCAGGGGGCGACGGAGGCGTTTCCCTGAATGCCTTCAATTCTGAATTGTACGTAGCTAGTCCCCGTTGAAAAACTAAAGGGACGTCTTTCATTCTTAATCACCATGTGACTGGTCACAAGCGGAAGGAGAAGCGTGTGTGTGTTTACATTTACACTGCTAGGCTCTCTGCCCCAGTGGCACCTCCTTCCCCCAAATTAAGCCATTTCCTGAACCTCAAGCAGAACGCTCCCGTCCAGAGACAATTTCAACGGGAACGGCGGTTCAGGGCTCGGGCCGCGGAGATTCGCTCCAGAGGGAGTGTGCGGAGCCCGGCGGCATTTTAATTCCGGGTTAACAGCCCCCAGCGGCCCCAGAGCTCCATTCACCGCCGCACCCCGCTGCCTGGGGGTCGCGCGGTGTCCTCAAGCCACCCTACAGGCACAGCTCGCCTCTTTGTCCCCGCTCAAGTCCCCCCGCCGACCTCAGGACGGTCCGAACCGGCCGCACCACTCACGTGTCCTCTAAGTGCTGCTCCAAAGTCGCCTCCATCCCGCCAGGCGTCCGGGTCTACCCCTCCAACCCAGGCAGCCAACACTCCTCGGTCACATGACACAAGCGGGGCGTGCGCAGGACGGCGCCTCCGTAAGGTCAAAGTTCGCCGCGCAGCCGCTGCGATGGGAACCGGAAGCGTTCATTCCGCTCCAGCCGCGCGAGCCCTGCAGGGCATCAAAAGGCGCTCCGGCAGGTTTCTGGCCGACCACTTTGTGTCAGGGATGTGACCATGGCATTCCGACTCAATCGACTCCGAAACGTCCGCCAGATTTTGTGTTAATTTTACCGTGATTTGGTGGCCAGGCAGGGTCTGCGTCAGGGGGTGGGTCAGGGACCGAGAAGAGACACGGGACCCCATGAAGGGGTCCACAGGCTTGGAGGGGAAACGACAGGCACACGGGGCTAGAGGACGAGGTGGAACAAGGTGAAAACCCCCGCTAGGTATTGGGAAAGTGTCGGGATTTTAGCCAAGACATTGGTTCTTTCTTTAGCAAAGGCTCGGGACAGGTTGGGAAAGAAGGTGACGTTTGAAAAGAACACGAGGTGGGACATCGTAGTAACTTTAAAATTAATTATAAAGCAGTTGTGAAAATAAAGAAAGAAAGCCACCCGTAGTCTGCCCAGAGATGACTGTTAATCTCTTGGACAATATCCTTCCAGCCCATCGTCTCTGCAAATGTACGCTTTTAATTTTTTCTTTCATTTTAAGTGCAACTGACATACATACTGGACATACAATTTCTGTAGCTGGCCCTTTTCAGAGTTTAGCATAAATATCTTTCCACATTCGGTAAATGTTCATTTACATCGTTTGTAACACAAAATATTCCTTATAGTCATAACCTTACTGATTTAAGCAGCTTCTTACTAACATGCAGCTGGGTTGCTTGTGATTTTTGCCTGTAGTGCTTCCCTAGCTGTGTTAGTGAAACTTTCAGCTTCCTTAAAATTCTAGCGTTTGAATTTTAGAAAAAAGACAGCGTTAGACAATGTAAGGAGCCAGCCTGCTTCCCGCTGGCTGGAAGAGTCCTGTCCGAGGCAGGTCGGCGCTGCGGTACCGCCCCCTTGTGGTCCCAGGCGGTGTAAAGCTTTGCGGGGCTAGTGCTTTCCAGCTCCGGCTGGTTTACCTCCAGGGCAGTGACGTCCAAGAGAAATGTCATGTGAGCGACATCTGTAATTTTAAATGATCCGGTAGCTGCACTACAAAGTTAAACAGGTGAAGTTAATTTTAATAATATATTTTATTGATCCAATAATATGTCCAAAATATTACCATGTCAACATGTAATCAATTTAAACAATACCACTGGATATTTTACATCCCCCCACATACACACACCATCCCAGTCTTCAAAATCCAGTTTCTGTTCTGCACTGACAGCACATTTCAGTTCAGACTCGCCGCATTTCAAGCGCTGGATAGCCACCTGGGGCTAGCAGCTGCGGGGTCGGCCAGTGCACCTCCAGGGTGTCTCTGACGATCTCCAAGCCAGATCAATGATGAAAGGACTCCCAGAGGAGCTGATGGGCACGTTCGAGCTGTAGGAAGGTCTCTGAAGGGGAAAAGGAGCATCAGGAGAGGATGACCAACGGCCCAACCGTCCTCGCCACGCTGGAGAGGGAGGGAAGCTGCCCCACCCCATTCCCTTTCTCTGCCCAGTTTTGCTGTCTTGCCCCCGGGCGGTGGTGTCAGAGGTAGTCGGGTGGCTCATCTAAGTGGGGGAAGTGCAGGGGCGGGGCTGATGTTGGAGGAGGTACCTGAGCCCTAAGTGTTTTCTACTGTCTTCTGCTGGTGGAGTATTCGATGGCTCTCGAGGCTCAGTTTTGAGTGCTGATGACCATTTCCGGGGTGACAGGGAAAGTCCCCCGACTCCCATGTTAGAGTGCTCCCCTCACTGCATTGTCATCGACATGTTTACTTTTCAAAGGGAGGAGGGTCTTCTCTGTTTCTTCACTTGCCCTCTGCAGAGCTCAGCAGGAATCCACCTGGTTGGTGTTCACTGAAGGATCTTGGTGGGTCTTTTGGGAATGGACTCTGTGTAAGGTCAAACCCCAAACTTTGACCACCTTTATCGTCTTCTTTCTCCCCTCCTGCAAAACACAAGCTCTTGGAAAATGGCCATCCCAGGAGGGCCTAGCAGAGGATGCCCGCCAAGGCCACAGAAAACCCCGCCCAGGCCGGAGGGTGCCAGGTGCCTGGACTGGTGAGGCTCGCAGAGGAGGCCCTGCACTAGGTGGTGGCCTCCGAGTCAGACAGAGCTGCAGTTGTGTCCTGGCTCCCCCACTGCCTCCCTGCGTGACCGCTGAGCCTCGGGGACTCATCTGGGACGTGGGGGCACCATTACTTGCCTCATCAGGTTGTGGGGAGTTTATGTAAGAGGGGCTGGTGCATTGTGGGAGTCAGTAAATGAGCTTTGCTGAATGGAGTCGGGATTTAGCAAATTCTGACTCGGAAGACTCAGGTTGTTTCCTCAATTTGCTTACAGTCCAGGTGAGGACGCACGGGAGAGAATCGCCCATGGCTCCACGAAGGCAGGAACCCAGCGATGGCCAGGATCCTCCAGCGGGCTAGTGTTCGTGGGAGAGATACCTCAGGGCTGGCCTTGTGCGGCTGCTCCAGAGCGCAGTGTGAGGGAGATGACACGTAGCTTCTATTACACCTTTTGATGCTATTAAAAATTACAAAATACAGTGAGAAAAGTCACCTGAAATCCTAGCCCAAACTCTAATGACGTGAACGTGAATAAGCTCAGTGGAATGGGATAGGATTTGGGGAAGGTGGGGGTGGGGAAGACACGTCAGGAGTTTCACAGGAGTCTGAGCACGTCACTCCCTGGGAGCTGCCCGAGAGCTGAGTCCTGGGTCCAGGCCTGATTCCTGACAATAGCAGCGGTGCTGTTAGCAGTTCACGTACACGTACACAGAGGGACAGCCAGTGCCCGGGAGTCACAGGCTTCCTTAGTGTTCACAACGTTTTTGAAGTAGGTGCTATCACTGCCCGTTTGCAGTTTAAAAAGCCCTGAGGCTCAGAACAAACTTGCTCAAGGCCACCCTGCTGGCCAGTGGTGCAGCCTCCCCAGGACCTTACCCCCCTCCCCCACCCCCAACTGCCTCAGCTCCTCAGTCCATCGGAACCCAGCCCTGTAGAGAAGTGGGAGGGTTTGGAGGCCCAGTCCTAATCTCCTATTCTCTCTTAAAAAATTTATTTTAAAATTTATTGATTTGAGAGAGAGAGAAGAAGGGGGAGAGAGACAGACAGACAGACAGAGAGAGAGAAAGAAAAAGACATTCATTTGTTGTTCCAGTTATTTGTGCACTCATTGGTTGCTTCTTGTATGTGCCCTGACCGGGATCAAATCCACAACCTTGGCGTATTGGGACGACGCTCTAACCAACTGAGCTACCCGGCCAGGGCCTAGATCTCTTATTCTCTAGAGAAGAAACCTGAGGCTCCGAGAAGGGAAGTGGCTAATTTGTTTTTAAAAATAGTTAAAAATTTTGTTTTTAGAGATAGGGAGGCAGGGAGAAAGAGAGGGAGAGAAACAGCAATGGTTGTCTCTCCTACGCTGTTAGAACTTCAGCCTCAGATTCTTTTTTTTTTT
>CM052551.1:7026391-7041407 GCA_028533065.1 Trachops cirrhosus | reverse complement strand
CACCAGCAAAACGGATTTGAGAGGACTCAGGGTTGGCGGAAGGAGTTCCAGGGCAGGAAGCTATTTTTCTGCTGTTTTATTCATTTTGCCGCTGAGGAAAAATGCCGTGCAGACTTCCACATCTAAGTCTTCATCAGCTGCCCTGTTAATGCAGCTGTGACAAATCGCAATGAAGCTCTTATGAATAAAAAAAAGATTAACCCAGTATAAAAAATGGTAGAACCGAGAAAAGAAAATTTAGTGGAGCTTCGAAAATACCTTATTCTTAATTTAGCTGTCTGCATGACACATCAAATCGGCCTCAATGCTAAGATTTATTGGCCTGGGGATTATGCAAATCAAATAAGCGCCTGAGAATGAACGGAGAAGAATTACCGGTGTCAGCACTTGTTGGCGGTGCAGACCGGAGCACGGGTGCTTGTGGGTCCGGGCGGACTTGCAGCGTCTGCCCGGCGCCGCTGGGCCATCCCCTGGGCCCACCGGGTTTCAGAGAGCGCCCCGGCCGGGCGACAGCACGTTCCGTGGTCAGCGATCTCTGCCGCTGTCCCGGGCAAATCCTTCCCCGACAGTGAAACGTCGTCGTGTTATTTCAGCACCTGTGAGCGTAGGAGGGTGTCCCTGGTCCGTCCTTCAGAAGACAGCGTTGAGAAGACACGACAGCCCGCCGGGTGTGCCCATCCCGCCACGGGGGGTGGGGGTAGGGGGGGCCAGGGACCGGTTTCCGTCTGTCTTGGAATCCAGGTGTAGCTTCAGCAGCTCGTCTACTCTCACAACAGTGAATTATTGAATTACCCTTTTTAAAGACCTTGGGCAAGTCCTCTCATGTCCCGAGAACTCAGTTATTTCACAATGTGAATGAAGGTAAAAAAGTGCGCATCTCACGGTGGTGCGGGGATTCGGCGCCGCGGTGCAGGAAGCCCTCGGCGCGGTCCCAGGACCGTTGCCCTGAACAACAGCTGCTGCGGCTCTCTGCTCTTGGACCTGGAGAAACCACGGCCCAGGCAAACCTGAAGGAGACCGACATGGATGGTCCTTAGTTGTGAGCAACAGAAGCTGACTTTGGTGTATGGAGGGAAAGGAAGTTTTATTATTTTTTTTTTTAGATTTTATTTGTTTTTAGAGAGAGGGCAAGCAAGGGAGAAAGAGAGGGAGAGAAACTCTGATGTGTGAGAGAAACACTGGGGACCTTGCCTGAAACCCAGGCATGTGCCTGGACTGGGAATCGATCCGGCGACCTTTTGGTTCACAGACCGGCACTCCATCCACTGAGCCACACCAGCCAGGGCAGAAAGGGATTTTGAAATGATGTCGGGGAGCTCGTGGTCACTGTTGTAGGGAGGGATCTGGAGAACTCAGTCTAGCTTCCAGTGGCAGAGCTCCGAACCTAGCCACCTGCCCCCCGCCAGGAAAACACCCTGCCCCGCCCCGACTTGCCTGCACCCCCAGCAGTTTGCAGTGCCCATGTCCCTGTGGCAGAAGGAACCTTGTCCGTCCCACAGTCCCTGGGCCCCTGCTCAGCGCTGCCTTCGCCAGCGATGGCATTTCCCCGGAGCCTCTGAGGGGCAGGCTGTGTAGGTGCACGTAGGCAGCGGGCCTGGGTCACGTGCCGGTTTCAGTGGCAAAGGAAGCCGAGCACGACGTGGTCCGTTTTCTGTATTTGTTTTGAAAGTGCCCCGAACACGGCAAAGGCGTTCATGTGGGGGCATTGCGAATGTCTCCTTCACGGGCCTTCTGGCTGTGCACGAGGAGACACTCTCCGTGGGGCCCCCCGCCCCTTGCACAGCTCGGCGAGCCCCTGGGCACGCTCCACTCTCTGGCAAGGCGGGGAGTAGAGCTTTCTGCCCGAGCTGGGTAGATGTGGCCTTCGAGAGCGTGGGTCATTTTGCTCTGTGCTGGACAGATAACGGCCATAGACTGCATCTCAGAGTGCGCTTGTCCACCAGCCTCGCGTGTGGCCTCGCCATGGCTCTGCGGTCCCATCGCCCTATTGCTTCTCACTCCTAGTTCGCCAGAGTCCACGCTGGGGGCCATGGTAAATGGGACAGAACTCCCTCAGTCAAGGGCCTTGCCTTCTACGTGGTAAATCAGCTAGAGATCCTGGAAAAAACCCAAGGTCTATTTTGGATTAGAGAAACTTGTTCAGGCCAAAGGTCCTGTCTGACCAGCAACAACCTGCGTGTCAGGCCCTGCCCGGAGCCTGGGGCAGCGCTGCCTTTTCGGATGCCAGATTTTAAGGAGAGGCCTCAGCGGGCAGGCAGGGCCCCCTCCCCACGCCTTTCAGGGAGGCAGCTGCTTCTGGGACAAGAAGAGAGGGAGGGGCAGGAGGGTAAAAAGGGAAACACCAAATCCTCAGGGTCAAGGCCTTTTCAGAATTTGAGGGTGTAGTCTGTCTTCAACGCCGTGACCCCTAGAACCGTGCTCAGTCAACGTGTCTGCTCTGTCAGGGAGGGAATCTCCGTGGGGTGTCGAGGGGAACTGGGGGAGTCTCATGGGAGGCTGGCCCTCTCCAGCCAGCGTCTGCGCAGCGTTGCTCCCACAAAGCCAGGAGAAACGGGCGGCCACCTGGTCAGCAGCAGCGGGGACCGTCTCCCTGACTTGCTTGACTGCTAAGGGTTTCACCTCTCTAGGGTTTTGTTTTTAGATTTTACTTATCATTTTTAGAGAGGGCGGAAGGGAGGGAGAAGGTGAGGGAGAGAAACATCAATGTGTGAAAGAAGCATCCATTGTCTGCTTATCACAACCTCCCCACCCCCAACCGGGGATCTGGCCCGAGACTCAGGCAAGAGCCCTGACTGGGAATCGAACCCGTGACCAGACTGGCACTCATTCCACTGAGCCACACCAGCCAGGGTGGCTAGGCTTCAGTTTAGTATCTGTAAACTCGGTCAGTTTCTCCCTCAAGAACGCTGCACTTGCCCTTGTACTTAAAGATGGAAAAATTAACTTTTACCAAACACATCCATTCATACAAATCTCATTTTAATCTCACAGTCATGCTTGGAGGAATCTCGATCCCATTTTGTGGATGAAGTCACTGAGGTCTGAAGAGGTCAACTAACCTGTCAAGGTCACAGAACTTGAAAGCATCCATGGCCTTGGGACTTCAAACTAGGGCAGGCCAGTCTCTAGGACTCATCCCAGATGAGTTGGCCCCTTGGCAACTGGCCTCTCAGCCAGGCTGGACAGCACAGGCCTGGGAGTCAGCCCCAGAAAGTGGCCGAGGGCGGCCCTGTGCCCTTCTCCCCTCCCGGCAGGGGGAGGGCTCCTCCCACTGCCTTTAGACACCGGTAGTAAATCAACCGCCACATTAATTCTGGGCCATCAGCACCTCCCCCCAGAAGAAAGTCGGAGGTGACGAGACTAATGTCTCCTTGATGGCTTCAATTGCCGGAGGGGTGGGAAGATGGATGTAACCCCATCCGTCAAGGTGGAGCAGGGCCCGCCTGACGGCGGCAGAGATTACTTTCCGGAGACAACAGTTCATCACACTCTGGACAAGCGCCTGTGAAATTGGGACTAACCTGCGCTATGAGTTGGTAGACACATCGATCAGCAAAGAGAATGTCTAGGGAAATGAGCAGGTTCCCTGTTTTTTTCCACTTGTCCTTTCCCTAGTACTTGGTGTGTTTGTTTGTTTTTTATATACACACATCCCCACAAGCAGAGCAAGATCCACCCTCGACCCACAGGAGACAAACATTTGTTGAGGGTGACTATCGCCAGGTGCTGTCCTAAGTGTTTCTTATTTACAATGCAGCAGCTTTCTAGAGTGTTATTAGCATCTTTTTTTTAAAAAACATCCTTTTTTAAATTGTTGTTCAAGTACAGTTGTCTCCATTTCCCTCCCCCCACGGCCCCCCACTCCAGCCACTCCCACTTCCCTCCCCTGACCCTACCCCTCTTTGGTTTTGTCCATGTGTCCTTTACAGATGTTCCTGGATTAGCACCTTTTTATGGATGTAGAAATGGAGGCTCAGAGACGGTGAGTGACTCGCCGAGGCTGCTCAGCTGGTGAGGGGTGACATCAGAAGCAGTGTGGCTCCCCCGAGGTTGCCCTCCACTGCACACAGGACCTGCAGGTCGTTCAGCCCGAAAAGAAGCCCAGACGGCTCTGCTTCGAGACCCCTGCGCCCTCCCTCCGCTCCACTCACTCCTTCCGTGGCGGCCCTTTAGGGAGCCCTGCTGGATCCAAGGGGCTGTGCCCTGTGCTCCGCGTAGAGGCTGAGCCCCAGCAGAGGGGCTAGAGCATCTGGAGGCCTTGGTCAGAGTGTCTGGATGGACAGCTGAGGCTCAAGAAGGGATGGAGGAGTGGGTGGTGGGCGGTGGTGGTCTCGGCACGCTTGGGGACAGTCTCTGAGCAGTTGGACTGGGACATCTGGAGTGTCCAGCTGCAATGCAGGCTTCGGTGGCCACTGAGCGCCTGCGGGAAGGTCACGGCCATGGGTTAGGAAGCTTAGGGTAGGAAAGTCTAGAGACCACAAGAGTGAGGTTTCAAAAACCTAGGAAGGAATGGGCACACCCGAGATCCTCAGAAAACACAGGTCTCGTGCTGAAGTCCGATTCTTTGCTTCGACCCGGGGCAGACGCGCCCTCTGGTGGAAAGAGCCCCCAGGCTGGTGGTGACAGTGCTGCCGACGCAAAGGTCACTCGAGGGCTGCAGTTTTTATCCTCCGAGGCCGGAAATCAGTTTTCTAATTCATGCCGCCTTGGGTCCGCCAGAGATGGCTGCTCTGTGGCGGGGCTGTTCGTGGTTTATTTCTGTGATCGATGCTGGTGACCTTTAGAGTCTGTCAGGGAGCTAGTTCACGGAACGTCCCACGAGGGGGATGGAGTCAGCCTGGAAATGCCATTCCCCGGTCAGGGCAGGGTCGGAGAGGAGTCTGGAGCGTGGATGGAAAGGCCCAGGTTCTTCATAGGCTCTCGTGGGGCAGGGGATGGGGGTGAGGGGCAGGCGGGGTCACAGGAGGGGCTGGCCTGTCCTGGAGCTGTGTGCGGGCCGGTGAGAAGGGCCATGAACAGACACGACAAATGAGGGGCGGGAGGTTTTTTCCTGGGCTTTCTCATGTAAAGGTATCACGCTGTGTTGCCGGTAGATGTTACTGTCTAAGACACACGTGAAAAGAAGCAAATAAGAAAGGGAGCGTCCTTCCTGCCATTCCCAGGGTCTGCAACCACCTGCCCCAAACCACCGTTTGTACCTGCCAGCAGTCTGCCTGTTCACGGTAGGGCTGATCTCAAAAGGGAAAAGGTTTTTGTTTTTAAAGACTTTATCTATTTATTTTCTTTTAGGGAAAGGGGAAGGGAGGGGGAAAGAGAGGGAGAGGAACATACACGGGCAAGAGAAACATGGATCGGTTGCCTGTGGCACACCCCCAACAGGGACCTGGCCCGAGACCCAGGCGTGTGCCCTGATGGGGAATCAAATCTGGGACCTTTTGGTTTGTGGGATGCCGCCCACCCACTGAGCCACGCCAGTCAGGGCGCGAAAGTGAAAAGGGTTTGGGATCCCCCACCTGGAAGCGATCCTCACCCTGACACCCACAGCCCTTTGAGCGTTACTGTTCAACCATGATGTTCAAACATTTCAGCCCTGGCTGGTGTAGCTCGGTGGATTGAGTGCCGGCCTGTGAACCAAAGGGTCACTGGTTGGATTCCCAGTCAGGGTACATGCCTGGGTTGCAGGCCAGGTCCCCCACTTGGGGGCATGCAAGAAGCAACCACACATTGATGTTTCTCTCCATCTCTTTCTCCCACCCTTCCATTCTATAAAAATAAATAAATAAAATCTAAAAAAAAATTTCCAAGCATGGCTGCCCTGAAGTACGGACTGGACGGGTGTCAAAGACGTGGCGAGCCCTGCCTGGGAGAGCCAGTGAGGCGGCAGGGCTGGCTCCCAGCTCACCTCGAGGGGCTGGGAACCGATGAGCGTTGAAGGAAATGCCGAGCAGAATTTCCAGGTTACAAGACCAGCCTGGTTGTCCTCGTGTGACTGGGCAAATGATTTTTGACAAGAGCACCAGGATCCCTTAGTGAGGAAAAGACAGTCTTTTCCGCCAAAGGGGTGGGGGAAATGGGACAACCACAGGCAGTGGAATGAAGCTGGGTTCTTACCTTAGACCT
Organism: Trachops cirrhosus; assembly: GCA_028533065.1. Lineage (NCBI taxonomy): Eukaryota > Metazoa > Chordata > Mammalia > Chiroptera > Phyllostomidae > Trachops > Trachops cirrhosus. The sequence continues at coordinate 7,035,287 of CM052551.1, read as the reverse complement.
TAGACAAAGCTTAACTCCAGTGGCTCCCAGACCCAAAGGGAAGAGCTACAACTACACAACTCTTAGAAGAGAACAAAGGACACTCTTCATGCCTAGGATCTGGCGATGATCTCTGAGATATGCCACTAGAGGCACAGCAGATACATTTGACTACAGCAAAATTAATTTTGTATAAATCACAGGACACTGCCAACAGAGTGAAAAGGCGACCCATGGAATGGAAGAAAACATTTGCAAATCATGTATCTGATGAAGATACTATTCAGAATACAGAAAGAGCTCCTACAATTCAACAACAAAATGTTGAACAACCTGATTAAAACACAGGCGAAGAACTGAACAGACATTTCTCCAAGGAAGATATGTAAGTGACCAGTAAGCCCCTGAAAACCTGCTGGACAGACATCACTAGACAAAGGGAAATGCCCATGAGAACCACAAGATTCCTCCTCGTTGTGACTCGAAAGGGTGAACCGACAGTGTCCGCGAGGATGGGGAGGAATTGGAACCCTTGTGCACTGTTGGTGGGAACGTAAGATGGTTTAGCCACCTCAAAAAATTAAACAGACTTATATGGCCCAGCAATTCCACTTCTGGGTATATATCCCAAAGAACTGAAATCAGGGCCTCAAGAGATATTTGTACACCTACGTTTATAGTGACATTGTTCCCAATAGCCAAAAGGTGGAAGTGACCCAAGTGTCCATCAACAGAGGAGTGGATAAGCAAAATGTGAACTGTGCGCATATCGGAATATTATTCAGCCTTCAAAAGGAGAGACATTCTGACACAAGCTACACCATGGCTGAACCTTCAGGACATGATGCTAAGTGAAATAAACCAGTCACAAAGACAGACAATGTATGATTCCCCTTAGATGGGGTACCTTGATTGGTCAAACTCTTAGAGGCAAGAAGTAGATCCGTGGCTGCCCGTGCTGGGGGGAAGGGAATGGGGAGCTATTTTTTAATGGGTTACAGAGTTTCAGTTTGGCAAAGATGTAAAGAGTTCTGGAGACGGATGGTGGTGATGCATAGAAATGTGAATGTACTTAATGCGCTAAGCTGTGTATTTAAAATCGTCAAGTTAGTAAACTTTTATGTTGTGCATATTGTACCACGATTGAAAAAATAAAACAGAACCGGTTCATGTCCTGCAGGGCAATGGAATCATCAACAGTCTTTGGTGTTACCTTTACTGTTGGGTAGAGATGCCTATGTCCTTATGGACCGGATCTGCCTGTTACTATGTAACTTCACAGAGTCCGAGCTCCTAATGAGTGAGTGGCAAACAGCCAGTGCTCGCAGGCATACACTCCCCTAGGCCGTTAAGTAATGTAATCCTTGGGTGGGCTTGGGAAACAAAGGCTAAATGACGTCAAAGGACAGACTGTCCTTCTGCGGCCTTATTTCCAACATTCGGATGGTTAGTGTTATTTTTTAATCTCACAGTCATTTATGCTATTGTTCTTCCCACTAGTCCCTCGAGGGAAGGGGCTGGGTCTCACCCGTCTTTGCCGCCTCCCTGGCTCTGGTTTGCTGAATAGAATGGAAAGAAAGAGCAACGTGGAGGCGCCAGCGAGGAGCAGCAGGCGAGAGTTTCCGTGTGTCCGTGGCCGTGACCGTGGCCATGACTTTTAGAGTCGTGTGACTCTAAAAGTCACAGGTCAGTCCTGTGACTTTTAGATATTCGCACCCATCAGATGAGGACCTTGCACCTGAGTCCTGGGCGCTGTGCTGGGCACTGGGAGGGGTGGGGGTCGGGGGGATGGGGGGCGGTGGTGCTGCCTCATCGGGTTTCCTTCCAGCTCCAACACACGTGGATTCCAGTTTGGTCTCATCATCCACACGAGAAAGGAGTTGCTCACACTGCTTCCAGAGGAGTCGAGGCGGACACGTAAGTGGGACGTACAAGGAGTAAATGAAAGGCCTCTTTCGGGCACACGCGACAGACAGAAGCGTTTTCTTGGAAGCGCCACACTTGATGCCATGACGTCTGTGGCCCTGGCTCCCGGACTGGGGAACTGCTGTTTCGTAGCTTTGCTCGAGAGGGAGCAGCTGTGGTTCGCCAGCGGTGGGAGCGTCTCATCCCACAGTCGGGGATGGGAGAGGGTGGGGGGTGGGTCAGCGGGCCCCAGAGGGAGAGCCTGCAGCCTCCCAGCCTGTCTTGGAGAACAGAGCAAGTTGCTGTCTTATTACGTATTCATGAGACTCTTATTGCTGTTTTCAATTAATTTCTTGACAGCTCTGGCTGCTCCTCTTCTTGTTTTTCTTAGGCGTCCGAGCCATCCATCAGGAATGTGGAACGATGCTCCCAGTTGGGAGCTCCAGGGAGCTCTGGCTGAAATTAACCCGAGTGCTCTGCTTGCACGGCAGGAGGCAGCCAGGGCTGCTTTTCTGACGAGCGCTACTGGGCCACTGCTTTTCCCGTGGCGTGCAAAGCCCCCACAAGCCTTTGGAGCCAGGCTCAGTCTCATCCCAGTGTCCCTGTGTGTCCCTTGACTGTGGGTGCCACCGGCTTGCCGGCTAATCCGTCCATCTGCCCCCTGCCAGCCCAGCTCGGCTCCCCACTGGCAAGGGCTTGCATAGTGTTTCAGAGAGAACGTGCCCTGGCTGTGCCGGGAGTCGGTGTCCCAGACCCTCCAGCGTCAGCACGCATCAGTCACGGCCACCAAGGGGGCTGTGGTCTGGCTGGCTGGAGTCCCGGCAGTGTCTGGTGGTCTCCACGCCCTCCTCCCGAGTTGGAGGTGCTTCTGGATGCTTTGGTGCTGAGTGTGCCATGTCTGGGCTCCCCCAGGCCACCTCCCGTCCCCTCTACCTCCTCAGCTTCAGCAGAGGAAGCCAAGAATCTCTTCCCTGCACCACAACCGTCTTCTGCTGGCTGCCAAACACCCTTGCTCTGAAAACAATGACCAACTACCGTGAAAGCCATACGTATGGTTTCTCTGTCTAAGCAAGTGCTGGGTGACTTAGGGAGAGGAAACAGATGCCCATGGAAAACAAATAATTTGTCCAAGGATGCCAGCCAAAAAGAGGGAGAATGACACTCTATCTGAGCATAGTTCTAAATAATCCCCAAGCTCAAGTTCTTTTTTTTTTTTAAAGATTTTATTTATTTATCTTCAGAGGGGAAGGGAAGGAGAGAGGGAGAGAAATATCAATGTATGGTTGCTTCCTGTGCATTCCCTGCTGGGACCTGGCCTGCAACCCAGGCATGTGCCCTGACTGGGAATTGAACCGTGATCTCTTGGTTCACAGGCCCGCGCTCAATTCACTAAGCCACACCAGCCAGGGCGTCAAGTTCTTTTTTAACTTTTCCTTTTCCACCACTTTATAATTATTTAAAAGTGACATGTAGCGTCCTGGCCACGTGGCTCACTTGGTTGGAGCGATGTCCCGTAACCAAAAGTTCGCTGGCTTGATTCCCGGTCAGGGCACTTACCCACGTTGCGGGTTTGATCCCTGGTTGGGGCGAGTATGGGAGGTAACGTATCGATGCTTCTGTCTCACATTGATGTTTCTCTCTCTTTACCTAGTTTTCTGTTACAAAAAGAACACACCCTCAAAGAGAAAACAGTTGAAAATGTACAAACATATGCAGACAAACAAACCAGCAAAACTGACAAATAACACCACACCCAAGGTCGTCAGCGACTCCTACTCGCCGGTGAAATGTTAACATTGTGGCTCCTTCCTTGTCGGCCTTTTTTCTCCCTGAGGGTGTGCGCACACACATGTGCAAAACGGAATCACATTGCCCCTTCTTTCTGGTTTCCAGCTTTTTCCACTTGACAGTATAATACTGACATTTCCCCACATCAAAACACCGTCTTTGGTTCCATGCCCGTAACGCTCTCATGCAAGGCAGGCTCCGCCCTACTTTGCTTTCCCTTTGTCCAGTCACGTGCCGCCTTTCTGGGGACCCCGAAGTCCAGCAGATCGGGCTGGTGTGCATCCCAGGGACTTGCTTCGTGAGGGACACATGCCCACTTTGTCTGTGGATCTGCCCCCCTCTGCTCAGGGCGGCCTGTCCTCCAGTTCAAAGCTCGTGCTGGAGACAGAGGAACAGGAAAGCAGGGAGAGGCCATGCAGCCGAGGTCGAGCGCCCTGCCCAGAGAATGCTCCCGGAGGCGGTGTGGCTTTGGGAGGCGATTCCCAAAGCGATGTTTCATGGGCTTGTACATGTGTCACGTAGCCTCTGTCCAGGACGGCCAGGGTGGGGTGACCTCCCAGGAAAGGCGGGGCCTCCAGGGTTCAGCCCTCGCTTCTTTCCCAAAAGGTTAAACAAACAAAAAAAGGGCAGTTTATTCCATGCCCAGCAGGGGTGGGGAAAGCTGCGTGGGTCGCCCCCCTGTCCCATCACCCACGGCCCATGGCTCTGACAGGTGGGACTGTGAGTCCTGCCGCACGACCTGCCCCGGAGGCTGGCGTTGCGGCTGGAGTTCGTTTCTGTGACGGCGGCAAAGACACACCGGGGCCTCCCACCGGGAGCTGAGGCTCCGGTGGTCCCCAGCCTGTGGCTGTTATCTCACTGATGTTTTCCTGTGGGGGTGGATTACTTCGGAGTAGAGTCCCGGTTAGAATACATGTGGCGTGAGTGCCACCACATTCCCATCTGTACTTGTGACAGGCATCCGTCAGCGTCGGCTGACTTCTCCACCGGGCGGACCCCCGCACGTCTCTGGACGGCCGGGCGATCCGTCTGGGAACGAAACCCTTCGCCTCCCCTGGGTCAGTGTATGATCACAGGAAGGAGTTTGTGCCAAGTCGCCACCGGATGAAATATTTGGCCAGGATGGGCGTGGGTAGATGGAGGAAGCTGAGCTTAAGAGAGCCAAGGGGGCTTTTTCTGGTCCTGCCATTTTCCGATTTAAGGCGAGATATGTCTCACCCCACAGCGTCACAGGCCACCTCCACCCCTGCCTGTCCTAATCCAGCTTGGGACTCTCCCCACCTCTGAGTAGAACAGCTGGAAGCAGGGGCCTGGGGAGCCCTCCCTCCCCCGAAGGGCAGGCAAGGAACGGTGTCCCTGTGCCGCACCGCTGGCCCTCCGGTCCTGTGTCCCTCCGCCACCCTGCTTCCCAAGTCCCCCTCCTTAAAAAAGCCAGCTGTACCACTCCAAAGCCTGCTGCTCGTGTTCCCAAGAAAAGGAGAGTTTAGTCATTAAATCCATGGTGGGGGAAAAAGAAGGAAGTAGTAAACACCCCTACGTTGGGGAAGGTCCCCAATCTGCCATCAAGAGGATTATTTGTTTTTAATTTAATTGCTTTTATTTATTTTAATGAAATGTTTCGAATGCATAAAAGTGCATGGATTAAAGAATGCTATTAAAGCCCTCACTCACATACTCTCTGCGGCTGCAGACATGGAAGGACTGGTCTCTAATGAGAAGAAGAGGGCCATGTAGCTCCTGAGTGGGGCCGGGGCTCCCCGGGCTCCCCAGCGGGGTGCAGCTGCGCCTCTTAGTGGGAAAGCGTCCGGGGCAGATTCATTGTGCATTTGAAGCGTTGGCTGTCAGGATTCCCACAGCAGCCTCCGTTTATTGCCTTGTTCAATCACTACGCTGGGGGTGAGCCCCCGGCTCTGTCCTGATCGCGGGCAGGCCCCGCAGCTCCGACGCCCCGTCAGCTCCCTGTTCAGACCATCCTGAATTTTTTCCTGAGCGTGTTCAATGGCTCAGCCTGTGCGAGGCATCATGGAGCTCAGTGGCTCTGCCAAACACCATTTGCTTCCTCCTGGCAACTCACAGACCGCAGACTCCCGGTAAAGCTTTTGGGTTTGTAATAGCAGAGCGCAGAGGGGTGGGAGGGTGGGATCAGGCCTTGTGCGTATCTTAGCTTTTCCAGGGGGGTGGGCTCCTCGGATGAGCAGAGGAGAGACACACGGGGCTGGGCTGCCTTTTAGAGGGTTGGCTCACTGAGGGACTGGTCTCACCGGGGACCTGGGCTTTGCTCCACAGCCTGGTGGGTCGGGACCTTGACCTGTCTGCAAGGGCGCAAGCTGCACTTGAAGAAGCCTTGCCACAGTAAGGACCCTGGCAGTAGTCCCCCACAAACCATGCCTGACTATGCTCTTTTCCAGCTCAGAGCCCGCCCGGGGGCCCCCTGGTGCCTTGGGCTTGGTTAGAAGTCCATGTTTGAGGACTCAGGCCTTCCAGGAGCTCCTGCTTGCTCTCAGGCCCAGACTGGTCTCTCCCACTTGCCCTGAATTTTTGCTGTAAACAAAACTGAACTGGGCTCGTTTCTGCACATCCCCCTGGCATCATCCCTCCCTCATCCCAAACGAGCTCTCTTCATTTCCAGGACGCTTCTCAACTCCCCCGCCTCTCAATCTGCCCACTCACCGACGTAGCTTTGGGCTGAGAGGCTGTGGGGGCAGCTGTTACAGGGAAACTGTCATGCTTGGCCAGGTGGCTGTCCCTCAAGCCCAGAGACTGAGCCTCTCTGGTCGAGTGCAGTGCCCGTCACATGGGCACCCCTAGTACACGTCCATCAAGTGGACGCAGGGGCTTGCAGCCGTGACTCAGCCCCAGGCCCTGTCTCCTACCCTGGGCTGACCCGTGCCCTCTGCAGGAGCCGCTGACCCTTCCCCCAGTTCTCAGGGGCAGGCTCCTCGGTGTCGTTGGCTCAGTCACTGAAGCAACAAGGGCTGAACACGTGTGGGCCGAGACGGGCGGGTGGGCAAGGGCGCTCACACTTTGATGGGAGGCGCATGGAAACAGTGGCCACAAGATCCTGTGAGATGAACTGCAGGAAAAGTGCCAGAGGAGCCCAGAGGAGGGCGCTGTCCACCCTCCCTGGTGGCTCTTTCCCAGCTCCTTCCCTAGATCCCCTTCAACCTCCCCCGTGCCCCCCAGGCCCTCTGCTCCCACTTCTCATTCTCTAGGAAATGACAGCCACACCGAAGTCTCTACTTTCCACCGAGGACTCCTAAGTGTTCAGCCCAACCTCTCTCTGAGGGTCAGAGAGGTTAAGTAACTTGGCCAAGGCCACACAGCAAGGAGCAGCAGAGAAGAGGCTGTCCCTGGGGCTGTGCTGTGCTTTTCCAAATCTGCTCTGTGCTCCTCAGCTCCACTCGCCACCTTCTTTTCCCTGTTCTGTGTCCTGGAGGCTGACCTCCGGGGACAGTGGCATCGATGGGGCCCAGTGCCGGGGGCTTCCAGCTGAGCATGGCCCCTGGGGAGCTTCCAGGAGACCAGAGGAAGGAGGGAAGCAAAGCCAGGCGTTGATTCCTCCGGCACGTTCCCAGGGAGGTCGCCTAGGTTGGCTGTCCCTTGGCCAAGGGTCACAGATCCTCTTGAGAGACCTCCCTCAACAAGTCTCTTGCCTACTGGCCCAGGTGACTGTCCCCCCACCCCCCACAGCCCCCCGAGGCCTGGAGAGTAGAAGCCCCTTCCCCCTGTTGTTACCGGCCCCAGCTTCCTGCACCAGCCCTCGTGGTTAGCCTGCACGGTGCCCACACCTTTGTAAAAATCTCCCCCTCCCTTCACTGCATTACCCCAATTGGATTCTGAGGGGCCTCCCTGCCCTCCAACTCCGGGGTGTCTGCCTGCTCACCTGGGACTAATTAGGTCCGCGGGAGGCTGAGCCTGCCCCTTGCCTGAGCTCCCTGCCCCACCCCGTTTGCGGTCTCTGCCACTTCAAAGACAGCGCTGGGCTCCCAGGGAGGGGATGGCTTTGACATTTATAGGGGAACCAGCAAGTTAATGAGCCAGAGAGACTTCTGGTGCCTGGGGAGTCCTCTTATGGGAAGAAGAAATCATCCCAGACAGGAATGTCCAGAAATTTATTGGAAACATCCAGCCAAGGGCACGGACTAACCCCGAGCTTCTTTCTGATGCCACCTCATGACTGGACAGGAAGGGGGCTGTGCGTGTGTCCTTGGAGAGGAGACCCCAGTCACGCCGCCTCCGATGAGGGGCCTCACCTGAGCAGGACAGCGGGGTAGGGGGGCCAGTCCTCTCCTTCCTGGAACAGCCCCTGGGTCTTCTGACAAGTCAAAGCCCACATCCTCTGAGAAATGGCACCCACGTGGAACGCCACAGCCGAAGTGGGAGCTTTCCCGTCAGACAGGGCAGGGACCCCTTTGCTGGGCCTCACGAGCCGTGGGAGCTCCCCCTTCCTCCAGCACAGCCCCGGAGGCACAGCGTCCAAAAACCCCTAATTTGTAGAGGAGGAAGATGAATTCCTAAGGTGCTGCGTGGCATCTAGCTTGGGTGTCTCTGGAAGCAGAGCCCGAGGCCAAGTCCTAGTGGCTAGTGGTTTATTCTGGAGGTGATTCCTGCAAACAGGAGGGAGCGGTGGGGGGAGGGCAGGCAAGCAGGGAATGCCAATAAGGAAGGTGTTCTCTCGGTGGGGGCTGGATTCCTGCAGGGTCTTCCAGGTTCCAGCACTGTTCACCGGTTCCCTTCTCCCCGGTTCAGGGCTCCCCAGGGTGCGGTGGGGATCAACTCCCTGCCCTTGCAGGCTGAGGTCCTGCAGGGCACAGAAGGCCTTGGGCCCCAAGGGGGAAGCAAAGTGGCCTTCTGCAGGGAGACCCTGTCGGCACAGGTGTGTTTGAGCGCACGTGGATCTTCCTGCCCTCAGCTGCTCCTGAGACCGAGATGGGCCCAGGGCACAGGACTTCTCCGTGCCTGCTGGTGGAGCCTGCTACCAGGGACTTCTCCAAGGCTCAGAGCATCCATGAGCTGGGCCCAGCCGTCCAGGGCTTGCACACGTGTACGAGGATGCACACGATCCGACACACGCACAAAGCCACAGACAGTGTCCCTGTCTCTTTCTCTCACACACACTTGTTCACTTGACTCTCAGCATTTGAAAGGATTATGGAAACGGAGACCAAATGAGAAAAGCAAAGGCTCTGTTCTGAGTTTACTGCAGCCGGGGAGTCAGCCGCTT
>CM052551.1:7010415-7025891 GCA_028533065.1 Trachops cirrhosus | reverse complement strand
CTCGAACCCTGGCACGTGGCCTCCATACTCACCGCTGGACTCTCCGTCGCCTCCAGGCTCTGGGACGGGAGGTGCCTCCATCGGGAAATCCGGACTCTGGTTCGGACAACAGCAGAGTTCTCTGGGTCCCCGACAGACAGAGTTCTCTCGCCGGTGACAGGGAAAGGCATTCACACTGCAGTCTGGGTCTATGTCCTGAGGGACTCCAAGGCCAAGTGCTGGGGAGAAACACCACAGGGTTAGGGGTCAGCTGAGACAAGAGGAGCCTGTCTTGCTCCCCGACTAGAGGATAAAGGCCTTTATTGGGAGCCCCCAGCTGGGAAGGTCCCCGCGAAGGAGCCCTTCCTCCTGCCCTGGGGGCAGCAGCTGAGGCTTGTGCCGAGAGGCCCACTAGCCATTGTCGGTGACGCCCCACTAGGACCCACGGGCTCCCCAGCCCCTGGGGGCTGCTTGACCCCTACCTGGGCTGGGTCCCCCCCTCCGCCCCCACACAGCCAGGAATGGGCTCCTGTCATCCTATCCTCCCTCTCCGACCCCAGCCCAGCGCAGAATTGGATTAAGAACAAAAATATGAGCTGTGTTTGTTTTAATCAGCTTCAAGACGTGGGGGCTTTTCAAGGGAAGGCGAGCAGGCCGGAGCTGGCCCCGGGGCAGGCGGCCGGGCGGCATCGCCACGCCGGGGTCAGGAGCACGCTGAGCAGGGAGTGCATCTGCAGGTCAGATCCTGGGGCAGATAAGGGCTGCCATCCAGGGGACCTGGGGGCCGAGGGCTGGGGCGGAGGGGGGCAAAGACGCAGCTTTTCCCTGACAGCAGCTGCTACCCCCATCCTGCAGTGAGGAGGGGGCAGCTGAGGGAGCCCCCCCCCCACCAGGCAGAAGAGCACCAACCAACAGGGAGAAATTTCTTCCAGGGGAGGGGCTTCCTCCTGGTCTTGGGATTGAGAGACGATGGGAAGGAGGTAACTGACAGTCAGAGACAGCCTCCACCATCCGACCCCAGGAAGAGCCCGCGCAAAGGTGTCCGGACTCCAGCTGCGCCCCAGGTGTGCCAGCACCGGGGGGTCAGGTGCTAAAGGGAAGTCAGACACGCCGCACCCGGTGGAAAACGGGAGGCGTGAGGGCCCAGTTGGGGGAACAAAGGCCTGATGGAACAACAGGCTGGGAGAGAACCTGACGTCCCTGCACGGATGTCAAGTTCAGTGAAGACCCTGAGGCTGTGGGGTGTGGGGGCGGAGCTCTGCAGTGGGAGCCAGCAACCTGGGTGCTCTGGGGTCCGAACACTTAGCGCCTTCTAAAAGAAGCCCCCACGTTAGCCCGCGAGTCAACGAGAGGGTCGGGGCCTGGCCCCAGTCACTCAGCCAACCGGAGAAGAGGCTGGCGTCATCATCGGAGGCTCAGGCAGCCCGGTCTGCGCTCTACCCCTTCGGGTCGAGCCCTGGGCCAGTTCTCAGGTCCAGGCCTCCAGGAGGAAACAGTGATGCCAGGAGGGCAGAGCTCCCTCCCTTCCCACAACCCTCCCGCTCCCCGGCCTGCAGGGCCTGGGCTGGCTCCGGCCACACACCAGTCACCCTCCAACACCCTGGGCCCCTCGCCGGAGGGGGCTGCGAGGTGGTGGTGGAGGCCAGGGTCAGTGCCCTCGCCCCCCGAGAGCAGGACACGCATTCCCTGGGACACACCTGGGTCTTCTACTTCAGGCCCACAGAAGGGGCGGGGTTCCTGTCGTTGCTTTGCCCAGTCTGAGGCGAAGGAGGAAAATCAGTAGAGGTTCTTTATAACGGGAAGTACCACCCCTTTCCTGATTTAAAAGGCTCTGTCCTTCTTGTCACAAACCATGTTGAACGGAGGGCTTCTAGAAAGTCTTCTTGGCAAAATTAAAATGGTCAAATCTATGGCCATTCCTTCCGTGAAAAGCGATTTTTAATTGGTCCACAGCATCCCCAAGCTTGGGAACAGCTGTATTGTTTTATCTGGAGACCTTTGGACCCGGCTGGAGGTGACAGTCAGTTAGCAGGGACCAGGTGGTGTCTGCGGTCAGAACCTTCTGCAGAGAAGAGACTCGACTATCGACTATCGAGCAACCTCGAAGGGGACCCCAGCGGCCACATTCCACAGCTGAAGGGGGCGACTCTGGGTTCCTGGAGAGCAGAGCCTGGCCTCATCTAAGGCACTGAGCAGGCAAAAGACTTAAGGGGGGTCGCAGGGGGCGCACGTGCTCAGCTGGCCCTCGTGAGAGACGTTCTGGTGACAACAAAAAGTCCTCCGGCCAAGAGAAAAGAGCTTCACTGGACGTTGGCCAGGACTGAAGCCCAGACCAGACAAACGGCCACTCGCCCACTGCCCCAAACCTCTGGAGGTGTCTCCCAGCCCCTGCAGGCTGCGACCAGCCTCATAGCCCCCTCCCACGGTGAGCCATGCAGCCACCACCCCCTGTAGGTCGAGATGGTCTGATCCAGCGTGGCAGCCCGTGACTTAGCACTCCACTGTGCCAGGGGTAGGGACACACTCGTTGTCCAGGAAACCAGTTCCTACGGTAGTCCTGAGTCATTTCAGCTTGGAATATATGCTTTCATATGGACCCACTGTATCCAAGCCTATTAAGATGCAATTAGACTCAACAAAATATGGCCTGTCTCCAGCCTCAAGGACCCATCCTTGGAAAATAGTCCTGCTGACCTGAAGGGGACACAGAAGGGAGGGGAGACTCGGTCTTCCCGGGGGAGCATTCTGGCCGGCAGAGAAAGTGGGTATCCCGCCTGACCCAGCCACAAGGTCAAGCCAGAGGCAGAGCCTGCTGCCGGCCACCCCAAGGATGAAGCCACCTCTCTGAATGCTGGAGCTAGATGAGAGTGGGGAGGGAGGGGTGCAGCCACTCTGCCCCTCCCTGAGGCAGGGTCCTCACCCTGCGGGGGGACGGAGGGCTCTGCCTGTCCAGCGGGGCACCGTCACCCCAGGCACTGCCGCCAGGTGTGGGCAACTTTCTCTAGCCTTTCCTGGAAGCAGTGAAGAGGTGTCTTTGCCAGGGACCCGGGACTCCGGGAGGTGGGCACAAATGCCTCCATCAGTGCGAAAGGGCCGGGGCAGCTGTGGGGCGGGGGTGGCAGCGGCAGCCTCCCACCCCCAGGGCGGCCAGCTCTGCACAGTCTCAGCCCCAGTCCCCAGACGCCGAGGGACACCCGCCGCTGACGCCATCGCATTGGGTTTCCCCGGGCTGGCTCAGGCTCCTGTCACCCGGCCTGCCAGGAAATTGCTGCTGACACTCAGGACGGGCCCGGGAGTGGGGAGGCTGGGATTGGGAGGTCGGTCAGTTCTGAGCAGCCTGGGCAGGGAGGCGGCCGTGGGTCTGAGGGAGGTTCTGGACACAGCTGTGAGTCTCTATCCTGGTCCTGCCCCTCCCTCCGGCTTCCCCAGAAGCCAGGGTAATCTTGGAGCTTGTGGCCAGCTCGGCTTCGTGGGGGGAGCTGGAGGGGAAGGGGCAGCAGTGTCCGAGGGTCACAGGACCCCTCTCCACATCCCTACCCCCACAATTGTACAAATGTGCCCCTGAGCTTCCGTCCGGAAGGGCGCCCCCAGGTAAGAGCCCTGGGTCCTGGACTCTGACATGGTCCACAGCGTTGATCCGGGACTGCCCCCAATCCCAGGCAGGAGGAGGAGGAAGGAAGGCCAGAGGTGAGAGCAGGTCCAGAGGAGGGGCAGGAAGGGGCTGGGCCTGCTGGGAGACAGCTACGGGCAGCGAGGCCCGGCTACAGGGTGAGGGTGATGATGGGGGTGGGGCTGTGGAGGGTGGCGAGCATCTGCGCGAGTGCGGGGTGCAGTTGAGAGAGTCCAGCCAGGGTCCCCAGAAGCGGGTGGGCAGTTTGAGGTACCAGGCTGGCATCCGGGGCTCTCGACCTCACCAACCAGCCCCTGGGAGCCTCCAGCCCAGACAAAGGCAGGCCCCTTCAGGGGCAGGAAGGATCATCTGCATGGCAGACCAATCCCTCCATCACCCACCCACGAGCAGGCATTTTAAAGACCTGCTGCAGGCCCGACGCTGCGACGAACGTGCAGAATTGTCCCCCAGTCACCTCACACCTGTCGGAGTGGCTGCCATCCACCAACCAACAAACTCGAGGGGGCGGACGTGGAGAACAGGGAGCCCCCGCGCACTGCCGTGGGAATGCAGCGTGGGGTTTCCTTAAAAAAAACTACAAGTGGAACTGCCTTTTGACCCCGTGATTGCATTTCTGGGAACATATCCTAAGAATCTCAAAACAATCAGAAAGAATACGTGCACCCCTATGTTCATAGCATCGCTGTTTACAATCACCAAGGCCTGGAAGCAGCCGAAGTGCCCAACAGTAGAAGAGTGAATAAAGAAGCTGTGGTACAGCCCTGGCTGGTGTGGCTCAGTGGATTGAGTGCCAGCCTGCAAACCAAAGGGTTGTTGGTTCGATTCCCAGTCAGGGCACATGCTGGGGCGCAGGCCAGGTCCCCAGTAGGGGGCGCACAAGAGGCAACCACACACCAATGTTTCTCTCCCTCTCTTTCTCCCTGCCTTCCCCTCTCTCTAAAAATAAATAAAATCTTAAAAAGAAAAAAAGAAGCTGTGGTACATTTACACAATGGAATATTATGCAACTGTAAAAAAAAAAAAGAAGGAACTCCGCCTTTTCGACAGCACGGATGGACCTGGAGAGCATTATGCTAAGCGAAGCAAGGCAGTCAGAGGAAGACAAACACCATATGATCTCACTCATATGTGGAATCTAATGAACAAAATAAACTGACAAACACAATAAAACCAGAAGCATGGATACACGGAACAGACTGGCAGACCTCAGAGGGGAGGGAGATGGGGAGAACTGGAAGAGATTAGCCACAGAACATACACGCGATGTCCAAGCCCACAGACAGCGACAACCGCGTGGTGAAGGCTGGCGGTGGGGCGGGGCCAGGTAGAGAGCGGCCAAGTGGGGGAAGGGGACATCTGTAACAGCGTCGACACCAAAAATTGGGGTTGTGGGGAGGAGGAGGAACTCTTATGAATCAAAACAGACCTGAGAGCTATGTTGAACAAAAAAAAGAAAAGAGAAAGAATTGCCCCCTGAAAGCCCACCTCTCCCTCAGTCTAGGAGACTCAGGTGGGCAGTGCAGAGTAGGGTGGGCCAAGGGGCTAACTCACTGGTTCCCAGGTTTGCCGTTAATGGACCATGACATTATAATTTAATGTGCTCACTTTTCATTTAACTAAGTAAGGACATTAAAGAACTGATGACAGTTATTTTAACACTTTTTTTAAATTAAAAAATAACTGTTTTACATCTGGCTGTGTATCTCAGTGCATTGAGCCCAGGCCTCCGAATCAAAGGGTCTCCGGTTCGATTCCCAGTCAGGACACATGCCTGGGTTGCAGGCCAGGTCCCCAGTGGGGGGCACTGACAGGCAACCACACATTGATGTTTTTCTCCCTCTCTTTCTCCTTCCCTTCCTCTCTCTCTAAAAATAAATAAATTCTTAAAAAATAATGAAATAAAGAGGATAAAATAAAAGACAGTCCTTCCTAATATCAATGAGAGATAAAGGTGGGTTAAACTCGGGGTTACTCGGGGGGCACTGACTGAAAGGCGCCCCAGCAGGCCCAGGGCACCAGTGCAGGACTCGCTCCAGACCCGGGCGGTGGTTACACGGGTGTGAGACGCACAGAAGTGAGCCGTCAGTGTCTACCGCAGTGTGGACAGAGAACCCCAAGCAGGGTGAGTACCCAAAATCTACACCTAGGCACGCCACTCTCACACTGCAGAAAATCCAGACGAACAGCCAACCTTGAAAGACGGCAGAGGGAAAAGAAAATGCTTTACCCGTGGAGGAACAAGGATAAGAATCATGTGGGACTCCTTTTCAGACACCATGCCAGCAAGACGGCAGTGGAACGAAACACTTCAACTGTGGAAAGAAAGTAAAACCAGCCTAGATGTGTGTACCCAGTGCCACTGTCCTTCCAAAGTGAAGAGAAATGAAGACGTTCCCGGAAGGAAAAAGCAGGTGGAAGAGTCCGAGGAGGGTGGGGAAGGTGCTGACCGAGAGCTCAGCGCGCCTCGCTAAGGAGGGGCCATTGCACTGGGGACCTGAACGGGGAACGCAGGGCTCAGGGAGAGAGCGCACCAGGCGGAGGGACAGCAGGGGCAGAGGGACTGCTGGGTGGGAGCACAGTGAGCCGGGCAGGGGGGTGAGGTGAGGAAGGGCAGGCACGGGGCCGGGTCGTGGACGGAGCTTGGAGCTTGTTCTGGGAGCCACGAGAAGCCCCTGGAGGAATCTAAACTGAGGGTGTGTATTCTGACCCATCTCTCCAAAGCCCTCTCAGCTCTGGTGTGCTGAACAGGGCGGGGCAGGGAGGCACCCCGTCCAGGCAAGAGAGGGCAGGGCATGGCCCAGGACGGGGGCAGAAGGGTTAGAGAAGTCACTGAATTGGGGATGCTTTGGGGACGTGGAGCCAATAGGACAATGGATGGGCCAGACCTGAGTATAAGGACAGCAAAGTGGCCACGTGGGTGTCCTGGCTCGAGCCACTGGCACGTGGCAGGGCCTCCAGCTGAAATGGGGCCGGGGAGAGAAACAGGATCAGGGTGGGAGTCGAGAGTTCTGCTGTGTTCCCACACGCTAAGCTTGTGATGCCTGACAGGCCTGCACATGGGGAGGACCAATGGACAGCTAGACGGACACGGCCAGAACTCAGGGACGTGGGCAGAGCTGAAAATGTCCTCTGACGATTGTCAGCAGCGGAGAGTGTCGCTCAGACGGACGCCCTGCTTCCTCCTGTGATGGGCTTTTCTTCTCACCATGCCCGGACACCCCCTGTAGTTCTGCACAGGAAAGCGGGAACAGTCTTTCTAGGGTCTTCTCCTTAAGATTGGAACATTCTGGGCAACGTCAGAGAAAGCTAGACTGCTCCCCACCCCAGCCTCGTCTCCAGCGACTCCACCAGGTCAGCCCTCTCCCTGGGGGCAGAAGGACAGGCAGGCGGGGCAAGTCTGAGGGCAGAGGGTCCTGGGAGGGCAGGGTCAGGAGTCAGCTTTGAGGGACGCTGTGGGCCAGTGGCCAGGGAGCGGTTCCTCCCAGGCAGGCTCGCTGGGCGCCCCTGGGCGGACCTGGACAGTCTTAGGCAGCGCCCTGAAGTGTGAGAAAATAGTTCCTTTCCAATTCTCTTTCATATGTGATTACGACCTGCCCTTTTAATAACAGCTGCACCTGGTCACTAAAAACATGGCCAGTGGGGCTTTCACACCCTCTAACACTTGCTAACGTGCCTGGTTCAGGAAAGAAAGCAAACCTTCACTTCGGAGCCCTCCCCAAGCCACTCCAGCTGCGATGTAATCACGCTGCTATGATTTCATTTTATTTGTTTTTACGGCGACTCTGTTTATGACAAGTGCTACTAGTCTTCCATTTATGGTAAGGATGTAAAACTTCCTCTTAAAAGATGTGTGTGTATGTGTGTGTGTGCTGAGTTAATTTAAAGAAAAATGTTAATAGTACAAGTGGCACTCAGATGTGGACCAACTTGTGAAGGTGCTATTCACGTGACTAAATCTGGGGGGAAAAAACAACAAAAACTGTGGCTATAAAAGACGCAGAGATGAAAATAAGAGCTCTGAGCCTCATATTCATACCCAAGGCTCATAATCACCCAAACCACCCCAAGATCAAGGGCAGAAACACTTCCTTTTCCCTGCGCAGCCCCTGCAGGCTGCAGGTGGCCCACCCGTCCCTCTCTCGAGTTGCTTCCGGCGGTTGCCGTGACTGGACTTCACTAGCGGGGAAAACCCTCTGAACGCCCAATTCTCACCACCTCTAGGTCCCCAAATTGATGTCACCGAGGACATCCCCCCAAACGCCGCAAATTCAAAAAAATGCCTTCTGAATCGGCACAGGTTACAACGTGCCCTGTAAATGACAGCTGCGTCCCGTCACACAGCCGGAGTTTTAGACAGTAACGTCCCCAGATGCTGGATCTGGGCATGACTCAGGACCCCGGCCCAGGCCAGACCTGAAGTGGTCCAGGCACAGCACTGCCGGCCGGAGCCCGATGACAGTGGCCACGTGGGGTCCACAGACCCAGGAAGAGGATGGAGCTCAGGAGAAAAGCAGAGAGAGGGCATTCAGATGCCAGTCCTGCTGAACTCTTGGGCCTTCATAGAAGTCGCCACACCCTCCTCTGGAGACCTTTTGGCCCCGGGATGTTATCCCAAAAGTAGGAAGCAAGCTGGGTCCCGGGCTCTCCGCACCTCCAGCTGTGCAGGCCGAGGGAGGCACAGCTGTCTGGCCCAGGGCTGTGTCTCTTGTGAAGGAGAAACATCCGGCCAATTCCATCAAGAATGTCAGTCAGAGTGCAGGGGAGGACTCGGTCAGCTCAGCCATCCCATCCGTCCGCTCCGGTGTCCTGAGGGTGGGCGCTGGGACCATCCTCGCCCAGGACCAGGAGAGGCCCATCTCCCAAGGCCGGTGGCCTTTGCAGCCCCCTCACCCCACAGTCCTTGGGCTGGTGGCCTGCAGCTGGGGGAGGCACAGGGACTGGGAGGATGTGACCCAGGATGTGGGGACCCGAGGGCTCCAGATATGCGGAGGTGAAAGGGCAAACCTGTTTCCAGTCTCCTTATCAGGGACGGGCCGAGTGAAAGGGAAGTGGGCAGCCCTGGAGGTCAGGCTGGGGGGTCACGGCGGGGACAGGGCTAGGCCCAGGGGCCCTGAGCAGAGACCCTGCTGGGCGGGAGAAGGAGAAAGGGGGCAGGACGGAGGGAGGGCCAGGATGCACCAGCTGCAGGACCCTTTCCCTAGGGGAGCAGCAGAGAGGGGACCACCGTCAGGTGTGCTGGGGGCTGAAGGGCTTCCTCCAAGACAGGGCTTCAGGTTTAAACCCGGGGTGGCAGGTCACCCTGGAAGTGGCCCTGGCTACAGGACTGTCAGACACCTCCCCTCCGCTGTCCCTTGTGTGAAACCCCCCTAACTTCTCCCCACCACCTTTATTTATTCAGCACCCAGTAACAGGGTGCCTGCATGGTGCCAGGCACCGGGGCCTCAGCAGCAAGCCTGCCGACTGCGTCCTTTGACGCCCTGCTGGGACCCTCTGCTGCCTGCAGCCCAGCCCGCTGCTCACTGCCTCTGGGCATGTTTCCGGAAAGCTCTTTTTTTGTCCAATTCCCCAAGGCGGGGTCTGTGTCTGCTCCCTGGCTCTGCCTCCCACTGAGCCCAGCGTGGGGCCCCAGAGCAGGGCAGCAGCTTCCATACTCTCTGATGGGGGAGTTTAGGCATTGGGGGCAGGATGCAGCTGGAGACCGCAGTGGGGACCCTAAGCAGAAGCCAGGCAGCGGGGGCACCACAGGGACTGCTGGGAGGGAAAGGGAAGGTGCTGGAAGGTGCTGGGGGTCCAGCCCCAACAGACTCCACTGCTGACTTAAGGAGTAAGGACCTGCACCGTGGAAGTCACCGGGAGACAGACTGGAAGCCTGTTGCAGGCAGAGTCCCCATGCATGCATCCTTGTCTACCATGCAGGGAGGTCCTTAGAGAGGACTCCCCCACTGCCCGGACAATAGCAGCATCAAGCCTGGCGGAGAGCAGAGCCCCACGTTTCTATCCTGCCCCCTGGTGGCAGTACATCATATTGCAACTCACGGGATATCAAACACAGGGGGTGGGATTTCTAACTGTGCCTGAGCTGAAGCCATCAGACACCCCCATATTTGGAACCCAGTCTTGGGGTATCTTTGGGATAGGGCTCGTGAGAGTTCTGGGAACATCTGAAACCCAGTCACTCCTAACAGCGGGGGAGGGGGAGAGAAGGGCAGAGTGTGGGGAGACCACACCAGAGCACACCCAGCCTGGGACCTGGGCTCTGCCCACGGTCTCGGCAGGCAGAGCACAGAAGGGAGCTTGGGACCTTTTGAAGTCGAAAGTCGGTGCTCACAATTGGGTTTTGGCCTGATCTAATCACAGTCCCTGGTTCCTGATACCTTCTCATGCTTCCAGTTAGTTCATTTTTTTTCTTTTTTAAAAAAAGACTTTATTTATTGATTTTTAGAGAGAAGGGAAGGAGAAAGAGAGAGAGAGAAGTATCAGTATGTGGTTGCCTCTCTCGCACCCCTCACTGGGGGCCTGGCCAACAACCCAGGCATGTGCCCTGACTGGGAATCGAACCAGTGACCCTTTGGTTCACAGGACTGTGCTCAATCCACTGAGCCACACCAGCCAGGGCTCATTTTTCATTTAACCATTTTTCATAATGCACAAGCACCTATGCACTAGGGATTTTCTTTCTTTTTTTCTTCCTCCCCCCTCCCCTCCTTCTTCAGCAGCAGAGCACCCCCCTCCTTTTCTTCCAGAGGCAATGTCAGGGGGAACCCGCTACACGACAAGTGCAACTGCTCTGGTGGCCACTGCCCGCCTGGCCGCCCTTCGCTGCCCCAGCAGCCCCGAGTGAGGCACCCCCTAGAGTTCTGTATCAGAAGAGCTATACCAGTGGTGCCCGGAGGGCAGGCACCCGTCTCCTCCGTCCCCATCCCCCGCCCCCAGCGCCGGCCCAGCTCAGTGCCCTGCTCCAACAAATGCTGGGCGAAATGAACTGCGTGAGAGACACTTGTTCCATCAGCCACCCGGGTCAGGCTGCGGGCAGGGGAGGGGGGGACCCTCTGCCTCCAAAGCCTCCCCCATCGGCTTACCACATGTCCTCCAGGACCTCCAGAACAGACACTGCCTCCTCCACGAAGCTTTCCCAGATGTCCCCAGCCTGGGTCATCTTGCTGCCTTGGAACACAGGGGCCACTTCATTACGTCTCTTCCTTCCATTTCTCACACTCACTGAGCCTTCAGGCCGAGCTACTGGCTCACAGGCTTCCTTTCCCCACCGATGCCAAGGCTGCATTCCTCAAGGGCGGGGTGCCTTTGATTAGCTTTTGGATCCATCTCTGTGCCTTCACCCAGTAATATTCAGTAAATGTGTCTGAGGAAGAAGGAAAGTCTCCCGATGCTCCTAAGGACTCTGTGTCTGCAGAAGGGCCTGTTAAAATTCTTCAGGAGGGGCACCTGGAATTCATTTGACCTACTAAGACCTTAGAGTGGTTTATCGACTCCACAAACTGTCACCAAACAGAGGGCACGGGAGGGATTCAGGAGAGGTGTGTTTTGGTGCAAAAGAGACATCCAGGGTCCCCCACTCAAGCCAGAGCTGCGTGCAGAGCAGGGGTCCCTGGCCCTGAGAAGGAACGTGGAAAGGTGGCCAGGGAGGAGCTGGGGGAGGGTCCTGAGTCCCAGAGCACTTGAATTTGCTCTGGGAGCCTGCCTCCAGTGCCCTGCGGGCTGCGACCCGGGGGACAGACCAGTCCCCTCTTTCTCCCCAGAACATCTGGGGCTGAATCAGACATAACGATCTGGTAAAGAAAATTGTTATGGAAATCTGTAACCGTGAGACGTTATCAAAGGCATCTTTAAAGTCCCTTCTCAACCCCCAGCCGGGTGGAGGGAATTGGAAATTGGAAAACCGGGAGACGATTACGGGACCATCAAAGTGGCCGAAATTCAATCCAATCTGCAGGTTTAAGGATGGCTAGCAGACCGCGGCCCCAGCCCAGAAGGCTGCAAACCCACTGTTTAAAAACCAAATCAACGGCATCACCAGATCCGGGTCTGGAGCAAACAAACGGAGCCCACAAAGGCTGCCCTGGATTTCCCTTGCGTCGGGGAAATCCGAGAAGCCAGGCCCTGGGGAGGCGCCGAGCCCTGGGAAGGCTCCCAGCTTCCAAGGCTTCCATCTCCTCCCCACCCCACCCACCCCACCCGCTGCCTGGGCTCAGGCCCTTTGTCTCTCCGTCGCTCTTCGTGTCTCTCCTCCACATCTTTCTGAGCTACTCTTTCTCCCGCCATCCGTCCCTCCTCCTCTCCTTCCACCTCTCTCTATGTGTTTCTTCTCTAGCAGGGTCCTCTCTTTCCTCTTTCTGCCTGCCTCTCACACCCTGTCTTTTTGTGACAGGTCCATCTCTCCTGGGCCTTCCAGCACTGCATCAGTCTCTTCACATCTGTCCTCTCTCTGTCTCTCTCACTTTCGTTATTCACACAACAGCCTCTCCCCCTTGAACTCTCTTTAATTTTTCTGCCCGTTGAACGCCGCTGAGATGCCGGTAATTTTACACGACATATGAGGAGAAATCCTCCTGGGTGGGTGTGTTTACCAATGCGAGTCCTAGGCATTTCCCCCAGGTGTCCCAACACAAGTGACCCTCCGTGCATGTCCACCCCCTGTCACCGGGAACTACGGTGGCACTATCTCTGGGCCGGGGCAGCACACACAAGCATTCAAAATAGACCCGTGGTTTCACCTATGAGCAGACTCGGCAGACATGGAAATTTATGTCCTGGGGGTGGGGGGTGGAATGCTACACCGTGTAAAACTGATACACGCAGAAAACGTCCGAAGTTTACAGTTCCTTTTTATGTGGGGTGAGAGAAAGAGGCTCTAACTTTGCTACTAATAAAGTTCTCCAGATTTATCCTCCAGATGTGAGGGCTCGTCTTCATTCACATCTCTCCTGGTCGGAACCTTGGGGAACGCTGGACGGCAAGTCGGCCGTCTCACCCCGGGGAGTGTCACTGCGACCTGCGAACTTTGTCAGGGAGCGCGAGAGAAAAAAGCTCCGGGTTGAGTCATTCACCTTAAAGAGTCGGAACGGAAGAGGAAACCCAAGCACAAGCTTATGGAAGAGTGGAACTGGAAGGGGCCGGAGAAAACGAAAGCTGACGCCTTGCCGGCGCCGCAGGAGCCAGGGAGGGCGCGGGAGCCGGCGCGGTGCGGGCAACCGACGGGCTCGGCGATCCGATGCCGGCCGCTCCCCGGGGCCTTCGGCCGAACCAGAGCGGCCGCGAGTGCAGCGGGGTCTGGGCAGGCGGCACCCGCGCGCCCCTGGCCTCCCATCGGGCCGTCTGTCCTTCGCAGGCCCGCGCGCCGCGCTCCCAGCTCCCGGGTCTCCTCCGCCTCCCGCCCCGCTCGCCCGGCTGCGCGGCCGACGATTTGCCCGCGGTTCTCAGTTCGCAGGCCCCAAGTTCACGGGGCTGGCGCCTTTTCTGCTGGCGCGTACCCGGCGCCTTCTGGCCCGGCCGGAGAGAGGAACTCAACTCTGCAGGCTCCCCGAGCATCCAGGCGCCCGGAGATCCGGGGAGAAACCGAGCGCCTGTTCCCTTTGATCTGCTTTTATGGAGATTTGATGTTGACATTAAACTGTGAATGTTTTTTTTCTCATTCAACCGCATTCCCGCTTTGGGAGGGGTCTCCAGTGCCAGCGCGGCGGACCAACTCCGGGCGCGCGCGGGTGGGACGCGGGCTCCGGGACCCACCGGCCGGGCGGCAGGAGGGCGCGGGGGCCACGCTGGGCGAAGACCCCCACCCACCCGCAACTCCTGCTCTCCCGCGACGTCTCCCCTACCCGCTCTCTTCGCGACGCCGGCGCGGGAGGCCGGTGCTGGGCTGAGGCGCCGCACAAGGGCGCCGGGCTCGGAGCAGAGAGAAACCTCAAGCCGCCTGCACCGCGGCCCTCCGGCGGTAGCCCCATACCCAGGCCGAGAGACTCAATGACATGCGTAATTAATAAATCTTCCGGGGCAGGAGGCAAGTTCTCTGGGGCCAAACTCAAGTCAGCGGACTCCGCATTCGTAGAGAGAGGGGCTGCCGTAACAGCCGCCCCCCCACCCCCCCGCCCGGCTTTGGTGCAGCCGGGGAATGAAGTTCAGGAACAGGGTGTTTCCTGCCGGGAGGACGCTGCCCTTCGCTGGTGGGGGGCCCCGAGGGACTTCCTGACTCCGTGGATCCCTGTTCGCACATGAGGTCGGAAGCAACCAGTGCAGGGGCCAGAGCCCTGGCGCCCAGTGCAGAGGCCCCGCGGACACAGAACGCAGCGGCTCCCGCGCTCCCGCCCTCCCGCCCTCTCCCCTGTTCTCCTTTGTCTCCATCATCCCCCCTCCAAGTCCTCTGGATCCGACATTTCCAAACCTGGCTTTGCAACACTGCAGGGAAGCTCCACTTATCTCCAGGGCTTTGTGAAGTGCTTAAAATGGAATAAACGTTAATTAGCTGTAATTATTTAGCTGCAGGTTAAGACCCCTGATGGGGTGGGAGAAGCAGAAAAGGATGTTCACAAGTCCAACACCATTGCAGCCCGCACAGCTCAGCCCCCTGCAGGTGGGGGATGCCCGCGTCCGAATTTCGGGGCTTCGAAGGAACACCCAGCTCCCAGGTCAGAGGCTTAGGTAGGAGGCTCTGGGGCCAGGGAAGACTCTCTGTGACGAGAGGGGCTGGGGGGGCGCTCTGTCCTGCCGGTTCCTCCCCCCACCCTCTTGTCAACCATCTTCATGTAGGCGCCCCTCCCCACTCTGTTCCCATTTCAAATCCTTCAGTAAGGTCCTCCTCACACTGGACAAAGCAACTGGTCCCTTCCCTGTCTGCTAGGAAATCCACAACACTCCATCTGTCGTGGTGCTGCTCTTTCAGAAGCTACTCACCCAAAAGTCGCCAAGGGCCCCTCACTCCTCCTTCCACCACTGGGTCTAGGAAACTGCCTTCCGTCCAAGTTCAGGGATGGGAGCCCCACGAGGTGACCAGGTGGCCACGGCGGAAGACAACTTGCTCTCACGGCGGCCGACGAGGGACCACGTGTTTTCCTTACTGAGAACCAACCTGCCCCAGGGGAGTGCTGCTGTGCTGGGGAAACACGGATGCACCATCGGAAACACACTGGCGCAAGGAGAGCCCGGAGGCGGGGCCCCCTCTGCGAGGCGGCCAAGGCCGGTGGGCGACACTAAGCCTGCCTCGTGCCCCCTCACTCGGCCTGGCAGACGGAGGGAGGGATGACCGACCAAAACGTCTGCACTGAGCGAGCCTGTGTGTGGGGCTGGCGGTCGGAGCTTTAGGGGCAGCATCTGGGGACAGACGGGAGGAAGGCGCTGGGGACGGACATGAGGGTGCCTGGGCTCAGGCCGAACTGGAGCCCACTTTCCGGAGCCTGAACTCTGTAGCCATCACTTCCACGGTTTGGGCCCCAGGGACACTGCTGATCTACACAGCTTATTAACAAATGGAAAATATATAAACATGTAGCGATTGCCTCTAAGAAAAAAAATCATTAAAATCCCCCCATGCTATGTGCAAAAGAAAGAGCTGAGACCATATGAGTGAGGGGGAGTGGTTGAGTCCTTAATTAGCTGTATGCTCTCGGCAAGAGTCCCCTCTCGGGGCCTCCATTCCCTCATTTCGAAATGAAGATGACAGCCCCGATCAGTGCTTCTCAAACTGCATCAGTATCACCCAGAAAAATATTGTAAAAGCAAAGATTGCTGGGCCCCACCCACCAAGGTTCTGACTGAGCAGGTCTGGGGTAGGGCCAATAATTTGCTTTTCTAACAAGTTCCTTCCTTCCTTCCTTCCTTCCTTCCTTCCTTCCTTCCTTCCTTCCTTCCTTCCTTC
>CM052551.1:6954326-7010315 GCA_028533065.1 Trachops cirrhosus | reverse complement strand
TTAAGCCGCCGTCCGGGGCTAACAGGCGGTTCTCACTCCACACCCCTGCACTTGCCCCACACCACGCCTGAGGTGGCTGGTGGTTTTGGAACCAAACAGGGGAAGGCTGGTGTTTTCACACTCAAGCTTGTCCCCCCTGTCATCAGCACTGGGTAAATCTTTCAGGGGCTGGTCACCCTGCCCACGGAGGGATTCCTGACCCCTCGGCACCATCATTCCACTTCGAATTAGCCCAGCTGGCTGGCTGCAGGGCCTCCATCTCCACGGCAGTGGAGGGTGCCTTTCCTTTGTACCAAGCAGGGACGGCCCGACCGGAGCTAAAGCCCGAGCAGGCCTGCCGTGGAGAGCCCGCCCTCAGAACAGCTGGCGAGAGCCCAGGGCACATCTCCGGGCCCCTGGATGTGGCCTGGTGTCTGCCAAACACTTGTCCCAGTGCGCACACATGGACACGCACGCTCTTCGCCACACACGGAACCCCCGGTCGTCAGGAAGGCGCGCCTGACTTTGATGTACCTCTCTCTGCACATTTGTTTCAGCCCCTCTCTCGAAGCCACGGCCGTATTTATCTTCTTGGCATGGGTTCTTAGAATCCTTCCACTCAGGCAGCGGCGAAATCACTCAGCTCCGCCGTTTTACGAAGTTTATCAAACAGCAAAATATCCGGTCTCTTTGTCCAACGGTCTGGCGCGAATGTGCCTACAGAATCGCTTCTCCCCAGACGTCCCGGGGCCTGTGTGTACTTACACACACCCTCCCCGTGTGGACCCCGCGACGTCCGCGGCCTGCTGACTTAGGCTGCGAGGGCCCCCCGAAGCAGATGAGGGCTTTGAGGATTCCGAGTCGGAGACCCAGCCACACATCGTCCACACGTGCGCACACTATGTTCACACGCCACCAGCAGGGCCTCGGGCTGCCGGGCTGCCCGGGCAGACAGACGAGCCTCCCCCACCCCTGCTGCGCGCCAGCCTCCTGGCTGCCGTAGGGCCCTCAAAGCCGGGGCTGCCTCTAAAGTCATCACTGTCATCATCGCAATCCCAGAGCTGGGGACCTTTGTGGGGAGAGAAGCTTCCCCTGCAGCTGAGGGCCTGGGCCCTCCCCTCCCGTTTAAAGGGACCAAGAGTTTTCCGTTCTCCACAGGTGGGCTCAGACGGCCTCAGCCACTGCTCGCCCCTCCCTCCCCGCAAGCATCCTGCCTGCTTCCCAGGAGCCACGCCAACCCCGGGGCTGGGCTCTCTACCTCCAGCCCCACTTGAGGCCTCTCAGCCAGGGCCAGGGGGTGGCCCATACTCTCTGAGAGAGCCAGCAGCCAGGCCACTGTCACCCAGCGCCTGGTGTGCCCATGGCTCTCAGCAGGGTGGCACCAATCACAGGACCCCAGGGCCTGGCAAGTCCATGCAGGTCCCTCCTGCCTCTGCCCCCACATGCAGAGAACGGCCCAGGGCTTCGCAGATGCCATGACTTTGTAGGTGACAATTATACTCAGTGAAGGACCCCTTTCTGGGTGGAACTCTGTCTCAGAGGTTCAAAATGTTCCCTGGAGACCTATCCCTGTGTCCTGTCTCTGCAGCGCCCCCTTCTCTGGGTTGGTGACCACCTGTCACCACCACCCTGACCCCTATAGCGCTAAGTCTGGTCATTCCTTCCTACTAAACACTCTTCCCTCCAGCCACCCCTCTTCCTTCCCTTGGCCACACCCCCGTTCAGGCCTTTGTCACCTCAGGCCACCTGGGCCACTCTCTCACACACTGACTGTGTCCCCTTCTTCTATGTCCCCTGGCCACCTTGGGCCACTCCTCATTCTCTCTGCGTCTTGCTCTCCTCCCTCCTAAGGAAGGGCCTGGCCCGCAGCAAGCGCTCTAGGCATCGCCACCGCCATTGCCCTGCTCCAGCTACTGAGAGCGTCTTCCCGAGCACGGCTCCCCTTTTCCTGCCACGCGGCAACAGGAATAACGCTAGCCCCGATCAGCCGATCACTTCCTTTGGGCCGGCCCCGCTCCGAGCGCTTCTCAACACTCTCCCACGCTGCCCGTTGCCTAGAGAGAGCAGCCCCCGCTCTCCACACCTGCCCACTCCAGCCCTGCCCAGGCTCTCCGATAACACGGCTGCTGCTCCTTCAGACGCTCCGCGGGCGGCAGCCAAGCTCCCGGTGTGTGGACATGTCCTGTGCACTTGGCCACGGCTCAGCCCCGCCCTCCTCTCCATCTGCCTGCACTTTGCCGGCCTTTCCCACTTTCTTGAGCTACAGCTCGAGGAACTCCCAGAATTCTCTGTGACAGGGAGTGGCCCTCGGCCTTGGTCCCCAGGGCTGTGCAGGTAGGAGGGTGTCCAGGGACTGGCGCTGCTGTGCTCAGGACCACCCAGTGGTTTTGGTGTCCACGTGAGAGTGACCTTGGGGACACCAGCCACTTCCTGCTCACGCCGGTTCCTCAGCAAGGGCAGCCTGTCACACACTCCGCAAACACCTTGTATGACTGGGTGGCTGTGCGTGTGTCCACAGCTTGTCTCCCCAGAAGAAAAGAAAATCTTGTAAGAAGGGTCTACCCCAGCTTTGGAGTGAGGGTGCATTTTTAGCCCCCGCCCCCCGCCCTGATTTCTGCCCAGCAAGGCCTCTGCCCCACCCAGTGCTCGGATCCACAGAAGACAGGTGGGGTGACATGCTAGAGATGGTGCCAGCTTGTGAAACCACCTGCCGGGGAGTCCCTCCTGGTTCCGTCACTTAGGAAGTGTGTGACACCTTGGACAGCTTGCTTTCTCTGAGCTCTGTATCCTCATCTGCAAAGGAGAAATAATAATAGCTATCTTACGCCCTGAGCAGATGACATGAAAGTTTAAACTGTAGCGTGCCTAGTTTGGATCTAACTCATCGTGGGCTCTCAGCGCCGCCTCCCTTCCCTGACACTCAGTTCAAGGTCTAAGTCAGGGCTCCCTTTGCTAAGCTGACGGCAAGGCAAACAGGGCATCGTCATACCCTCCCCTGGGGGAAGGTGAGCGAGCCTCCTTCCTTCACCCACAGGGATGGAGAGCCCCCGTGGGGCCCCGAGACCAGCTCAGCGCACGGAGGGAGCCCCCCAGGAGTTTTCCTGCTGTGACAGCTAAACACTCGGGGTACAGGAAATACCAGGGCACAGCTTGTCCCCATTCCAGGACCTACTCCGTCTTCTCTGGGACAGGCAGTGTGGTTCTCATGGCCCAGCGGGCTTTGCCACTTGCCTGCGGACACCCCATCATGTCTCGCCCCCCCACCCCCGCCAGGTCCTATTCTTAACTCCTAGGCGTCGCTCTCCTTCGGACCCGACACTGGGCCTTGGAGCCTCACCTTTGGGGTCAGGCAGGTCAGGTTAGAATCCCAGCGGAACTCAGCAGTGGGGGGACCTGGCAGTCTCTGGGGGCCGCCTCCTCCATGGCCCCCAAGGAGCCACACTGTGGAATCTTCCACACGAAACCAGGACTGACCCACGTGACCAGCAGGATACGGCAGGTGTCGTAAAAGGTGCTGCAGCTTCCACCTGGGTCTCCTGCACCCTTTGCTGTGGGGGAATCCAGCTGCCCACCAGGGAGGAACCGAGGCCCGCCACCCGCAGCCAACACCAACCTGCCAGCCGTGTTGGCGAGCCACCTGGGGAGCAAATCCGCACCCTCATCAAGCCTCCGGAAAGCTGTAGCCCAGCCAAGATGTGGATTGGGGTCAAGAGACACGCCAAGGCAGCCCACTCAGCCCTTCTGCTCCTGAGTCCCTGGCCCACGGCCACTGACTTAGTTTGGAGCCACTGAGAGTCGAGGTTATTGGTTACACAGCGCTAGATAGCTAATTAACACGCAGACCGAACTCCATTGCCTCTTCTGTGAAATGGGAACATTAACACGGACGTCACGACCCTGGAAAGATGCAATGAGGCGGTGCTGGCCTGGCACACTGGAGGTGTCCGGCTGGCACTGGGTAATATGACCATCCCCCATCCCACCGCCTGGCCTTCGCTGGAGGCTCCAGCAGAGGCGGGCAGAGGCCTCCCACCCCCTCCACTCGCTTTTCACCCGGCCCCTTGTCAGGTCAGCCCCAGTCTTGACTGTCTCTCTCCCTCCCACGTGCAAGCAGGCCCAGACTGGAGTGGGTGTGCCTGGGACGTGGGTAGGGAGCCCTTTCCAGAACTCGAGCGTGGGCCCACTGATGTTTCTCAGGGTGTTCAGTGGTGTGTGTTTGCATTTCTTTTGAAGGGCCCCACATGTGATAATTACATACTTGTTAGCCCTGTAAAATAACAAATCTGGAATCTGCACTCTGGAACCAATGGATTTCCTGCCGAAATGCGTTCAAGGGGCGCCTTGGCCAGCATTCCGGTTAAGAGCCAACGCTCCACTCCAAACGCCCCCCGGGTCACCCAGCCCAGCCCAGACCACAATACAAGCTCCCTGCCCCCTCCACTTGACTCCCGCCCCACTGATCCCAGCAAACAGATGCGCTTCTGCTGCCGTTGATGTTATTTTCGTGTTTTCTTAATGCGCGCCCGCTGGGCGTGGTCCTTGGTTCCCCTGTACAGTAGGGAGGTGCTTCCTGGGCCCCGGGGCTTCCTCCTCCCTGTGTCCCACTAGTGAATCCAGAGCCAGGCCCGGCAGATGTGGATCGATGCCTGTGGAGGCATCCTACCTACCCCGCCCCAGAGTTTCTCTGGATTCCTGTGGACACCATCGTCTCTCCTCCTTCCAGCCCAGCCCCAGCCCCAGCTCTCTTCCTGCCCAGGCTCCAGCAACACTCAACAAACCCAAGGTCCCCAAACCTGGTGTTCACCTCTGGGCTGTTCTCTTCGGAATGCCCTCTCTCCCCGCCCCCTCCGTACACCTACCCCTGGTTAACTCCCGCTCATCTTGGATGGAAGCGTCCCACAGGTTCAGTCTGCAAGCATTCCGTGACCAGCTGCCCCCCACCCAGGGCGGGGGCGGATGCTTGTCTCATGGCCCTAAGACCCCCGTGCCCTCCTGCCGGGCTGGAGAGCCCTGAGGGTAAGGGGTCTGTGTCCCCGTCCCCACTGCGCGCCCCGCTGGCTGGCACATGGCAGGCACACGGTAAAGGCTTGGTGAATAAATGAACGCAAAAATCAGTTGATCAGAATGTTAAAATTGCCAAGAAGGTTAAACCTGCCCCGCTGTTTTACACCAAGCCTGAGTTCGTCAAAAACTCCCCCCCCAGACTGGCTTCTGGTCTGTGCAGGCACTTGCCGCAGAGCCCTTTACAAACTGCACGCAAAGGCCAGGAGGCAGACGTCAGGGCACGCTGGCCTCAGGGCACCGCCACATCCCAGGCGGAGTGCTGGCCCTCAGCCCCGCACCCTTTGCAACCCAGCCCCCCGGAGGTGAGCAGAGAGAAGTTGCTGAGAAAGAGAGGTTCAGGGTAGAGTAAGGCTAAAGAAATGGGCTCGGATGGCTAGAGGATGTCCTGATGTGCCGAGGTTGAGGGTTCAATTCCCGGTCAGGGCACAGAGAAGAACCAACCAATGAGTGCATAAATAAGTGGAACAACAAATTAATCTCTCTCTCTCTCTCTCACACACACACACACACGCACACCCCAATAAATAAAACTTTTAAAAAAGAAATGTCTGTATAAACACTGCCTGCTTCGTTCCAGTAAACCCGAACCACAGCGTCGCTCCTCTCAACTCCGCGGGGGAGAGAGCGAGGCACGGACAGGGCGTGGGCCTGCCCCAGAGAAACCAGCCAGACAGCAGAAGGAAGCATCAGCTCCCTCGCGGCCCAGAAATCTTGCTCCAAAGCACAGACCTCAGCCCAGACCCTGAGGAGCACAGGCAAGGATTCTGGGTACCCACAGCCCAGAGCCTCCCCGCCCCCCGCCCCACCTTCCTTCTTTCTTTTAAATGTCACGGGTGGGGAGGAAGCGCCGGATCTGGACGTTTATTTACCATTCCTTGGCCTGACCTTCCAGGAAGAATGTCACTAATGAGAAACAATCGACTTGGAGTCCCAAGCCCGGGATTTTCATAGGGATCGACTTGGGATTTCAGAGTCTGAACAGGGCGAGGGGGACACAGACGGTCTTCCCTTCGAGGGAAACAATTACTGAGTTTTCCCGCCTGGAAGGAAATGCTGCGTGTGTCAGACAAATGTCAGATGTGAGGTCCCATCTTCCCCGTTGTTCCAGCCCCTTCGGGAGGAGAGGAGGGCATTCGCCTTCAGGGGTGTAGGTGGGGGGGAGGTCGAAAATAAAAGCCAAGCGCCAGTTGGGACTGAAGTCTCCCCGGTTCAAGAACGGACCTTCCAGAGGAGGCTGGAAGCCAGGAGCTCTGCTCTCGAGACCAGATTTCATTGTCATCCAAACGGGAGCTCTTTTCACTTTGGTGAGCCGCGGCCGCCCCCGCAGAGTGTGCGCCGCATGAAGACAGGGGTCCGTCTGCCTCGCTTTCTGCTGCGTGCCAGTGCCCGCAAACGCCGGTCCCGTGGTGGTGGGTCCTCCTACCGCGTGAATGAACGAGACAGTTAGCCAGCGAGGAACAGTCGCGTAGAAACAGTCAGTCTACTGTATCACGTCCATTTTAAAAGTAGTATTTCGCAGCGGGTGCAGAGGTTTTTCTTTTCACGATTTTTTCACGACAGAACCTAGAATTTTCTGGGTCACCTGGCCCATTCATCTTGCTTGCTCTAAGGACAATGCATCAGTGACAAACACTATTGTAAATCCAGCTGGTTATTAAACAGTGTGAACCACACACTTACAAATTCTCTTTAAACTCTGCCTCACATCTGGCTGCGTCGGTGGGTCGTAAAACCTCTCAGGTGTTGGACGCTCTGTTTCATTTAGTCTCAGCTCAGAAGAAACCCCTCTCCACCCACTGCAGAGCCGCCATGGCTGGGCGCTGCTAGGGTCTCCGTAAACCGCCACTGGGTGATCAGGAAGGTGGCGGTGTGACTCCACCCGGGGCCAGCTCTGTGCCCCTTCCTTCCCTCTGGCCTCCACATCTTCCCTTTGGTGGAGACCACGGATGTGAACGCAAACTCTAGTTCTGCCACTGAGTGGCTGCGTCCACCCTGGACAGCTGGCTCCCTCCGTGGCCTCAGTCTCTTTCTCTGCGAAATGGGGACAGCGGTGCCTACTTCGCGATGTTGTTGGGAGACTTCAATAACCTGGTAGATGCAGAGTATCTGCGAAAGCGTCCGGCACACTGTCTGTACTGGGTCGGCTAGTGCCTGTCTGTTCACGGCGGGCCCCTGTGGTTCTCCAGGACCTCTCCGCCCTCTTAGGAAGGAAAACTCGGCAACAGTTATCCTTTTTGTTGGCGTTGTCTACGCACCTGCCCCATCAAAGTCTTCCAGACCACATGCGGATCCAGACAGGAGTTTGCACTCGTGATTTAAAGGGGCAACGCCAGAGGCTCTGCTATGCACCCTGCCTTGCATGCCCCTAGGACAAAACCCTCCCAGGAGGGCGACTCCAGCTACCCCTCCAGCCTGAACGTAAACCCGGGCTTCCTGCCGCCTCAGCTCATTAGGCAGCGCCACCCCAGCGGGAGAATGGCAGGAGGGACTGAGGGGCTTGGGGAGGGGTGGAGGTCCCCGGGGCTCTCTGCTCAGCCCCAGCCTCTGGCCTGTTCAGACGCAGTCAGCGGCCTTCCATCATTTCGGTGACATGACCCAGAAATCTGGGCTGCCGTTTCCGACTACCGCCACGATAATAAGAATCTCTTCAGTTAACACAGTTCATCACACCCACCGAAGCCTGGGTGCTTTTCAATATCCCTCCTCCGTGGGCACTGCCCACGTTTATGATGAGGAAAATAAGGCTTAGTGAATCACCCGAGGCAAAACGCTTGGCATTTGGGCCGCCTTGTTTAAACTGTCGGTGGGGACACTCTTCCTTGTCATACTTGCATCTTGCACAGGAAGCCACGCGATTCCTTGGTTCAATAGATGGTGTCCTGCATTGACACCGACATCCCCCTAAACGGGAAACCAATGTCCACAGCACACCCCAATAACTCTGGAGAAACATTATGCATGGTCTGAAGGGATCACACCAGTTGTCTGCCCAGAGCTGGGATCCACGGGATCCCAGAGAACAGATCCCTGGTGAGGCCAGAGAGGAACTTAATTCCGAGCTGAGCCGCCCTCTCGGCTGGAAACAGCAGCCCCAGGTGCTCCCAGCTCACTGCCCCGTCTGCAGGCTGTGAGCAGTGGCCCTAATGGCCATGATGCCCCCAGTGCGGTGTTTAAACCAATAAGGCTTCAGAGAAGTTACGGTATGTTTAATAACGGCTTAATGACTGCTCGCGAGATGCAAGGCTTCTGGTTCCTGTTTGGCCTTGATTTACGGCCCGACTCCGGCTGAGGACAGCCCCGAAACCCCTTCGAAGCCCCCAGCGGAAGAGGGAGGTGTTCACACCAGGCTTCTTGGATTCCTTTAAACACTGAGAATTCAAATGAAATACAAATGATGTTTGACTCGCCACCTTTCTCCCTGGTCTCTTGAGGCACGGAAAATAAAACACAGCGTGACTCATTCCACCGAGGGACCCCTCAATCCACAGAGGTGAGCAGGACCCTCCAGTGTTTCTTATGTCGTGGATCCTAGGTAGGGTGGGGGCAGAGTCTCTCGTCGGAAATTAGGCTAAGCTACTACGTTAGTCCTGTGCTTCCTTTTGGCTGGAGAGCCCCACCTCTCAGGAGATGCGACGCTACCCTCCCTTCCCTGCAAAATGGCCGGCCTGGGCAGAGGAGCCCCGGGTCTGAGCTGCAGGCAGCCCCTCTACAGGGGGTGCCCCTCACCCCCGCACTTGCAGATCCTTTGCCTGCTGACAAGCATTCACTCCGTGCCTGCCATTCAAACCCAAAACCCGCACATCTCCACCACCTGCGCCAAAGGCTGCCTCTGCGGGTCTCTCTTCAGTCCCGAGTTGCCCGAGAGTCTCCCTACGTGTGTGCTCAGGCCCTGCGTCCGCTTCAGATCTACCAGGAACACGTAAAAAGAGGCTCACTCGGGCTGGCCTCCACTGTTAGAGGAGAGGCGGTGGCTGGCTCGAGGCCCCACAGCTAGCTAAGACAGTGCCCAGCCCCAGCCCCACATCAGAGCCATTGCACACCACGCTCCCCGTGACGCTCCATCCCAGGGAGAAACGACAGTGAGGGAGGTGTTTGCTGGAGGCAACCTGCCCCAGCTCCAGCAAGGAGTTGGGTCCCAGCCCTTACCTGCCTGGGCCCTTATCCTAGACTGACGTCTGGAGACCAGGCCTAAACGTTCTATGGTGTGGGGAGGGGGGGTTGGTATACGGTTTTCCGGGGAGGACTGACTTCCCCCTCTAGGGGCAAGAGCCTCTAGACAGGGTATCAGGACCAAGGGTGCTGCTCTGAGCAAGGGACTCCCGGAGATGGGCAGACAAAGGGGTCTGCCCCTTTCCTCCAGCTGCCTCGGATAGGCAGGCTGGGGTGAATCTGGGGGCTCTCGGGCTCCGAGGGGTTAACCCGCGCAGGGGCCGCACGTGACGTGGATGGTTCCAGCCGAGGCGCGGCCCCCTCCGCTGCCCGCCGCGCCCCCCTCCTAACGCGGCGCACGCAGCTCCCAGGGGCTCCGCGCCCCCGAACCCAGGTCCCTCCCCCTTGGCGGGCGCTCACAGGCCGCGCGGGCAGCGCGAGCCCCGGAGCCCCGGCGGCCTCTGCGCCCCGAGCCGGCATGGACCCCGAGCGCTGCGCGCCTTTTGGCGTGGGACCGGGGCCCGACCTCTATGCAGCCGCCGGGGATGAGCCTCAGAGCGCCCAGGGGACCCCCGACACCGCGCTTCACCTGCACCCCGCGCCGCCCCGCGGCCCGCGACTGACCCGCTTTCCGGCCTGCGGGCCCCTGGAGCCCTACCTCCCAGAGCCGGCCAAGCCTCCCACCAAGTACCTGCAGGACCTGGGGCCCGACCCGGCGCTCAACGGCGGCCACTTCTACGAGGGCCCCGCGGAAGGTAACGTGCGGCGCGGGGTGCAGCGCGCAGCTGGACCCGCTCCCCTTTCCTCCCCGCCCCGCCCCGGCCTTCCCGCTTCCCTCGCCGGCTCGACCTCTTCTCAACTTTGTGGCCCTCTCGCCCGGCCCACGGCTCCCTTGGAAGCGGGACGCGCGGTGGTCCAGGCCAGGCAACAGCGCGGGAGGCAGAGCCACGCGTGCCTTCGGCGGCCGGAATGGGAGGCTGGAGGTCGAGGGAGGGTGGAGCAGCGAAGGCCCGGGCCCAGTCCGCCCGAAGGCGGCGGGAGCCGGGAAGGAGAGCTGCGCTGGGCGGAGTGGGGCTGGAACTGCCACCCACCCAGAAACCCGGGCCGGGCCCAGGGCCCGGGTGCCACTCTCAGCCCTTGGCCCCGATACGGGGAGAGAAGCGCGACTTTTTTGTGTGTCTAGCTGCGGCGGCAGTCCCGAGGCTGGGCTCCGACCCAGCATGGCTCTGCCGGGCGGCGGAGGGCTGCGGCCTGGCCTCTGCCGGCCTCTCCTCCCCAGGCCCAGTCTCCTCGGGGCAGGCGCTCACGGGGTGGCCGCCGCTGGTCCCGCAGTGCCGAGGCCACGCTCACTACGTAGTAACTGTGCTCTTGTTTCTCCCACTAACCTGGCCTCCCCGTCGTTAGCACGGCGATGGCCCCGCTTCTCGCAGCCTTGGCTTCCTTGCACGGAATCGTCACCGCTGGGCCGTCGGGAGCAGCCGGGCGGGCCTAATCCCCCG
The DNA here is from genome assembly GCA_028533065.1 of Trachops cirrhosus. Classification (NCBI taxonomy): domain Eukaryota; kingdom Metazoa; phylum Chordata; class Mammalia; order Chiroptera; family Phyllostomidae; genus Trachops; species Trachops cirrhosus. The sequence continues at coordinate 6,999,624 of CM052551.1, read as the reverse complement.
GCGCCTCGGTGCCCGCGCCTCGGTGCTCTGTGCACTCTGGCCCGTTGGACCGCGCCGCATCGCCGGGGCCCGGCAGGCGGCCCCGCAGCCCCGCCGGCGCCCACCGCGCGGGTGGATCTGTGGGAGACTGGGCGCCGGCCCCTTCTGCGCTGCCGCCTCCCGCAGCTTAGGCCCGGAGCTGCGTCCTCCGAGATCCGCCTGACCCGCCTCCGCCCCGCTGGCGCCTCACGGGCCCCCGCGGAGTGGACGGGCGGCTCCGGCCTGGCCCGGCCGGCAGTGGGAATGTGCAGGAGAGGGCGGGAGGGTGTGGGGGTCAGCGGAGGAAATGAGCGAGGCCGCGGAGCTTCGTGTCTGTGCCCTTTGAAAGAGGCTCTCCTGATAGAAACCACAGTTGGGACTTAATGAGAAGCAGTTGGCCTGGCTCCTCTGATCCCAGCCGGAGGCGGCGGTCGCGCAGCGCCGACAGCACCGTCGGGGACAGGTACCCTGCCTAGCTGGGCGCGCGGCGCATGACAGGATCCACCCTGCGGGCCTGCTGCGCGCGCCGCGTCCCGCACCGGCCGCGGGGGGCCGCGACCCGCCCGACGCCGAGCCAACGGCGGAGAGCGCTGAGCAGAGGAGCCGCCGGAGAAACCCGCGAGGGCGAGGGGGCCAGCAACGAAATACGCGGAAAGAAAACCGAAGAGTGCAAACCACCGAAAGGAGGGAAAGGGAAACCGAACGAAGCATCGGAGGAGAGAGGTGAGGACGAGAGTCGAGGCGGTCGGCGAGCTGGGCAGAACGGGAAGGAACCGACGAAAAACGAACAAGGAAAAAGAGCAAGCGGAGATCGAACGAAGCGGGTAAACGGAGGAGGGAAAAGACGAAGGGCATCGGTGCAGACAAAACGAAAGAAAAAGGGGACACCCTAGAAGAGCAGAAAGTGGCAAAATGATAACGAGTGGAAGGAGAAAGCGGACGATCCGAGCCGCGCAGAGGCCCGGCCACGCGGAAAGGGGCACCGCGGTGCGAGCGGAGCCTGGAGAGGGCTCTCGCGTCCCCGCGCCCCCTCTGGGACTCGGCGGATGGCCGGTCGCGCCCCTGAGGCGGAGCCCCGTTGCTGGGGAGCGACGGCCCCGGGCGCGGGGCGCGCAGTCTGCGTGTGAAATGTGGCGGGCAAAGGGGGGACCCGCCTTATTTCCCGGCTTTTAAAATACCGGGAGTGAACGTTTCCAGTTCAGACCAGTGAGCTCGCAGCTGCTCCCCATCTGCGGCGCGATGTTGGCCGCGGCCGGGCAGTCGCGCGCCCCAGAGCCTGGTTCGCCCCGCTCCTCTCCCGCTCTTGGCGCGGAGCGCCCGGCCCTGGTCTGGACCCCGCCGCGTCCAGTCGGTGCCGGCCACCCTCCGGCCCCCTGCGCGTGGCTGCTCAGGGCGCGGGAGAGGTGCCCGCGCATCCTTCCTGCTCTGTGGGGCCTTACGGTCTGTCCCCTCGCTGGGCTCTCTGACCTTGGAACTCGCCGGCTGGCTCGCAGGCCCGGAGCGGGGTTACCTTCAGGGCTGTGCCTCCCGGGTGGACCGTGGCTTGAGGAGAGTTCCAGCTCACCAGCCCAGGCAGAGACCTCTAGGGCCAGGGGTGTCCAACCGTGGCCAGCGGGTCACACTCTGCCCAGGATGATTGTGAATGTGGCCCACCACAAAATTATAAATGTACTTAAAACCTTTTTTTTTTGGCTCATCAGTTTTTGTTAGTATTTGTGTATTTAATGTGTGGCCCAAGACAACTCTTCTTCCAGTGTGGCCCAGAAACGCCAGAAGGTTGGACACCCTGATGGGCCACGGCTGGGAAACTCCAGGGTGGGCACCAGGCCCCACTGGGGTCCCACACGCTGCACTTCGGCCACGCTGGGTTCAGGTCGCCGCCAGAGCTGCGGGAGCACTGAGGGTGGATCCGGAGGCGGCTGGGCCGCAGATCGAGTTGGGGCGAGAGCTCAAAGCTGAGCGGTTGGTCCTGTAGACGCAGTGGACGCCATCGTGAGGGGCAGTGGGGCCCCGGGCGGGCGGCCCGGCGGTGTGCACCCGGCTGCCGCTCGTAGGGGCGGCGGGAGTGCTGTGAGCGTGAGAGCCAGGGAGGAGCGCCGTGGCCCTTCCGAGGTTCGTCCTGGCTCCTGGCTTTCGTGGTGCTGCGGTTACCCAGGCCCCGATACCCAGGCGTTGAGCCGCAGGCTCGGAGTCTCCAACATGAGCACTCTCCCTTAACCGCCCAGTGTCCCCACCAGGTGCGAGGGACTCCCACACACTGCCTGTACACACCCAGACGGCGCCCGGGCCTTACAGTGCATCCTCCCCCCAGGAGTCTGGATGCCAACTGCTGGCCTGCTGAACTGCTCCACCTCCACTTCCAACTCTTTTCTGGGGTCCATCCTCAGTGCTGCTTGGTGTTGAGGCGCACCCCATCCCCCAAAGAGGGGGAATGCCACCCTCCCCCCGGAGTCCTCCAGGCAGTTGGGGAAGGCCTGGGGCAATAGGGAGGAGGGAGAAGTTCTCTGGTCCCTGAGAGGGCTGTAGAATGGACAGGCGTGGGGGGCCACCCAAGGCCAGCAGGCTTGGCCCTTTTGGGGGTAGCAAGCCTGAGAAGTCCAGGTGCACGTTCAGCCCTGATCCTGGGGGGCTGCCAGTCAGGAAGGCGAGTCCTAGAGCCCCAGGTCTGGCCACTTCCTCTGGGCAGATCCCTTTGGAACAGACACTGAGGGCCCAGGAGGCAGAAGAGCAAGCCCCAGAGCTTCGGGGGGGCTCTGCAGTGATGTCATCACTCCCCTGGCCCCCAGCCCTGAGCCCACTCACCCTCAACCCAAGAGTCCAGGGACCTCCCGCTGACCCCTCCACATCTTAGGCCTGCTAGGTGCGGGGTGTCCCCTTTTGGCCTCCCAGTCTCCCTGATCATTCCCAACTATTTGCTTCACCTCACCTTCCAGGAGTCCTTCTTCCTACGCTGCTACCCCAGAACAACAAGAACCCTGCTCGGCCCAGAGTGGAAGTGGGGCGGGAGGTGGTGGCTGGCCCATTTTCTCTGCGGCCTGAGCTTCACCTGCTGGGAAGGCGAACGGGCCCCTGGCCTGTCATTTGTGCGCAGCCAGGGGTCAGGCCCGACCTGACTCTCCCAGGCCGCCAGGACACACAGCAGGGAGCGCATTTCACCGCCTGGGTGGCCCTGCGAGGTCCCTGCCCACCCCCTGCCGAGGGACACCTGCACCACCTGTCCTCCACAGCACAGACAGGGGCTGGGCAGACCCAGAAGTCGCCCTCCAGCCCCATCCTCCCCACCACAGCTGCCGTCCCGACACCGAGTCCCGGGGAAGAAGCTGCGGTTTGGTGCCAGCTTGCTGGGCCTCCTGGGGGCCGGCCCGGGGCTAGGGAAGGGGCCCTGTGAGTCAGTGGGGCGTCTTTGTGGCGTCTCTCCTGTCATCCCGGCAGACTGTTGCATGGAGATTTCATGGTGAGGCTGTGGGGGGTCCTCGCCAGAGGGAGAGAGCATGGCAGTTGGGGCAGGACTTCGCCAGCTTCCAGAGTGTGGGGCTAGGCCCCTCGAGTGAGGGTCCTGGGGGCTGTCCCCAGTCTGCAGACAGGTCCCCCTGCTTGCCAGCAGCTCTAGAGGAGGGTGGGACAGCGATGGGGCTGGGAGCCCGGTCCCCACACTGACCCTCCTTCTCTGAGCGTGGCTTAGCTCCTGCCTCTCTATCGCTGGAGCTTCAGCCCTTGCCCAAACATCACAGTTGCAGGAGGAATGAGACAATCCCTCTGGAAGCTTCTTTGCCCCATCTTGCCCTTTATATCCCAGGGCTGGGGGACTTCACTTAGCCCTGAGATGTGGGGTCCAGGGAACGCGGTGCAGCCGAACCAGCCAGGCTGTCTGAGCGTCCCTGTCGGCATCTGTGTCGTGGGCACGAGGACGTGGGAACCAAGGCCTGCAGGGACGAGGACAAGGAGGTCCTTTCTGGCAGGGGCAGGGACATGTCAACCGCCCCGTCCTCACTCCCTCCTCCCACCCGGGCGCTAGGCCGTGCCGTGGCGCCATCCTGGCACTGCCACACCCCGTGGGACGCGCCCCCACAGAGTGCTTCCCCGAAATGGACCTCCCTCAGCCCCAGCAGACCCGCCCAGGACACAGACAGCATGGCTCCCCGGGGCCCCCTCCCCAGCTGGAGACTCCGCAGGAAGGCCTCCCAATGCCAGGCTCCATGGAGGGTGGCTGCGGAGGGAGGGGAGGGAAGGAAAGGGAAGGGGGAGGCGGGGACTGAAGCGTCAACAGTCCTCCCCTCCCTCCATTCCACCCACAAAACCCCTGGTTCGGTTTCCATCCTCCTTTCCGTGTTTCCATTGCAGCTGAGGAGAAGGCCTCCAAAGCCGCCAGCTTCCCCCAGCTGCCCCTGGACTGCCGCGGGGGCCCCAGAGACGGGCCCTCTACCATGCAAGGCTCCCCGGGCCCTTGCCTGGCCAGCCTGCGCGTCCCCCTGTCCCCGGGACTCCCTGACTCCATGGAGTTGGCCAAGAACAAGAGCAAGAAGCGCCGGAACCGCACGACCTTCAGCACCTTCCAGCTGGAGGAGCTGGAGAAGGTCTTCCAGAAAACCCACTACCCTGACGTGTACGCCCGGGAGCAGCTGGCTCTGCGCACGGACCTCACCGAGGCCCGAGTACAGGTGAGGGCGCCCTGGGCTGCCTCGACCGCCCAGACGGCGGGCCAGGCCACCTGAGGGCTGGGCTCGTGGCCCAGTGCTGCCATTTTCCCGGTGCCTGCGCCCAGCCCGCCCCTCCTGGGCTCGCCCTCCGCACCCAGCTCTGCTGGGGCCACAGGCTGGCAGCCCGAGTGGAGGCTTAGGCCTGCGTGTGGGGCCGATGGCCTCTGGGAGTCAGAGCCCCGTGTGGCAGTCCCGTGTCCACTGAGTGCTCGATGACCAGGTGACGTGGGGCCTGCCCGTGACCGTCTCGGTCCCGGTCTCCCGGTCTAGGAGAGGATGATGGGGCTGCTCGCTTAGGAAGCAAGCAGCTTTGAGGAGTGCAGCCAGGCAGTGTTCTGGAAGCAGAGAAACAAGGAGGACCAATCAGGGCTGCTCCGGAGGTGTCTGCCCAGAATGGGAGGGGCCCCGCTGGGGGTCTCGGGCTCAGTGGTACTCAAAGCCATCATGCACCTGTGACCTCCAGTCCCACCGACACTCAGACCCTGGCCAGGGGCCCCGCCCCACCCAGCCAAACCCTCCCAACGGGGATGCGGGCCCAGGCTTCTGGATGGGCTGGGCCAGCTTCACAAAGGGCGGGCCCAGCTGTGGGGGTGCGGGTGGCGGATTGACAGGCACTGGGAACGGGGGAGAGGGAGGAACGAAGTCCCTGTCTAGGCCATTTTGGAGGAGAAGAAGAACTCGTAGGTGGCCAGCAGGGGGTGGGGCTGGGAGGCTTCAGGAAGGGTCTGGCCCAAGGGGAAGGTGCTGGTTGCTGCCCTTTCACGCCGCACCACAGGCTCCCTGGGTGGGAGGCCCAAGGGAGGTGTTGATGTGGGCTTCTGGGGGAAGGCGACGGGACAGCCTCCAGGCAGGAGACCTGGTTGTCACTCCCCTCTAGGGCTCCTCCAGAGTCTGGGGAGGCACTGGGGCCGGGCGGCCCTGGCAGCCTGTGGGGACCGTCAGGCCAGCTGCGCCCAGCAGAGCGGGCCCTACAGCTGGACTCCACGTAAGACCAGAGGACCTGGGGCCGCGTCCCCTTCTCTGCCGAGTCCTCCTGCTCCCATGTCCCCCGCAAAACGGGTGTCTGGGACTGCCCACCAGGGCTCCCCGAGGCCTGCAGCCATCAGAGTGAGATGGCCAACCCCAGATGACATAAGCTGCAGAAGGCCAGAACACCCCGCCTCCGGAGGCCTCGGCAAGCCGCTGGGCTGCGGTCTGACCAGCTACCCCTATGGGACTGCCCTGGACATGGGTCCCAGTCCTCTCCTCGGCCTTCCAGCCCTGGAAGGGTGTAGGCAGAGCCACGAGGCCCCAGACCCAGCGCAGAAGCTTCCCGGTGATTGAGGCTGCAGAGTCGGGATTCCATCTCCGACAGGAGAGTGACAGCCACCCACAGGCCCCGCTGTGCAGAGGATAACGAGGCCACACGTGGGACAATACAGAGCAAAGGTCCAGAGCACAGGTGGCGGCCTGCAGTGGGGGGTCCAGGGAGAGCAGGTGGTGAGAGGGAGGAATTCCCCGGCAAGTGACCAGCCTCACTGGCCCCAGGTGCCCTCACAGGCCTGCAGGGGAGGGAAAGTCAGGAAAGGAAGGCCGAGTGGACAGGAGCCGGGCAGGCGGGGCGCCCCTCCCCTGGGCTTGCCCGGTCCGCTGCGGAATCTCTGCAACCCAGGGTTGGGGGAAGGCTGTGCCCGGCTCCAGAACTCAGGGCCTGACCTGCCTGCCTGGGTAGGAGTGTGAGGGGCTGCGGAGGGGTTACTTCTGCACATGGGCGTGCGTGCACGCTCACACACACACAGCTGCTCCTAATGCAGCCCCAGCTAGATCCCGAGGAAGCAGGGCAATGGTTTAGGTTTGGTTCTGTTTGAATCTGCCAATGTCTAGTCCAGAGGCCGACACGTAAGTTCATGAAATGATAGTGCAAACGCTGACACACATACATGTAAGAGTCCTTGGGCACGTGCCCAAGGACAGATTCATCACAGACACGCACACAGAGGCGCCAGGAGCTCGCAGACAAAGGGCAGAGACGGACTCCAACATGGACAGCGGCGACAGGGTGTGGTCTGAGACACGTGAGGGACAGTGGACGGTGCCCAGCTCAGATGCATGGGCTCGGGAGGGTGGGCGTGGGCAGCGCAGGCAGGGACAAGCAAGGGGCAGAGTGTTTCAAAGGCTGGCTGGGCTGGAGGCAGCGCGGAGCGCGGTGGCCTGGCAGGGGATGAGGCTGTGGAGCGGGCAGGGCCTGGTGCAAGAGCTGGGCTCTGGGCTGAGCAACCCAGGAAGCCAGCGGGGCTTTAAGCAGGACTAGGGCCTGAACAGAAGTATCTTTAACATTCCTTGGATGCCAGAGGTGGGCAGACTGCAAAGGGAGAGGAGGCTGGTGGCTAGAACCCCAATATGTATGCACCAGCAGGCCACGGAGCACCACGACACCCTTACCAGACACAGTCAGGCTGGAGAACCAGAGTGACAGCCTGGAGACTGGCAGGGGAGGGGGGTCTCCCAGGCTCCCCCGGCTCTGAAAACCATGTGGATTTACAAGTTCCTGCCCCTCGAGGTCCCCCAGCCCGGAGCCAGCCCCCCATCCTGTTGCCAGGAGGATCAGCTCTCTCCCCAGCCCGCTGCATTCTTCCAGCCGCTCTGTCACCCCTCACCCTCTGCCCCCTGCCCCCAGGTCTGGTTCCAGAACCGCAGAGCCAAGTGGCGGAAGCGGGAGCGTTATGGGAAGGTCCAGGAGGGGCGGAACCCCTTCACGTCCGCCTATGACATCTCTGTGCTGCCCCGAACTGACAGCCACCCCCAGGTGAGACCCCTCCACGCCCCCAGTCTGGGTTTGACCGCATCCCAGGGGTAGCCAGCAGGAGTGTGAGCTCTGGCCCTGGGGAGCCCCAGTGGACTGTGGGCAAATCCCTTCCTCCTCTGCCCAGCGGGCCCTTGGCCTTCTCCCCTGTGATGCCTGCAGGGCAGCTGGCACAGAGGGATCCTGGGGAAAATCCCATTCTGAGAAGCCGTGGGAGGGGCCTCCTGTGAGCGTTGGGGGCAGGAGGGTGGCTTCTCAGGAAAGTGTCTGGGAGCCCTAAGGGCAAAGTGAGCCCCTAGTTGGGGAGGCAGCCCTGGGGCTACCGATTCACGGGCCTGCTTTGTCTCTCTTCTCAGCTGCAGAGCGCCCTGTGGCCCAGTCCGGGGTCCGGGAGCCAAGCCGGGCCCTGCCTCGTGTCTCCGGAGGGCATCCCCTCCCCGTGCATGTCTCCGTACTCCCACTCGCACGGGAATGTGGCCGGCTTCATGGGGGTGCCAGCCTCCCCCGGAGCCCACCCCGGCATCTACTCCCTCCACAGCTTTTCCCCTGCCCTGGGGGACCACAGCTTTGAGCCCTCCCCGGACACCGACTACAAGTCTCCCAGCCTCGTCTCGCTCAGGGTGAAGCCCAAGGAGCCACCCAGCCTGCTGAACTGGACCACGTGATGAGATGTACGGACACAGAGACTCAGCTGCCACCCCCTTCCTGCTCCTGGCTGTTCCCACCCCACCCTGGACTGGATGCCAGAGAGAACGCACCTCTGCCTCCCGCCCCAGATGGCTCCCAGAGGTGGGCGGAGCAGCTGGGACCCTCACCTCCTGCCGAGTGTTTGCTCTTAGAATAAGGCAGGGTTGCCCAGGAGGAAAGGGGGCTTCTCCTCCCACCACACACTGGGTCCCCTCACCCAAACGCTGGGCTGCAGATACGCCCTGCTTCCTTCCGACCTCGCCCAAGGCCCACTGTTATCCCTTCGGCTGACACAGCTTCGTGGGCTTCTCACTCGAGGACGCAGGAGAGCGGGAGGAGGACAAGGTTGAGCCAGGAGTTGTTCTTGTGACTCAGGGGAAACCAGAACCTTTGGATGTTCCCCAACGGGGGCCTCACTCCCCCCTCCCACCACCAGAGGGCGTGCACCAAGCGTCTGGCGCTCACCAGGGCCTGAAGCTGGAAGTCAAAGGCGCCAGGCCTCCCCTCACTTCTCCCCTGTGCCTGCCCCACCCCCCGCCCCATGCTGTGGAGTCCTCTCCACCCCGAGGGGGAGGGGGCAGGAATTCCACCAGAAACCACCACATATTTGTATTCTCCTCCAGGGGACCAGGCCAGAGGTATGCCATGGGAACCCTGGACTCTCTTGGTTTACTCATTGGGTGTTGGTAAGAATAAAACATTCCCAGCCTCTGAGCCCCTGAGATCCCAACCCCCCCTTTTGTAAAAATGCTTTTGTAAAAAAAGAAGAAAAAAGTGTGCCGCCCAGCATAATAATAAAGGTGGCGGCACTCTCGAGACCGGCAGTGGCGGATCTTCGTGGGGGTTGCTCTCCGCTGGTCTGCGCTCAGGGCGGCCAGGCCATCCCGAGGGGCTTCAGGGACCCCCGGGGCCAGGGGAGGGTGGGCCTGCAGCAGAGCCCTGGAGGCTGGTGCATGCCCTGCCCAGCCCTGTCACTTGCCCAGGGTCCCTGGGGCTTTGGCTGGCATAAGGCAGGGAGAAGGGCCCAGCTCTGGGGCGGCGGGGCTCCTGAGGAAATTCGGAGTGGGAGGGGCAGCGAGACAGCTCAGGTAAGCTTGTGGCTGATCGGACAACGGAGGGCAGTGCAACGGGAGGCCGGGGAGCCCACGGAGGGCTCCGAGCTCCCAGAGCCATGGGGGTGGGGCAGACCCCTGCCCCCAGAGGCCCCAGGAGCGTGTCTGAGCCGTGGGGCAGAGACAAAAGCCAGGACTCTTTCCTGCGGTTTCTGAGTACCACCCATCCTATCCTTCATCCCCACTTTCCGCCTTATCTCCGCAGCCCGGAAGGCAGGGGGAAAGCAGTCCCGGCCTCCCACCCTCCCAGCGAACAGAATACCACCATGTGTATACTCAGGTCTCAGCCCCCGAGGCTGCCCCGCCACCCCCAGGCACCGCCTCTTCCAGGCACAGGGAAAGCCCAGCAGGCAGACACCAGCACTGGGCTTACTCCCAGAGCGGGACAAGGCCCCCACTCAGATGCGCCTTCCCTCCAGGACAGTCACCGTGCCTGGGCTCACTGTGCCCCAGAGAAAACCTGTGTCTTCCTCTTCCCATCCTGTCACAGCCTGGCTCCTGGGCACTTCTCGCCCGGCAGTGCCGCTGCTGGCTGAGCTGCAGCTGAGCCTCCCCGGCCCCCCGCACCGCCCTGTCCGTAGGCAGGGAAGAGTCCGGGCGGGAGGGAGAGGCGCCCAGCCACCTCTGCCCAGCTTGTCAGGGATGGCCGGGGCTAAGACCGCTGCACCAGAAGTGTCTTCCCACTTCTGTGAGAGGACAGCGGAGCTCTGGACTTCCTGCCCCCCCCCACCCCCCAAGTTGGAGAGAGGCAGGAGAGCAGTTTGTTCTACAAATGCGCCCACTCTGCTCCAGGCGCTGTGCTGCTGCCAGAGAGGGGGCAGTGCTCCAGCACAGCTCAGAGCACGATGGAGAGGAAGGAGGACATAGCAAAGGGAGCAGAAGCAGGGAAGAGACAGATAAGAAAGGAAAGCGGAGCCAGAGACCGCTGCAGCCGCAGCGGGAGAGGCGGGCAGGGGCCAGGCGGGGCCGCGGGGGAGGGCACCAGCAGGCTGCTGGCTCCCATCCAGGGGCATCTACCCACAGCTCATATTTTTCTGCCCAGTGACAGCTAAGTGAAGGGAAAGCTAACTTTACAACCGCCGGCTTCGCACATAATGAATATGAATGGGCATCCCGGAGCCTGCTCCCCGGGATTATCTGTGCGATGACGGGCTCTCCCACTGACTGGGCCATCCCGGCCGGCCTGTCCCCTGGTGGGGACCCGGGCAGTCCTTCCACCTGCTTCCCATTAGCCACCCGCCCACCCCCCTCCTCCACACTCCAGGCATCTCACCACTAAGGCGCAGCCCCCAGCCTCGCTCCAGAGGTGACCTCAGCCCTCAGCCTAGGCCCCACGCTTCCCTAAGGCCAGGCTGCAGCTCTGGTCAGCCCTTCTGGAAAAGGAAAGAAGTGGCCTCTCCTGGAATCCCAACTTGAGAGTCGCTGGCCTTTTCGAAGGCTCCTCCCTGCCCCAGTGAGGCCACCCAGAGAAGCCAGGTCTTGGTCCCAGCCAGGGGCCCAGACTCCAGGCCCAGCGTGGAGGGCCCTAGGCAGCAGGTCGTTCAGCCCAGGCACTGGGAAATGCTTCTCATTAGAGGGACTCAATCTCCCTTTCTGCCTCCCCCAGTCAACTACACAGAGACCTAAGTGACAGTCCCGCCACACTGCCCGCTGAGGCCCCAGACCAGAGCAGGCCCAGTGCCACAGGGCCCTGGGCACCAGGGGGACAATGGCCACAGAGTGTCCGCTCTAGGGCCCTTGTTCCCGATGCTGGGGTTCCACCTGCCCAGGTTCTTTTCCAGTGGGAGGGCAGTGTCTGGGGCCGGTGGGACCTGTGTGGCCCTGCAGATGTCTGTGCCACATTTTTGCTCTGACTTGCTTCGTGGCCATCTGTCAACCGAGAGCTCCCAAGGGCACCCAGAACGGGGAAGAGGCCTTCGAGGCATGAGGGCAGGGCTGGCGGGTCAGCGGCTGCCCCTTCTGAGAGTCTCCTGTATTCAGAGCAGAGAGCTACGGACCAGGGATCTAAGGAGGCCTAAGACGTGGCTCCGGTCCTTGGGGTGGGGGGAGGGGTTCTGTTTTCCCACGGGACTCGGGAAATGAATGCAAACTCGCGGAAGGTTAGAGCTGGGAGGGCCACTAGCAATGCTAAGAATAGCTGCCGTTTATTTATCAGCTGTGTGGTTCCTTGCCAGCCGGGAACGTAGGCCCATTACCCATCACTCGGGCCTCTCACAACCGTGCTACCGTTAAACCGACATTTACGAGGAGTCAGCAGGCTGCATCGGAGGAGCTCAAGTCCCTGCAGCGACTGAGGCTGACGGTGCCCAGTGCCGAATGAGTGGCACAGCCGCCGCTGCTCTGGGACGTCAGTTCGTTAGGGGACGGCCGGGAAGCCAGCCTCCCGGGAGACCAACCTGACGGGCAGGGCAGAGACAGCCACGCACGCGTGAGCGCGTGGGACCCGGGAGGGAAGGACGTGCGGCTGGGACAGAAAAGAAGAAAAGGTAGCAGAGCAGCGACAGCCCCCAAGTTACCTCGAAGGGGTGCACCTCTGGGCACACCAGAGGCCAGCCAAGGCCGGGCCTGGGCGGCCAGTGAGGGCCTATGGCATTTGCCAAGAACCTTTCCAGGGACCGCGCCTGAGCAAACACCGGGGAGAGACTAAGGGAGTACGTGAGCAAACACACGGGCAAACGCACGAGCGCTGGGCAGGAACACGGGCTCTCAGAAGGGAAGGGGGAGCGGGATGCGCGTACGCTGCAGGCAGAGACCCGGGTCTGCACCCGGCCCGGCTCCCGTTACGCTGCGACCTCGGGCAGGCCCTTCGCCCTTCCTGTGCCGGTTTCTCGTCTGCAGAACAGGCCCTGCAGTGACACCGCCTTCCGGGGCTACTTCCCACAGGAAGACTTTACACGCCAAGCGCTCACAGCAGCGGCTGCCGACTGCTGGCTGCTGGGTGCTGGGTGGACGACGGGCTCGGGAAGCACCAACACGGGCCCTGTGCCTCCGCGACACCCAGCACGTGGTAACTGCTGACGAGCTAGGAAGCTCCCGTCCTCAAAGCGATGGAAGGAGCACTGGGCCCCGAGCCTGGTTAGCAACACTCTACATTTTTATGTGTCTCGGCCTTTTACGAGGGGCCGATAAGGGCCCTGCCCAGCTCGTGACCCAGACAGGTCACAGAGGCGCAGAGATCGGTGGTCACTGGGTTCACAGGGCCAACCTGCCGCGGGCACACTCTGGCTGTGCTAAGGCGCGTGCCCTGCCGGGGGCCCCGGGCCCCGGACTCCGGCCGGCTCTGTGGCCCTTGCGGCTCTCAGTCCGTGTTCCTGTCTGCGCAGAGTCGGGCAGGTGTCTGGTGTCCACAGACCCCTGCACGCCACGAGGAAAAACGGCCCCTCTGGTGAAGGGAAGCTTCAGAGGGCCGGGGAAACCAGAAACGCAGAGCAGAGCCTCCGGCAGGCAGGCAGTGACCAGACGGCCAGTGGGTGAGAAGGGCAACTCCCTCTCATCCAAACCCACCCTGCATGGCGCCGACTTCCTGTGGGCCCTGGTGAAAGCTGGCAGAAAGTCCGTCACGCACACGCCAGTTGTCAAGTCCCCACGTCCTGTGCAAGTTACGTTGGGGCAAAACACCAGTCACCCCAGGACGTCCATCTCAGAGGCTGCGTGGCTTACGTCAGGAGTGTGCTGCTGGCTGCCGCCCCGCTGCCCCCCCCCACGCAGGCACATCAGGGCCTGTCCCGGAGCCCGGCCTGGGGCCTGGGCTCAGCAGGACCCAGGCAGGACAGGCACTGAGCCGAAGAACCACCACAGGGGAGGTTCCTCCAGAACACGATTCCTCATGAGTCAAGACCCCTTGAAGATGCAAAACTCCTGCAGAGCCTACAGGTAAGCTGCAGGAAGTGCAAGCAGCTCTGAAAAGGGAATGCCCCTTTCACCAGCATCAGAGCGGGAGGTCGGAGGAGCGGAGCCTCCAGGCTGAGTTCGGAGGAGGCAGACGCGTCCAGGGCTCTGCAGGCCAGGTGCCGAGAAGGTTCTCCTTGCTCCCCGCACCCCGCTCAGCCCTGGGGCTCCCAGGCCTCGGACACTCCCTTCCCACTCTGAGGCTGACTCCTGATGGGCTGCTTCCTCAGGCTCAGGGCACCTAAGTTTCCTCTCAGTCCCAACTGTCTGCCCCAGCGAGGGCCCAGAGCACCCGACCCCCTGACCCGCTCTTCCCCCCAACACTGAAATTGGTGCAGCCGAGGGCAGCTCAGGAGTGCGACCCAGAGAAGCCTGGGGCTCCTGCCGCAGTGACGCCAAACTCAGGGGTGCAGGACAACGTGTCGCTCCAGCAGCCCGAGTCCTGGAGCTGCCGCAGCTCCGACTGACTGGAGAGAGGGGACACTTTGCAGGGTGCCTCCTCCTGCCCCAGAAGGAAGAGGCGGGCAGCCTGGCAGAAGACGAGTGGGCCACCTACCAACGCTGGCGAGAAAACCCACTTTCTAGACCGGGAGGAGATACGCAGGAGCCTATGTTCTGCAGACAAGGCCAACTGGGGTGTTTTTGCTTCCTTTTAATGTAAACAGAACACACAAACACGTTAAAAACCCCGGACGGCACAAGCACAGACGCACATACAGGTATTTACAGGCCCGTGCAGACCCACAGGAAACACAGCACCGCTGGTGAAGGGACCCTGCTCTCCCTCCCCAACCCCGTCCGGAACCCACGCGCCAGCGAGCTGCAGGAGCCCCTGCCTCTGGAGGAGACTCCGCAGGAGGCTGGCGAGACATCGCAAACCCCAAGGCAGGACCGGGACTCCGACTTCCTGGCCCTGATCCTGAGCCCTCCTCCTTGGCAAGCTGACCTGCCAAGGATTTGCATGTCTCGAGGAGAGTCGGCGAGACCCCCGAAATTCGGATGTAATGGGTTCCCAGCCCATCCCAGCTTTCCCCAGCCTTGGGCTGAATGAGAAATGAGCTGTAACCAACCATGTCCAAGAGGAGGGAGCGGGGAGGGAAGAGAGAGGATGCCAAGCAGAGATGGCTGCTCCCAGGAGGCTGGGCATCAACCAGAGGCCGGGCGGTGCTGTCAGGGGAGGGCGCGGTGGGGCTGTGCTGCCACCTGGAGGCGGACGGGCACGCTGCAGTGACCCGGACCAGGCCCTGGGCACCTGGACGTCACCTTCTTTCCTCTTCAGTCCCCAGACCAGGAGCCTCACTGCAGCAGCTCCTCCCAGGAAATAGGCTTGGAGAAGACCTCCCTTTCCAACCAGAGGTCATAGTTCATCTGGAAGTCCTCAGGGAGGTCCACCCGCTGGCCCAGGACGCTCTGCAGGCAGTTGTCCACAGGCAGGAAGTCGGGGTTGCTGTGGGCCCGGTCGTAGCGCCGGGCGTTGAAGCGCTCGATGTTGGCACGGAGGGCACACTCCTCCGCCTGGAAGTCCCATGGCCGCGCGTCCAGATCTGGGGCAGAGCGGGAAGAGAGGTCAGAGCCAGGCCCTCAGGGCAGCGCCCCCAGTTCCCGCAGGTGAGGGCCAGGCCACTCCAGCTTGAAATGTTGACCGTCAGCCTCCAAGCCCCATCCTCGGGGACGCTGACGGGACTGCTTTCCTAGAGGGCTCACGCACACGGAGGAAGCCAGCTCTGCGGAGCAGGGGCCACACCGCCGGCCGTGCGGACGCAGCGAGGACAGACCCAAACCTTTCTCTGAAAGCCACCTTTCCTGGAGCTCCGGGGTCAGGGAGGAGCCTGCAGGTCCCCTCCGGAGCCTTGTCTGCCCAGGTACAAACTCACGGGGACCTGGGAATGCAGTCCCGTGGCCACGGGGCACTGGGCCAGGGACTGTGATGGCAGCGTGGTGAGGGGACACCGGGAAGAACCCACTCTGCCCAGGAGGCCGAGGCGGCTGCCCAGAGGGGAGCAAACACGACACGTGCAGACATGGGACAGATGGGGGGCACGGGGGAGCACCCTGCTGGGAGAGGGCACAGAAGCGGGGACAACACAGGCCGACGTGCACAGGCCGAGCGCTGTGTGTGCCCAGGGCCCTGGGTGGGACCGGCTGGCGGAACAGAGGCTGGGCCAGGTCACGGAGCAGGACAGGGAGGGACGGCGTGTGGGCCTCAGGTGGCGTGCTTAGGCGCTCGGCTCTAATTCTAAGGGCCACCAGAGGTTGATGAAGGCCCTGACTAGGGAGGGAGGTGCCACCAGAGCTGCACTTTGGAAAGATCCCTGGAGCACAGTTCCAGGCGCTGATAGAGGGAAAGGCCCTGGAGGCGAGAAGCCATCAGGAGCTGAAAGGATTTGTGGCCAGAACCGAGGCAGTTGCAGGGGGACAGAAAAGACGAGAGAGCCTTGCAGCAGCCTCTGGAAAAGGAATGACTTCAAGGGAGGCGCAGAGGAATGGGGGCTGACCAGACCCTTGAGGTCCTTCCTAGCACTCCGTGCGGCCCCTCAGAGAGCACCGGGCAGAGCAGGAAGGTGCCCCGCCCCACCCCCTGCCCGCCCCCGCCACCCACTCGCGCGGGGCCTCACCATTGCCGTAGGCCCAGTCGTCGTTCAGCCGGTGCCGGACCTTCTGGTAGATGGCGGACATGGTCTTCATGTTGCTCTTGCGCCACTGCCGCCCCAGGTACTTGGTCTGCACCTTGAGCAGCTTCAGCACGTACAGCTGCATCATGGCCTGCTTCACCTTCAGCGCCCGCTTCAGGATGGGGGCGGACTTGAACACCACCAGCATCTGCAAGGGGCACGGGCCGGGCCGGTGGAGGGCGGAACGGGTGCCTGCGTCAGCAGTTAAGGGAACCCCAGAACCCTGGTCAGGCAGAAACCCCTCTGCAAGTGTGAATGACTCAGAGCATGACTGAGCTCCAGCCTCCAGCTCAACTCATCAACGAACAAGGAATCAGACCTTAAAATGCAAGGATGTGGCTGCAGGGCAGTTGGGAGGGGAGGGTGTAGCCGTAGGAGCAAGCCCACCCCGGGGACCCCTGCTCCCACGTACGAGGGACGGTACAGGGCGGAGCACTCTGCTGGGAGCTCCAGGTTCCGGGCCTGCAGCCCTCACTGACTCACCATCGTCCTGGAATGCTTCCACTTGGTCAGCTTGTTCAAGATCCGAAGGAGGTTGATACAAGAAAAGAGGTTCCTCCAGCAAAACTGGTTATTGTCACCTGCTTCCTGCGGGGGAAACCCAGGCGCAGCCATGACGCCCACAGTGGCAGGGGCTCGGCAGCCTCCAGGGCCCTCACGCGCATGATCTCCCAACTGTGGGCCTCTCTGGCCTGTACCGGGAACACACTCCTCTCCCCAGCCCAGGGGAAACCCACCCCAGAAGCTGGCAGGGGGTAGGGGGGAACTCCCTAAAATTTTCCTGCAGGAAACAGCATGACAGTGGGGGGCAGGGCCTCGACCCCCATGACCTGGGACATCAGGCTCCCTCGGAGCTGTGGCCCCAGAGCTGCAGTGCAGGGAGAGAGAAGCAGCTCGGCCCGGTGAGCTCTGGGTCCTCAGCCCCTGAAGACCTGCTCCCGAGACGAACTAATTCCCACACCCAAATCTTGGTGCCCTTGCAGGCAATACAGTGCTTTAAGGGCCAGGCACTCGCCAGTGACCTCACCTATCCCAGTGTGGGGGAGGCAGGCTCCCCGCCACCAACCCTCACGTGGAAGGGACACCGGGGAAGAGCCTGGCCACTCACCAGACTCTCGGCAGTCAGTTCCGGTAGCTCGTGCACCACGCAGTGAGGGTAATCCAGGACAGAAATGCTGCGGAGGGCAAGAGAAGGCAGGCGCCCGCCGTGAGCCAAGGCTGGGGTCTGGGCAGCAGCTGTGACTGGGCTGGCCCCGGGCTCTGCCCCTCACTTGCTGGAATGGAAGTGAGACTGGACCCTGTCTGTACCGCCCTGGTTCCCCCAGCTCTAAGATGAGGAAATACCTGCTCCAAGGGGACTTGTAAGGCCCCTCAGGCCAGAGACCAGCTTGTAATCTCACAAGGGATAGAGACCCTGCTTTCCCAGCAGCAACCAATCTGGGGCCTGGGGCCTGGGGGCTGGGGGGCTGGGGGGCTGGCGGGAGGTGGGGAGACGTCTCAAGGCACTGAATTTAGGCCTAGCCCCTGCGGGGACAGCGTCTGGCTGACGGCTCACCCTACGACGCTCCACACCGACACACAGGCACTGTCAAGTACGGCTGGCACCCGGCGAGAGGGGTGGGGGTTAAAGTCAGCAGACGGGGCATGACAGTGCACGTGGCTGGCTGAGCTCCCAGAGAGAACAGGCAGCCTGGCTGGCACAAAAGGACAGCGAGGGCAGCCCTGGAGCCCAGGACGAGACCCTTCCCACCCAGGCACAGACCGAGTCACCAGTCCCCAGACTAGCTGGAGAGCTGGACTCAGATTTCATGGGGAGGGACTGTGTCTCATCCATCTTTGTGTCCTGAAGCCCCGAGAGCGCTAGAGTGTGGGTGCTGAGTGGGGCTCAGTGGGAAAGGCCTGCAGGGAGCCCTGCCGACTGGCCACACCCGCCCCTCCTGATCCCTGGGCCTTATCACCTGTTCTTGGCAGTGATGTAGGACATGATGTTTTGATTGAAGAACTTCAGAATCAAAGGGATGCAGTTGGCGAACACCAGGTGCTGGGCCATGTATTCAAACTGAGACCAATGGAAAAAAAGCAACCATGACCTTTGGGACCTCACCATCTTTCCTCCGGTGACAAAGGCCTTGGTTGGAAGACTGAGTCTTAGAGCATTCACACAGAGCTCAAGGGCGTCCGACAGCCAAGGCCTCCGCTCTTCGGGGCTAGAGGAGCAGCACTGCCCAACGCCCTGGCCCAGAGGACAGGAAGGCAGGCAGGCCTTGCAGGTACCTGGTAGACGTGGTTCAACTTAAAGTGCTTCAGCAGCAGCAGCAGGACAGCGGAAATGGCCTTAACAATGACCTCTTTGTGGCGGTTCACGTCCACGCCCAGCTTCATGCTCTGCAGCACTGTGGTGCTGGAAGCACAGGCGGCGGGGTGAGCCGGCGGTGTGGCTGCGCCCTCCCACCTGCCTCCTGCCCCCCGCCCCCAGCTCAGAGCGACTTTCTTCCTGGGGATGCCCAGATCACATTTCTGGCCTATTCCTCTGCTCTTCCTCCAGCAAGGAACCTCTTTTTCAAGGTCTCCCCTAAGCTTCTGCCACCACAGAAGCTGCCTTCCTCCGACGTGCTCCGTGGAGTACCTCCACACTGAGATGTTTCGTGTTATGGGGGAGACAGGTTCTGGGGTCAGAGAAACTTACGAAGCACTGAGTTAAATCAGTTTCTTCCTTTTTTAAAAACTCATTTTTCAATTGCACTTATATAGTATTATCTTAGTTTTAGGTGTGTGACATAGTGGTTAGACATTTAAACCAGTTTCTGAATTCAGAACGTCTGTCTCTGGACCCCCTGCCCAGGGGCCATCACGATGGCCCAGTGTTCTGTGACACCCCCCCAGGTACTAGCCGGGTCCTGCCTCTCCCTCCCCTGGCTCTCACGCCGCACACAAGGAGCCCAGCCGCCAGGGAGCTGGGCGGTCTCACAGCCCGGCAGGGCACCAGGCCAAGGCCGGGTCCCTCTCCAAGGAGAACGTGCTCTTGGCGTGTGCTCTCACATCAGAGGTGCAGTCTGTGGCCCAGGGAGGAGCCCCTGAGGATTCCACCATTGCCCTGAGAGTCACAAATGCCCTGCGTGCCAGCCCACTGGGGAGCAGGAGGGAACCCCTACCCAGCTGAGGCTCAGCCGCTGGCTGGCAAACCGTCCAGTCGCTGAACCTACTCGCCCCAGATGCCCCAATCCCAGAGCTTCGGAGGGAGGGTCTTGGGAATGTCGGCCCAGCCTGATTCACTCGGCAGAGGAGCAAACGGCTCTCCCCAGCGCCACCGGGCATTCGCCCGGCGGCAGAGTCCACAATTGAGTCCAGGCCAGCTGGGCTAAGCCTTCCCTCAACCAGTAAAGCTAAGCATTTAATCCGAGTTATTTTTTCTGCTGACCAGGAACACCCTCAACTTAACCTGCAGAGAAGTTGAGCGCAGAAAAGGAGGCAAGCTAGCAAACACTGGGACCGCTCGCACACACCTCCCCGTTCTGCTGCCCCGACCTGCGCCCTTCGCGGCACCGCGGCACCGCGGCACTCACGGCATCTCCTCGGGCAGGACGTCGGCCAGGATGTTGATCGAGTCTGTTTTGGCCTTCGAGGTGGGGGCTGCGGCCAGCAGGATCTTCAGCAGCGCGATCTGGGGCGGGGGGGAGACCCTAAGACAGCCCGCCCCGGAGCGCCTGGGCGCAGGACGAAGCAGCAGGCGGTCCCCCCGGAGAGGCTCAGGCAGCGGGGTGGGGCTAGAGGGTGCACTCCCAAGTCCAGTGTAGTGGGGACGGCGATGCCATGGCAGGTGCCCACTGCTGGCCACCGAGGGGCACTCACCATGTACTGAGGCAGGCTGGGGAGCAGGCCTTGGTACAGGGTTTCTGCGGGGACTTGCTCGACTTCCTCTTCTCCCTTGCAACACAGTGGTACACACACAAACCCCAGTCCGACCACGGTCTCCCGAGCCAGTTTACGCGCTGGCCGGAGGGGATTCTGTAAGTGTCACTGTCAGTGACGATGGTGGTGGTGACAGCGGGATCTGCCAGGCACTTGCTACCGCTCAGCTAGTCCTCACTACCACTCTGAAGAAGGCGATGTTATTATGCCCATTTTACAGGTGAGGAAACTGAAGTACAGGGAGATCCAGCCTTCTGCTGGGTTGCCACGCACTGAATAGCAGAGCCGGGATTCAGAGGCAGTGACGCTCAGAGTCTGCATTCTTAACCTCTGCACTAGACATAGGTCACCCCACCCCCCAACCCCCGGCCACAGGAGTGAGACCGGGGGCTTTTTGAGGGCAGGCAGCTTCGAGGGCTAGCTTCGAGGGCTAGGCTCAGCACAGAGCCTGGGAAGAGCTGGGGACCCTGCTGGCCGAGGAAGGCCCCGACTCACCCCCGAGAGAGGAGAGCGCAGGTACTCCTCCTCCATCTGCGCCTGGACCTCCGCGATCGACGTGTACTTGTGCTGGAGAGAGGGGACGGGGCGCTGAGGGCTGCGTCGCAGGCCCTGGCTAGCCGCCCACATGCTGGCCAGGGCCGCGCACCGCCTTCCCCCATCTCAGTCTCCTCCAGGAGGGCTCAGCTCCACAACATCCCTCACTAACGTCCCAAACCCAAACCATCTTTCTAAATGAGCACTTGCCTTTAAAACCAGTGCGAGAGCACACAAAAGATTAGAGAAAAGCAAATTAAAGGAGGGAAAGGGGCTTTCAGGTGGCAACAGTGACAGAAAAACTATTAAAAGCAGAATCGAAGTACTTAAGTACTCAGAATCAAGTACCCAGGTACTCAAAAAGCCCAACTATATGGGTCCACTTAGTACTAAAAACTTTAGAAATGTTTCAAAAACAAACATTTATACTCCAGATACGCCTCGAGGAGAGACGTCTCTTCCCCACCCCTGGAGCTCCCTCCCACGTGGAGAAACACGTGTGCTCAACCCCTCGGTCTCTCCCTGCCCCCACATCCCCTCCCCGCTGGCTGGTGCCTGTGGGAGGGGGAACGGGACGCTCTTGGCCCGGCCTCCTCTCTTCTCTCTTCGACCGCAACGGCAAAGCCGCTGCCCTCTCCTGCTCCTGCTCCAGGCTCCGCAGCGCCAGCGCTGCCTGGGCCCGGCTGGCGAGCCGCCTCGCCCTGGAAGTCAGGGGCTGGCCCCCTGCTGCTGCTGCTGTGCGCCTCCTCCCCGTCCAATCACTCCGTCAGCAATAAAGCTGGAGCTGCAGTCCTACTCCTCCATCTCAATAGCCTCAGAGCTTGAGCAAGAAAAGGGGGAGGGTATTTAATGGGCCCCTTAAAACTTCAAAAACTCTCAGGTAATATAATCTTTCTTTTTTTAAGATTTTATTTTCTTTCAGAGAGAGGGGACAGGAGGGAGGAAGAGAGGCAGAGAAACAGCGATGTGTGAGAGATACATCCATCAATTGCCCCTCACACGCTCCCCCACTGGGGACCTGGCCCGCAACCCAGGAACGTGCCCTGACTGGCAATCGAACCGGCGACCTTTTGGGCACTCAACCCACCAAGCCACAGCAGCCAGGGCAGGTAACACAATCGTGAACGAGCCACCAGAAGTCCCCAACAAAAGCTCAGCTAAAACAAGTAAGACCTACAAAGAAGGGCTGTCAGAAGGCCCCGCCCAGCCCTGGGCCCAGGCGCCTCCAGGAGGAGACGCCCTGAGTAACTCGGCCCCTCCCAGCGGGCGGGCTCACTTTCCTCGCTGGGGACCAAACCAGGCCAAAAGCGCACCCGAAGCCACTACCTGTTTCAGAGTCCGGATGCTTTCGTGGATGGGCCTGGGCAGCCCCACCACCGTGCTCGTGTCGCTGGAGAAGAAAGAGGCCTGTGTGAGGCCCGGGCGCCTGTCCGCCGGGGCCCCGAACACCAGAGGCCGGGAGGGCGAACTTCTCGTCGCCTCTCCTCAAGGGGACCCGGGGCGCTCACCTGCCCAGAGTGTAGCCGATGAACTTGCTGCGGCTGCACTCGAGGAACATCTCGATGTCCTTCTCTCTGCCAAGGAAAGAGAGCAGGGTTTGCACGGCACGTTACTCCAAGGAGCCCTGGCTAACAGACTACTGAACGTCCAGGAGCTGTGAGGCTGGAAGAAAAAATCTCCCACAACAGCTTTTCCTTATGGGGAAAAAAAGAAAAAAAAAAAAAAGAACTGAAACCTTCCGTCTATTTTAATGTCTTTCACAATGATGTTGAGTCTATAATCTGAAATTACATGTAACCAGTTTACTTGCAAAATTAAAGTGATGCATCATATTAAAAGCACACTTTATTCAGATATTTACAACTCTGTCATTGGAATTCCTCAAATATTTAAAATCTTTACAACAGTGAGAGCTATAAGCTGCTGATTTTCTCACGAGTCACATTTCCGGTCGCACACAAGCAGTATGTCCTGACGCTCTACTGTGTATTTCCATCACGGGCCCCTGAAAACTGGGGCTTTACCTGGGTTAAGAAAATGATTTTAGCCCTGGCTGGTGTAGCTCAGTGGATTGAGCATGGGCTGTGAACCAAAGGGTCCCTGGTTCGATTCCCTGTCAGGATCTCTTCCCTAACCTAGAATTTTTATGTTAACCATATACGACCCCAGGGCGCGTGAAGATGGGCTCACTGGAACGTCCCTGTTTTCATTTCCCCACCCGTCTCCCCCAGCCCCTAGTCTAACCGAGAGCTAGCTCCTGTTACAGACTCCGGAGCACACGAGGGCCCCTCTGAGCAAAGCCAGCAGGGCCAGCACAGGGTCCTGTAAGGGAGCCTCACCCAAGAGCCAAGGCCGGCCTGTCCCCGCAGTGGACCTCATGTGGAGACGCAGGCCGGGCGCCCGGCCAGAAGGTGTGCGGGCTCTGGCTTCAGGAGCTGAGAGTGTTCCAAGGGTCCGAGACTCACCTGACCTTGGGCGCCCACGGGAGCCCCTTCGGGCAGGTAAGCCTGTCGGTCTGGGGGTGCTGGAGCGGGGGAGGCATCACCTCGTCGCGCTCAAGGGGAAACGTCTCCCCCTCCAGACTGTTGTCATCGTCATTCTCCTCCTCCTCTTCTCGGGCGTCGTCAGCCTTGTAGGGGTCCCGCTCGTTGAAAGCATCCAAGTTGTCCTGCTTTATCAGGGCCTGGACACGGGGAGGGGAGGGAGAGCAGACAGCAGCGCCAACTGAGGACCTACAGAGGGGGGAGGCTGGCAGGGCCGGGACTCAGAAAGGTGGGAAGTGCAGAGCCAAGGGCGGTGGGAAACAGGTCAAGGCTGGGCCCAAATGACATGCCACTTCCTGTCCCAGTCCCTTAAAAATTCCACGTCCCAAGTGCCCACTAAAAACCGGGCCCCTGGACTGGGGACCCAATGTTCCCACCTGAAGGCCCTCATTCTGACGAGCTGTTCAGACACAACTCCCCAGCACGCCTGCCCGAGGACCGAGCCGCCGCACGTGCACCTGCAGAAGCCTCGGGAGCGGCCGGGACCTCTGGCGCCCTCACCTTGTGCTCCCGCCGACCCCGTTTCTGCTGCTGCTCGATCAGGTCGGAGGCAGAGGCGGGCGGAGAGGCGGCCCTCATGTTGCGGATCACTTTGATGCTGTCCTCAGGCAGTGGGGGCAGGCCCAGGAGGGTGCGCTTCTCCGCCTTCATGCTCTGCAGCTCCTCAAAGCCGCCCAGTGTGCACTGCGTCAGACGGGGAGCAGGGCTGTGTCGGCCGCGAGAGCAGCCGGGACCCACATCCCTACAGGACCTCACAACCTCTGAACGAGGGGCCCCCTGCACTCCTGGGGGAGGAGTTCAGCGACGTTGGAAAGGGAGAGGAGCAACAGGGGCTGGCCGAGCCTACCACGCTCGCGCACACGCGCGCGCGCGCACACACACACACACACACACACGGAGCGCTGGGTGTACGACATGCTCTTCAGGTCAATAAAAAACAAACAAAAACGCAGACTGAGGAGCCTAACCCTTCAAGCTCCTAGAAAAACCAGTGAGCCTGTGTGCTTCAGAAGGTGCTCATGCCAGACTTTCCAGCCAGACTGCAAATTCAGCTGACCCTGGAACGATGCAGGGGATGGGGTGCCCACACCCCACGCAGTTCAAAACCCACACAGAGCTGAAGTTGGCCCTCCACCCACTGCGAAACTGCTTGGATTTGAAACTGCGAATCAAAAACACAGCGGACTTTTGAACGTGGGTTTCAACTGCACGGGTCCTCTTGTATTTTAACAACCTGCATATAACTGGACCCGCACAGCTTAAACCTTCGTTGTTCACGGGTCAACTGTCCGTTGCAGAATATTCGAACTAAAAAAAAAAAAAAGGCACCATCTAAACATCACCCTAGAAGCCAGCACTGCCAGCAATTTTTAGACCAATTATTTTCACGGCTTCTGAGCAACTCAGCTTTCCTCTCTGGTTTCAGGGAGGCTCAGGGAGGAGCTACCAGGAGGTGTGGCCAAGATAAAATGTGCAGGCCACTGTGAAGAGGGCGTAACCCCCGGCTGGGCCCCACAGGGCCGGCCCCTTCTGAAGGGAGGGCGGGCGAGCCCCAGGGCAGCGGCAGTCCAAGCCCCACACCTGCCCTGTGCCCCGGCACCTGTGCTCCTCTTCAAGGACATGCTCACCAGCACTGTCTTCCAAAGCAGCAAGAGAACCTTCTTCATGGGGAAGTGAGGGGCGTGGCCACTGCAAAATTTGGTCACCATCCCGAACAGCATGATGGCGAACGGCTCGTGGTTGTACAGCGGGGAACCTGGAGACGGGAAGGCGTCAGGGCCGCAGGCAGGGACAGGCCTCTCCCAAGCCTGCCAGCCTCAGCGACCGGGACCCGGGGTCCCACCTAGCTCGGCCCTGAAGGTCTGCCGCATCGCCTTCCACTCGGCCGTGTCCCCCTCGCACTCCTGGTGAACGGTCTCCACAATCAGGTACATGATGTTGAGCAGGACTCTGGGGAAGAGATGACCGGGGGGCAGGGGTCAAGGGAGCACCCGGCTTGCCCACACCCGAGCGGACATGAGGAAGCCGGAGCAGGAAGGCTGGCTGACATGGGTGCTGTGGCGTCCAGGACACTGAGAGCCACACGGAGCGGCGGGGCTTCCTCCTCAGCCCCATGCCTCCAGGCTGGGACCAGACCTGTTCTTGCCTCCAGAGTCTAGCAAAGTGCTTACTCAAAGCAGGCACTCGGCAAATGGTTGCTGAGCGGATTACTGTGAACCAGAATGGCCAAAAGCACTTATTGCCCTGAGCTCGCTGGAATGAAAACGACACAGAGGGGGCAGTGAGCTGTGGAAGTGGGGGCTGGATCCGCCAAAGCAGGGCAGCGTGGAAGTGAGAACAGAGTGTGGGCACCACGGTGAGAGTCAGGAGCGCACAGGGCGATGCCAGGGACCCTGACTACAGTGGGGACACCACCAACCCCCACTCTGAAAATTTCTAAGTGCACAAGAAGAGACAGACCCTAATCCTCACAAGGAGGGGAAGGTGACCTTGCCCTCGAGCAGCTGCTATTCCTTCTGCATAGACACGAAGCATCATGAACATCAGGACTAACCCTACACAGAGCTGTGCACGAGAAGGTGGGAGCCCACGGGGTCGCATCGGGCGCTTCGTGCAGCACAGAATGCCACAGCGAGCTCTCAGAGGCGCTGTGGTTCTGTCACAGGTGGCTCCACCTGGGATTTCCTCTGGGAGACTCAACCCAGAGCCCCGCACCCCGCCCCGCACCGCGAGAGCCCTCAGCAGGGCCGACTAACCGCACACGGAGCCCAGCACGCCTGCTGGTTCGCGTGTGAGAAGGAACACGCACACAGCACACAGCACACAGCACGAAAACCCAAGGACGCCCCCCAGGCCCCGCTGCCCTCACTGTGGCGGATGCGGCCTCACCTCAGGTCCGTGCTGTCGGCCAGGGAGATGGCCGGCTTCCTCACCGCACTGCTGCACGCGGCGCTGTTGCTGCAGGAGAGACTGGAGTCAGCGCCTCCCCCAGAGGCAGGAGAAGGGGTTCCCCGGCAAGTGCTGCCCCGTCGGGGGAGCACACCACCATGACCTGTGCTTAGACAGCACGAGACGGCACGAGCCGTCACGGGACCAGGGCGTGAGACGTCAGGCCCTGCACCAGACCCTCAAGACTAGGCAGCTCTGTAAGCTCGGCCCCAGCCCCCTCCCCTACCTGCCCCTTGGGAGAACTCACTCTATTTCCATGTTCAGAAGCTCCACCAAAGCGTGGAACGTGCCCACCTCCAGGAGCAGGAAGATGTTGTAGCGCATCCAGGTCTGCACTTCTGCCTCGGAGCCGCACTCCCCGAAGGTGCCTGCGGGCCCAGCGCACAGCTCACTGAGCCCCTCCCGGGTATGGCTGGCCCGTCACCCGAGGGGAGGCGGGGGTCTGGGGGCCCACTCCCACTCAGTACCTTGGGCAACGTAGAGAATGGCCCGGGCCACCCTGAGTCTCTTCTCCCTGGCGGTGACTTCCAGGCCGTCCAGGAGCCTCATGGCATGGGTGCGGTGCTGGTTGGTGTCCAGCTCGGTCCACTTCTTGTCTGTCACTGCAGGGCAAGAGGTCGGTGACACCTGAGTCCAAAAACCCTCACAGTGGACCTGACACCAAGTTCGCCCACCAAATTCTGGACTGCCACGGGACGAGAGAACTCGGAAAGATCAGTTACTCTCTACCTAAGGGTAAGGACACACTGCTGCCTTATGGATTTCAATTTCCAGACTGAAAGAATGCTGATTTTGGTGCTGCAAGTTTAATTACATCAACTGGCCTTTCCCCCCAGCACTCACACTCTGAAAAGCCACCACCAGCGTTTGCAAGCCCACCCTAATGTCGCATCCGGCCTGGAACAATCACAGTTCAGCAGGCTCCGCAGGCTGCCCCAGGACCGGGGTGTTCAGATGCAGTGAGACACCCTGAGACCCTCGGGACACGGGCTGGAAGGACCGGAGAAGCGCAGGGCGCCGCTCACCGTGGGTCCGGAAGTCCTCCTCAAAGCACTTCCGGTTCATCAGGAACTCGGGCCCTTCCGTGTAGCTGTAAAGCTCTGTCAAGAACACAGTCCCATCAGCTCCGTGTCCACACTCCCACCAGGTCTCACGTGCAGCAGAGACTATGTTTTGTGACTCCTAAGGGGGCCTCGGTGTCCTGACGAACAGGATGGAGAGCAGGCTGGCTTCCCCGGCAGCTGACCACCAGAATGCCGGGCAAGCACAAACGCGGGCATGTCCGGTCTGGGGCGCATGATCCCACCACGCCATGCTAGAGGCTGGCTGCCGTCACAACACGTGTCTCTCACGTGGCGGCCCTCTCCTGGAGAGGACCTGTGCTTCGGGGCTGGAGGAGCAGCTCAGCAAACCCCAAGTCACACACGCACGGCAGGCGTGCCCAGATGCAGGCACGCTTGTGGGGAGTCAGCACGACCACTGCTCTAGGCGAGACTGCTGTCGGGGACAGCACGTGGCCAAGGAGCGTCTCCGTCCACAGCCGACTGAGCTGCGCACACAGAGACGCTTCACCCAAGGAAAGGACCAGCCACAGCCACGAGATGCACGAGACTCGAGGCCAGTAACTAGCCCGTTTTACACACACCATTACTAAGACTAACTAGGGGGAATGGACTCCCAGATAGCGTTCTCTCTTAATTTTGTTAAAGACCAAGAAGGAGAAAACACCCCCAAGTAACACGAAGGTGCAGGCTGTCTACCCGAGAGCTCTGCGGCCCACTTGTCTGTGTCGGCGTACTCGAACTCCAGGTCTGGGGACTCGGAATAGCCCTGTTGAGAAGAGCAGAGAGACAGAGCTGACAGGTCGCCGAGATCCCAGAGACACTGCTGTGGGAAGGGCCACAGCCCCCACTTCTCCGATGTTCCACCACGACACTGTGCCTCCCTGGCCGGCGCAGGCCCGGCAGAGCGCCCACCCTAACTCCCGCAACACACAGAGGCACGTGTGCGAGCGAAGTGCCTGCCCCTCCGGGAGACCGACGTTCTGTCAGAGGGGGAACTTGGTCCATTTTGCTCCCCAGTGGTTTCACAATGCCAGGCACATTATTTGGCATGAAGGAGTGAATGAATGAATGAATGAATGATGGTCTAAACTACACAAAGCTTCCGTGCATTCTGGGCAGTGAATGACCGTTCCACGTGGCGCTCAGATTCCAGAAGCCCCCCTTCTTTCTGGCTAGTGGGCTACCCACAGCTCAGGACGGAATGAATACTGACACCCCCAGCCTTCCTGCCCTTCCCTCAGCTTTCGGTGAGAACTGACAGATGGAGAAGGCAGCAGCTGAACGGAATGGCTCCCCTCCCGGCACAGGAGAGAAAGTGGGCAAAGAGAATCTTTTTATTGCTGCGCACAGGTGACCACTGAGAACACATCATCTCGGAAGGCTTATTCTTGGAGGAGAGAAGTGGAGAAGGAGGCAAGTCCTCAGGCTTGATTACAAGCCACCTGGGGAGACAAAGACCACCCACAAAACGACACACAGCACAGCCAGACGCTGAGCAGCAGGAGGAACCTGACCCCCCACTCAGAGGCAGCAGAGGCGCACCTGCACGAGGTCCTGAACTTCAGTTCCGTTTGTGGCACGGGGTGACAGAATCTGCCTGGAAAGTTTCCAAGCACTAATCACAGTGGGGGGGCGCCCAGCAGGCTCTCACCAAGTGTCCACCTCCCCCTGCAGGCCCTGCTCAGGCCCCCAGCCTGCAGATCTCAGCTGGGAGCTGAGGCGGCCTCGCTATCTCTAAGAAAACACATTCAGACAGGGCTCTCAGCTTAAATGTGCCCCCGACTGACTTTCCTGGTGCTGAGCCCACAGGGGAAGTACAGGGTAGGAAGAGACATTTAAATGCATCAAACGCTATTTATTTGACCACTCACAGCTACTTAAGAAAAGGTAAAACTCTTTCTTCACAGATGTCCCCCACCCTGCAAAAGGGCTCCTTAAGAGGTCAGTTTCTTCCCTTTCTCAAATAATTCACTTAAGAGTTCAAGGAATGTCTGCTTTGGACTTGCCAAGTTTTGACATGTTTTCCCAGAGGTTCGCCCTTGCCAACAAAAACCAAAGCCTGACTTCACAGGTCTGAAGGCAGTACCACCAGGTGTTGATATGACCTGGGGCATTATGCATTCCCTCTCAATTCAATAAGCGTCTGACTGATGACCCTCCCAACTGCCTCGGGGGAAGGGGAGACCCCCACAGTAAGTACTCTGGGAACAGGAAGCCCTAAATCGCTGGGACGTGAGTGTCTTCATTCATGAATTCCACAATGGGAGGCAGTGGGAGGAATTCTTTAACTCGGGTGAGGCGACTCACCCAGATTCCAGCGTCTCGGGAAGGAGAGGAATAGCCATTAGCAAAAGAGAAGGGCACGCTGAGCCCTCACTCCTGTTTAAAATGTGTATTTCTGATCTTTCACAAGAGTTAGGCATCGGGCGCACCGGGCACACCAACCCCAGGCACTGTCGCACCGTGGCCTGAACCTGCCCTGGCTCGGGCCGGATGGAAGGGTTCCCCCTCTCCTACTCTCGCAACCTGGCGCCGTAGCACCATTGGTGATAATTACCTCCATCCGGCTTCCAGGGCCCTTCCCCACCCGCACACGCCGGCCACCGCGCGCTGTGGCACCCACAGGACCAGAGGCAGAGAGGACTCGGGACCGAAGGTCTGCCGCCTGGCCCCCTGGAGCGCAAGCGTGCCGACTCCTCGCCCCCAGAACTGGGGTGGAGGCGGCTTCCCAGACGCTGGGGCTCCGAGCGCGCATCCGCAGCTCCGGTCTCGGAGGAGCAAACGAGCAGCCACCGGCTCCCGGAGGTTCTCCCGGGCAGTGGAGCTCGGGGAGCGGACCCCGGCTTCACGCCCCCGGCCCCGGAGGTGCCAGCCTTACGTCCTGCTCCTTTCGCCCTGAAATGACAACTCCCCTGTCAAACCCTAGCGAACCCTCCGGGAAACCCAGCTGAGACCCGAGAGCTGCCGCTGGCCCGGGTCCCCAGACACAGCCCGCCGGTGCTGGCCTCGCCCCCCGAAGCTTCTGACCTCCGAGTCTTTGCGCTGGTTGCGGTTGAACTCTCGGGTTTTGCCGCCGGGCAGGAGACCCCCGCCGGCCCGCGGTGCCCCGGGTGGCTGCTGCGCGGCTGCCGGCGGCGGAGGTGGCGGCGGCTGAGGCTGCTTGTTGTTCATGATCAGCGGGCCGGGACCGCCGCCTGCCGGCTCCATCTTGGCTCTTCCACACCCCCGGCTCAATTCCCGTACAGTATCTGTGATGCAGCTCTCGCGAGATTTCTTCCAGGAACGCTCTTCAGTCGCCATATCAAGTGTGGCAGCTAGTGCTTGAAGCCATCTTGGCTGCCCAACACCTCGCGAGATTCCCTCGGCTTGAGCTTACTTTTTTCGGTTTTCTTAGGTTCCTATTTCAAGTCAGTCCCAGTTAGATGTCCTTTTATCTGTGAGACCTCCCTGAGCCCCTTCAATCATTTCAGTCGTCCACAGCTTCCTTTAACTTGGCTTTGCATCTGTCATAGTGAACCAAATGGACATGTTTCCAGTCTCCAAGGAGTTTACTTTCAAATGGGGGAGAAAAGCTAAACAAATGAATAAATCAATAAAACAACTGCAGTTGTGACAGACAGTCATTCATCATTCATTTAACAAACACTTAGAATTTCTCCTCTATGCTCGGTCAATTGCATCACACAGTGCCCGTGGGAGAGATAGCACACGGATATATATTAGAGACGTAAGTGCAGGTAAGAAACAAAAGGCAGTGGTGATGGGGGAGCATGGCTACATGAGGTAGGCTGCCCAGGGAAGGCAGGCCTGAAGGTGTGACCTTGAATGGGTTCTGAAAGGAGGGTGAGAGAGAGCCCTGCAGAGATTCCCGAGGAGGCTGCTGGAGCAGCGGGACCCGTTCCCTGCAGAGGCTGCTGGAGCAGCTGGACCGGTTCCCTGCAGAGGCCCTGAGGTTAGTGTGGCAGGAACTGAATGAGCCAGGGGAGCACTTGTAGATGAAGGCCAGATAATGCTGGGCCTCGCAGGGCATGGGAAGGAGTTTGAATTTCATTCTAAGTGAAATGGAAAGCCACTGGAGGTGTTAACCGGGGAGGTGTTAGGGTCTGATGTTTAAAAGGCCAATTTGACTGATTTTGGAGGAGAGATTGAAGAGATGCAAGCGTGGATGGAGGTTGACAGATCAGGAGATTATACAGATGGAAGTGGTGGTTGGTGGTTTGTACCAGGATGGAGCGTTTGGGTTGATATATTTCTATATTGTGTAGGTTGATTTGACAGGACTCACTGAAAGGCTGGACTCCTACCAGCAGGTTAGAGAGGAATGAAGAATGAGTCTTAAATTCTTAGCTTGAGAAACTGGGTATGTGGTTTTATTTCTCATAAAAATAGGGATATCTGGGAGAAAGAAAAACTGATTTGGGGGGAAGATCAAGATTTCTGTTTTGCACATGTCAAGTCTGAGATGCCCAGTAGACAGCTTAGAGGTGGTGTGCAATCTTTCTGTTACCACGCTGAGAAAGCCTTAAAGGCATTTTGTCCATCTTTGTCTCTCCAGAACCACATCTCACTTGGCTGCTCCACACCCCCAGCTCAATTCTCGGAAAGTCTCTGTTGCGTGATTTCTACCGGAACCCCTCCCAGTAGCTGTTTTAAGGTAAATGAGCATTTCATCCAAGCTGGGCTGGACCAAGTTGATACGAAAAACTAAGGGATTTGCAGAAAAAGGGCCAATGCTGAGAGGCTTCTTAGATAAAGTTAACAAATCCCACGCAACTGACATCTAGTTTTAATGGCCATAGTTTGGCCAAGTTCTAAGACTGACCTACCACAAACTCTAATCGGGGGTTGGGGGGTGCGGATGGAGATTTAGACTTTTAAAGACTCTACACTATGTCAGCTACGTTCAGAATAGGAAAGACTTTGGTTCGGTAATTCCACTTCTAGTAATAGATCCTAAGGAAATAATCAAAGTTTTAGACAAAGATACAGGTCCATTGATGTTTCGGGCAGTGGTATTTTCAATAGTGTTAAGTTGGGACCAACAAAAAAGAAAGTGGACTTCATGAGAAAAATTTAAATTTGTGCATCAAAAAGACACTGTCCAGAATTAAAGGGCAACCTACAGAACTGGAGAAATGTTTCCGTATCCCATATCTG
The DNA here is from genome assembly GCA_028533065.1 of Trachops cirrhosus. Taxonomy (NCBI): domain Eukaryota; kingdom Metazoa; phylum Chordata; class Mammalia; order Chiroptera; family Phyllostomidae; genus Trachops; species Trachops cirrhosus. Next base: position 6,967,612 of record CM052551.1, on the reverse strand, counting down.
ATGAGGGATTAATATCCAGAATACATGGAAAACACCCAAAGCTCAACAAAAACCTGAACAACCATATTTAAAAATGACCAAAGGACTTGAATAGACATTTGCCCAAAGAAGACATACAAATGGCAATAAGCATATGTGAAGACGCTCAGCATCACTAGCATTAGGGAAATGCAAATCACGAATGCAGTGCAATACCGCTTTATAGCCATTTAGTGGGGATGGCACTATCACAAACCAGAGAACAAGTGCTGACAAGATGTGCAGAAACTGGCGCCCTCCTCGGGCACCGCGGGTGGGAGTGTAGAGCGGTGCAGCTGCCGTGAAACGAGGTATGGCTGCCCTGCACACAAGTCAAAAATAAAGTTGCGACATGATCCGGCAATCCCACTTCTGAGCATACACCCAAAACAACTGAAAGCGGGGTTTGAAGAGTCATTTGTATGCCTGTGTTCTCGGCAGCATTATTCACAATAGCTAAACAGCAGCCCATGTGTCCACAGATGGAGGAACGGATCAGCGAAAGGGGGTAAAAACACACAATGGAACATTATTCAGCCTATAGAGGGAATTCCGCAACATGCTATACCGTGGATGGACCTCAAGGATATTATGCTGAGCGTAATAAGCCAGGAGCGAAGAGACAAATACATATGGTTCCACTTTGTACGAGGTACTCAAATTCTTAGAGACAGAAAGTGTACTGGTGGTTGCCGGGGGGCGGGGAGAGGGAAGTGGGAGTTGGTTTTTAATGGGCATAGGACTTCAGTGTTACAGATAAAAAGAGTTAAGGATGGATGCTGGCGATGGTTACACAGCAATGGGAGAGTAGCCCTGGCTGGTGTGGCTCAGTGGGCTGAGCACTGCTGGCCTGTGAACCAAAAGGCTGTCACTCAATTCCAACTCAGGGCACACGCCTGGGCTGCGGCCCAGGTCCCCAGCTGGGGGCGTGCGAGAGGCAACTGATTGATGTTTCTCTCAACCCATCAATGCTTCTCTTGCACATCAGTGTTTCTCCCCCTTCCTCCCTCCTCTCCCTCTCTGCAAAAATAGATTTTAAAAATCTTTAAAAAAATAATGTGAATGTATTCAGTATCACTGAACTGTATGGTTAAAAATGCTTTAATGGCAAATTCTGTTACATGTACTTTTCCACAAAATTTTCTAAGTTAAAAAAAATCAATTGAACGTTTGTGGGGGAAGATGGTAGGGGTTAGAGCTGGTTCATATTATTTAGTTATATTTGCATATGACATTTGATTTTGAGAGGAAAATGAGAAAAAAGACCTCATTCACTAGGCATTAGAAAGCCCCACACAGACAAGGAAAAAGCCCCAAGTGCTAATTCGCTCCCGTTCTACGAGTGCCAGAGAAAGACAGTACCTCCCTTATCACATCTTAGCATTACACTTGAGATAAAAGTCTTTGCTTGAAAAAGATGGACAGGAACCCATCCCCTCTGTTGACAAATTCCCTTGGAAGCAGCGGGAAGAGGTGGTGCAGCTCAGAGATGGCAGCTTGCTCTGTTCACCCAGTTCAAGCTCCTCACTAGACTTCCCAACTAGGTCAAGTGACCCTCCGGAAGTAATGTGCCCGGACAGAAATACAGAGGCGAGGGAGAAAATGGCCCGTTTTCGGTGTGGCGTTTATGCGCTGACATGGTGGAATTGGCGAGTATGGGTGAGAATTTTTGTGATTGAAAACGGGCCAAGTCCGGAGCACAGCAGCCCAGCCACGGCTCATCAGTGAGCCCGGGGACCCCGGTCGTGGGAAATCTGCAGACCGGCTCTGGCTTCCAGAAGCAGGTTCCCTGGGTTGCCAGGACTTGCGTTCAGGAGGTGCGAGGAAGGTCATGGCACCTGCAGTTTGGGTGTTCATGCCCATGCTGTTTCTTCTGCTAAAAGAATCTTTGCTGAGAAATGGAACTCCTGGAAAAACTGCCTGAGAGTACCCTGGGGAGCCTCAAGGTAACTTAGGAGAAGGGCCGCAGGGAGCCGGAAAGACCTGGGGTCAGACCTTAGCTCTACCTCTCACCCCCACTGCGACTGTGGAGATGTTCAACTTCCCCACGGCCCTGAGAGTCTGTCTCTCCCTGTAGGGTCTGAGACAGAACACAGGAATTTGTGTTTTTAAAAGATTTTATTTATGTTTAGAAAGAGGAGGAGGGAGGGGAGAAAGAGGGGGAGAGAAATATCAGTCTGTGGTTGCCTCTCACACACCCCCAACCAGGAGCCTGGCCCACAACCCAGGCATGTGCCCCGACTGGGGATCGAACCAGCGACCTTTGGATTCTCAGACCGGCACTCAGTCCACTGAGCCACACCAGCCAGGGCAGGAATTTGCATCTTTAACCAACCCTACATGCAGCTCCAACACCAGAAACCTGGTTTGGGGCTGTTTCCTACAAGCGATGTTGCCCAGGGTTGAGCATGGACCCTGGAGCCAGACTGTCTGGGTTAATTCCAGCTCCACCAACTTAGGAGCAGAGTACCTTGGGCAGGTCACTTCACCCCGCTGCCTCAACGTCCCCATCTGTGACACGGGGATAGCAGTGGCACCTGTCTCAGGGGAATACTGAGGGTCAAGTATGCTAACTGTGTGAAGCATACAGGATGGAGCCGGTCACACAACACGATACAAGTGTTATTATTCTAGAGCCACAAGCCTTTGAAATTTGAAAAAAATTCTAAACAATCAAAAAAATTTCCCTGGTTTGGCCAAAACTACTTGGCATCAAAACCTGATCTGGCCCTGACTGGCGTAGCTCAGTGGATTGAGCGCGGGCTGCGAACCAAAGCATTGCAGGTTCGGTTCCCAGTCAGGGCACATGCCTGGGTTGCGGGTCAGGTCCCCAGTGGGGGCCACATGAGAGGCAACCACACATTGATGTCTCTCTCTCTTTCTCCCTCCCTTCCCCTCTCTAAAAAATAAATAAAATCTTAAAAAAAAAACAAAAACAAAATCTGATCTGAACTGATAGGAGGCTATTAATAGTTGTTACTCACCCCCTTTTCTATAAATATCAATAAACTTACTGAAGAAATATGAGCTTATTGACATTTGATATTGAATGCCATTCCACATCCCCCTAATAGGCATTACCTAATATACTGTATATTCATCTATTTCCTAATAATCTGAAATATTGTCAATTTCAAAACACAAGGGGTTCAGAGAAGGGATTGTGGATTTATTTTCCTTTGTTGGCCAGAGACAGTGAGAAGATGCGCCATCTGCTGGTTGAAGTGGAGAACCACAGCCACAGGATAAGGGGAAAAGGCCACAGGATCACAGACAAGCACCATCCAGAACAATTCTTTTTAGAGTACATTTTAAAATGCCTTCAAGGGCTGCTGTGTGGGCAAAGACGTCATCTCGGTTAAAAAATAATTCAATTTATTAAAGTAACAAATTAAAAATACTACTCTATGCTTTTTAAAGTTCAGCTTATAGATCTTATAAATCTAGCAAACGTTCATCACTATTAAGGAGACTCTGAATATCCAATTTATAAACATAAACTCCTTTAAACATTTCCAAATGCACTTATACACTTAATATATTTGATTTCCCTTGTTTTGAGCACTTCAATTCCAAACCAAATGCAAACAAAAATACAAAAATACTATTATTAATAAAGTTCTAAGTGTCTAGTTCCCAATAGTACATAAGTGTATATATATGCGTGTATCATTAAATGCAACTTAAAACTGGTCATGAACTCTAAATTTATTACTGTTACACATTCTACATCAAAATCATACATTCCTTCCCAGGTAATTTTCAAGCTGCTTCATCAGTTTGCGGAGACTCCCCAACCCCAGAGCAAACCCTGGCCAGGACGCAGGTGGATTAGCCTCTGCTGCCCCCCTCTCAGCGCCTGCTCTCACAGACACCCCCTCTGCTTTCCTACTAGCCTGCAGGTCCCACGCCTCCGACATGCCTTCCCTTCATCACCAGCCCGGCCTTCACGCCTGGCTCCGCAACCTTTTTTTGTTCAGGGCTGGAGTGAAAACATGTCTGACTCCACGGCCGTCTGGCTGGAACGACTCAACGCTGCCGCTGCGGCACGCGGTGGCCACAGACGTCATGTACCGAGCGAGCAGGGCTGTGCTCACAACTTCTGAAATCTGCATTTGGACTTACGTGTGTGGGTAGAGTCTCACGGAATTTAAAAAACACCCCCTTTACCAGTCTGCACAGAAGTCATCACCATTGGGACCGATTTAACAAAATGGAAAAGGTATTACTTTTGAACAGTTTTTTAAAAAGATTTTATTTATTTTAAACAGAGGGGAAGGGAAGGAGAAACGGCGGCGGGGGGAGAAACATCAATGTGTGGTTGCCCCTTGTGCGCCCCCCACTGAGGACCTGGCCTGCAACCCAGCCAGGCGCCATGACTGGGAATCGAACTGGCAACCCCCTGGCTCAAGGGCCAGCGCTCAATCCACTGAGTCACACCAGCCAGGGCAGAACAATGTTAATAGATACACGTCACATCAGAAGACACGGTAACCACTTCAGAGACGGGAGAGGAGCTTAAGCTCATGTAACTCTGGAGACATGCTTTAAGGTAAAGAGTTAGGTCCAGGTCTTAGAGGGGTCTATGCAAGTGCGGAGCCCTGAAGTGTAAGCAGCAGGTCTGCTTCTCGAAGACAGTGAGCGTGGAAGTGCCTGGCACAGAGCGGGCACTTAGGGTACCGAACTGAAGACATTACTGCGAACTCGGACTCCAGCCCGCTGCCCTACATGCTGGGTCCTAGACAAATCTCTACCAGGTGCTGCTGACTGGCCCGTGACTTGTCCTGGCCTAGAAAACAGGTTCCAGCGAAGTTTCGTTGTTCAACCAAAAACAACACAGACACCCAGTAAGGTCTCATCATTTTAATTGACTTTAATGATTATTGCTCATCTGCAAGGATTAATATTGCATTCATAAAAATCATTCAATACAAAATAAACTTGTTCCTCCCAAGTTGCTCTCCACATGCTCCCTCTGATGCCATTCTTCCACGGTGCCCTTGTTGCATGGCTTGACAGAGACGAAGCCCTTACCTACTGTTCCCATGGACACAGTAACAGACACAGGAGCAGGGGCAGGCCAGAGGGCGGCAGGACCTGGGCCCCCTCCCTCCAGCAGAGCTGACGTGATGGGTACCCCTGGTGGCCAGGTTACTTCCCCTAAAGGATGTGGGGTTCTGATTGGCTGGTTACGTGCCCTGGGAAAAAGGGCTTGAACCTTTAGCATCTACAGAGAAGCAAGCATGGCCATACTGGCAAGGAGTGGGAAGGGGCTGGGTGGGCAGAAACAGGAGGAAAGGGAAAGAAGTTTGGCAAAACCGTAGTTCCCTGCCAGGGAGCGGCAGGGCAGAGTGAACGCTTTCCTTTCTCATATTCCGGTTTCCACGTCGGTGTCTCTACGCGATGGCGGTAGAGAAATGAAGATTCCTAGTACCCAGCACTAACACCTGACCCAATTTTGAAGGATCGCAAGCAAGGACAAGTTGAGGACTTAGGATCCTGGGTAATTATACGGTAAAGCTCAGGAGCACGAAGCTCAGTGGCCATGCGGAAGTGCTGGAGAGCAGAGGCAGGGCCACGGCCACGCCCCTCTGACCACTGGAGCCGCCTGGGAACCCTTTCACAGCGCAACCAGGCGCTCTGGCTGCTTTCCCTGCACACAAACCGCCCTTGAAGATCTTAGTTCAGAAAGCTTGTGGCACGTGTCAACCAAAGCGGTCCCACCTCTGTAAAACTAACGTTACATGGGGCCGAAGGTCCCGCAAGGTCTCTGCGGCTGGCGTTCCCTCGCCGTGGCCCAGCACATCCTTCCTCCTCCCCCCACAGCCACCTCCCTTTACGTGGTTTAGGTTGCAGAAGCATAGCTGTCCAGAAAGTTGCTCTTGAGGGACAAATCCTAAAAACAGAGCTCAGTGCTGCATACTGAGTAAAGGCCCAGGAAATTCGCCTGCAGCACAAGCTGTATGTGGCGGAGCTGACAGAATTGGCTGTTATGACCCCAGTTCATTTTGAAGCTACAAACTGCAGGCTAGGAACAGGGATTTATCCGAGTTTGAGACCAGCATCTCTCCAGACTCAGCTCTGCCCTCTTAGCTCCAAAGCTTTAAAAGAGAAACCGAACCGACTAGCCACCCACGCAGTTTCTCAGCATCAAGACTAAACATGTGTCTTACGTATTTTTTGTACAACAGAAATAAATGCTGGGGGACGAAATTCAACTTAACAGAGGGCAATCTGGTTAAAAACCTGAACAATGAGAGGGTCTGGCAGGAGTGGAGGAAGGGCTGTCCTAACCCGAGTGGGCCCCGGGGTCTGAGCAGGCAGCACCCACCAGCACACCGCTCTGGGCCGGACGCGGCACCTCCACACAGGAGGCAGGGCGGGACATCTGGGGGTAACGTAGACCACCTACGTCTGACCTGCCTGGCTGGCAGGTCCCTTCCCTGCTCCTCGGAAGAAGTCAAAGAGCACTGATTTCAGCAGCTACGCAATGGGCTCTTTTAAGGCAATTTAGACATTGCAGATTGTTCCACCTAGAAGGTACCTTACACTTCCTGTTACTAAGGTACCCAATTAAGACTAAGTCCCCAGAAATGGTGAAGAAAGAATCACCTTTCTGGGTTCGGAGAGTAAAACCCTTCTTTAGTGACTAGAGTGAGGACCCCTGAACCCCAGTTTCATCTAAAGAGCCACGAAGCAAGTTCCCGTGCCAAGTTCACTTGGACAGTGAGATGAAAAACAAGAATGAAGTCACAGGAAGAACACCAAGAGGAAAGGAACAGGAAGAAAATAAAAGTGATCTTTAAAAAGCTTTCTTTGAGAGCTGTGTGGTTCGCGTGGGCTGGTCCTCGGGGGGTATGGTCCGTCAGTATCTGGAAAGAGAGAGACGGGCAGCTGGGCACCGCGCCTTCCGTGGGCCTGCGCTCCGAGGGGAGAGGCAGGAGCAGGCACGCAGTCCAGGGCCCTGCTCCGGCCCAGGCTGGCGATCCCTGCGGTACCTTCCCCGTGCTTCCGCGGAGGTTCTGACATTTCTGACAATGTCACCTCCTGCTCCCTGATAATACGAGTCAGTGGTTTTCTTTCTCTTTCTGAGTCAGCAGTTTTCGGCTTGACTACACATTCGAATAATCTGGGGAGCTTCTACAGAATAAGTCGAGGCCCCATCCCAGCCCAACTGTATGAGAATCTCTAGGGGTGGGGCCCAGTCTCCAAAATTGTAGAAAGTTTCTACTTCTTCGCATCTGCTGAGAGAGAGACTGTCCCTCTGCCTGCCCTGTTAGTTTGGGGCAGGATCCCGAATGCTTCCAAACCAGGGGTAACATCAGCTCTGTTTGGGAAAGCTGGCTAGTCGGCTTGGCTTAGTACCAGGGAGAACTTCTCACGCGCTTTCCCCCAAGTTACCTGTAATAATTCGGTTTGAATGGCCCGTTTTTGTTGAGTCCCAGATATTTTGCTTGGTCATCTGTCAGCTCTGTCAGGTGGGCATCAAAGGATGGCAGGTGCAAGCTGGCCACGTACTCATCTAGGAAGAACAGAGTGACAGGGGAACAGACTCCACTTCAAATCAGCCTCTGGGGGGTGACCGCTCCTATTTCCTTCTGAAGCTTTTAGAGAAAGGACGAGGGATGGAACAACTCCGGGAGAATTTACAACTCGAAAATTTGCTTACTTAAAAAACCCTTGACACACTGCCTTTCTAAAGCAGGGTATTTCCCCCAATTTCCCAGAGTGCATTTAGAAAGCCCCTTACCAAGGTGACAAATTGGGGTGAACGTGCACCTCCCCGTCTTTCTCTGGCAAAGCTTTCGGCTTTGCCTCAGTGGCCAACATGCCACAAACGACTCTCGCCTTCCTGCAGCAACTTCTCAGCTGGGCCACAGTCACATTATGCGTCCAAGCGGACGCTGGGAAGCTCAAAGGGCCTTATGTCTCTGACATTTATTTACGATCAGACCCACAAAGGCCTCCAATCTTAGGATCAAGGATTTCTAAGGCAGCTGGCACACATTTATTACATTGCCATGGATAAGGTTCTTGGGCTTTACTTTTACGAATGAGTTTTTTACAAAAACCAATCTCAGGTGATAAGAACAGTAAGTTTTTCACCTTTAAGAGGTCAGGGTTTTGGGCCGATCAACTATAGTTGGGAGGGGGGCACCACAAAGCAGGAAGGTAAAGAACTGGAGATAATGTATTATTACACGTCACACCAACACAGCACAGCAGTCCCCGAGAATGACGAGAGCTTGTCTATGACAGGAGCTTGTCTGCATGTCAAAGGGCTGATGACCAATAACGACCACACTTGTTTCTCTTCGTCTCATTTTGGCCCCAGCAGTACTCGGGGTGGGGCGGGCAGTGGGAAGGCTGCTGAACTTCCTAAGGCTGCACAGAGTAAGCGCACCCACCCCCACCCCCTCGCTGAGCACTTTCACTCGCCAGCTGTCATTCTTACTATAGTTCTGGGACACACGTAGTGTTGTTATTCTTCACTGATTTAAAAAAAAACACCCCGAGGCTCATGGAGATGAGAACTTGCCCCGAGGCCCAAAAACGTCAGTGCCAGACCAGGGACTAGAACTCTGACTCCCCATCCCATGCTTCTCATGACGCTGCTGTTCCCGAGCCACGCAATGGGCTGGAGTCAGGAGGGGTTCTCCTGTTTCCACTCACCCATTTTCTTGGGCAGCAAGTACACATCTTGCTTGTAGCGCCCCTCAGGTGCATTATAGAGCTCTATCAGTGCCAAAGCCTGAGTTGGGAAAAGAGGGTCAGAAAACCCCAAACCCTTCCGAGCGACACAGCAGGGCCCTCTCCTCGGTGCACTGGTTGAGGCCCAGTTCCACTCACCTCAGGCGGGACGAGCAGGTGGGAGGGTCACGTACCTGTGTGGTGGCTGTGATGGACAGGACAAAGGTGGGGACTGTGGAGCAGCTCAGATTGAGCAGACGGCCCTGAAGGGGGAGAGGGGGCCAGGGTGAGCGGGGTCAACCCTCATGTCCCAGGGTCACGCCAGTCACACCGGTGCAGGGGAAGCCTTGTGCACCCCCCGCCCCCGGCTCAGTGGGTAGAGGAAGAATTAGAGTTCTAGATCAGGTTTTATCTTATTTTCTGCAAGCCCCTGAGCCTGACAAGCTGAAGACTCACGTGCAGCCAGGAAGTAGTATCTTACTTAGTAAAAAGTAGGTATTTTTTTGTGTGATTCTATTTTGGGGACCAGATCGGAGAAACACTGTCACCCAAAGACAGAGGTCAGGGAAGCAGAGGCCCCCGCCCCCAGATCTAACCACACAGCCCGGGCTGCGCTGGCGAAGCCCCGAGGTGCGTACCTCTGCCAGGAGGACGACGCGCTTGCCATCTGGCCAGATGACGTGGTCCACCTGAGAACGGACTCGCTCCCACGTCAGCTCCGGGGTGCGGAGGCTGGTCTGAAAGGCACAGCACAGTGAGGAGCGGGGCTCCCCCGGGGGGCAGAGGGCGAGGCCCGGCCGGCCGCGGATGCACGGGAAGGCTCACCACGTCGATCTCCGTGTTGGAGTGGCCCATGTTGCACACGATGCAGCTGTTCTTCATGCGGTCCAGATGCTCCCGCGTCACTACGTTCTTATTTCCTGAAAGGCAGGGGCGGGGCTGAAGAAAGCGGTGCTGGGGAACAAAGGTGCTGGGCAGCTGTCAGTCAGAACACGGACAGGAGGCCTGCCGGCGCTCCAGAGCATGGGCGCGCTGTGTGCGAAGCCGCGCCGGGCACCAGCCCTTCAGGCTGCATTACCTGGCTGTAAGATGGAGCGGCACAAAGAGCCGCCAGGGAAAGAGGCCCTCTGTTCTGGAAAACGTGTGTGTGCGGGTTCCGACAGCCTCCTCCAGTTCGGAGGCTCTCGCACAGAGCATGCACAGGTCTCACCTTACGTGAAAGCCCGCCTGAGCCCTTCCAAGGCTCAGCCGGGTGACCACTGCGGCACGCGGAGCAGAGCACCGACACTCACCTGTGCAAGTTATCACGACGTCCACTTGCCGGATGACCTCGTTCAGCTTCACCACCCTGAACCCGTCCATGCTGCAAGAGACCGAAGGGCGCTGTGAGCAGAGCACGGGCTGGGCACAGCTGGCCACACGACGAGACGGGCAGATCCCTTTCTGCGGTCAGGTCCAGTGCTCCCCGGGGCGGCGAGAGACACGCCGTGCTCGGCTGCACGCACCGGCCTCCGGGTCCCACGCAGGGAGGGAGGGTGCCAAGCAGCTTGAGGAGCGCCCTGGGGTTACACGGAGGGAGAGCGCAAGGCCGGCCTTCTCCTCCGCAAGGAGTGGTCCCACACCCAAGGGCACACCCAGGGGCACGAGGTGCCGGCCGCGGCCTGAGTGCGTGTTCTCACCAGGCCTGCAGAGCGCAGATGGGGTCGATCTCCGTGATGTAGACTATGGCTCCGAGGGCCTTGAGCGCAGCGCAGCAGCCCTTCCCCACCTACAGAGCACGGGGAAGAGGTCCGGCTGTCAGGTCCCTCAAGGCCCGGGACGGGGCTGGGGGCTCCTGGGGCGGCGGGGAGTGAACTCCTTGAGACCACCAATCAGCTGCCGGGCCCATGCAGGGGGCGCCAACCCGGGCAGGGCAGAAACAGATCCAGATTAGGCTGTGACCCTTCGTCAAACATTCCATATTTCACAGCGAGGGCTGGGGCTTGGGACAGGAAAAGAGACGAAGGGAATGAAAGTGTCACCATTAGGGAAACGAGACCGGGAAGAGCAACTGTCACCTCTCGTCTCTCGGTCCAGAAGGACCTGCTAACGCACTCAGATGCATCGGACCCAAGGACAGCCCAGCAGCTCAGGAACCCTGGCTGGCCATCACTGATGACACGATGAAGTCCCTACACCTGCCCTAGTTTAGAGAGACTCAGCCACACGCCCCTTCGGAGTCTACCCTTCGCTCCCCTGCCGGTCACTCGTGGGGCTACACATTCACTTGAATCAAGTCTCAAAAAAAGTTGTTATCGACGAGGGGAGAGGATGCCAACATGCCCCAAGATGAAGCGGCAAAATCTGAACACTCCATTCATTCTGTACGCCTGTACCCAGGAATCTGCATAAAGGGCTTCTGCTGAATGAGACACAGTATCTAGGAGACACGCTAAGGCTGGGATCGGTGACCCCGCGCTGACGGCGCCCAGGGGGTCCCAGAGAAGACAGGCACCGGCGGCTCCTCACCTCGCCGTAGCCGCACACCACCACTTGTTTCCCACCGAACATCACGTCCGTGGTCCTCTTCAGGCTGTGGGGACGGACAGGGGCTCAGCGCGCGCACTGTGGGCTTGAACACAGCCCCTCCGCGCACAATGAAAACAACTCCAAGCGGAAGCTGGCTGGGCTCCGTGTGAAGTGCGTCCTTTGAAGCCAAAGGGAAACCAGGGGACAGGCCCGGAGCGGTACAGACCGCTACCGCACCGCAGCCCGCGCCCACCGCCCGCCCGGGAGCTGGAACAGCCCGGCACCTCGACCCACCCGTCCAGGATGGACTCGCGGCAGCAGTACAGGTTATCGAACTTCTGTTTGGTGACAGAGTCGTTGACGTTCATGGCTGGCACGCAGAGCTTCCCCGCCTTGGAGAGCTGATACAGCCTAGAGGGAGAGGAAGCCACAACAACGGCAGAGTTAGCCGGTAAAGCGGTACGTGGCAAAATGCGCCCAGTTCTCTTCCGACTCCACGCTGCCCTCCCCAGCCTTGTTCATGCCCAGGGATGTGGGTAAGTACATCCTTGTCATCCCTCCTCACTTCATTTTCTCCGCCTCCACCCCCTTTTTTTGGAAGAAAAAAATATCCTTTCAGTTGAAGAAATTGACTTCTCTTCCACAAAGGGGATGTACTTCCCTAGACCAGCATTTTCCCGGTCTTTACAGAGCCCGCGCCTGCTTCTGACGAGCGAGAGGGTCAGTGACCCTGCCCCGGCCCCCTGTGCGCGAGGCCCGGGCGGCGCACCCCCAGCGGAGAGACACCTGCACGGGGAACTTTCAGGGGCTCTGACGAGTCAAGGGTATTCTGCCCAGTTTACTTTGTGTGGGATGCCTGATGTACAGTCTTACATTAGAATTTTTTCCGGTTCCCAATATAAAACTACAAAACAATATCGAATCCAGTTTTTCAAGACATACTCACTCCCTGCCTCCCTCCCTGGCTCAGAATCACCGTGGGGTCAGTGGGAGAGAAAGATGTGTGAACCAGAGCCTGAAGTAGCTTCCTCTTAGGGTCTCCTCGGTTGTCTCAAGGTGAAAACTCAGGCCGTCTCCTCTAACAAACACTCAGACCGGGCCCCTGCAGGCCCGAAACGCGGCCCCACAGCCAGAGAGAGGCCAGCAGCCGTCGCCAAGGCGAGGGCAGGGGCGGCTGCTGCAGCGTCGGTTACCTGTGAACACCAGTCACGCTCTCTTCCACAATGCCTCGGATCTTCTTAAACACGTTTGGGTACTTCTTATAAACCCAGTGGGTTAAGTCTCCCCCATCATCCAGGATCTACAGAACAGCCAGAAGACTTCTATGGGCATTCAGGCTGCTAGGGCTGGGGGGACCTGTGAACCCACTTTCTGTACTAGAACGACAGCCCTGTACGCTTTGGGAGAATGCTCCTCGGAGCATGCCCTCCTGAGAGCAGGTGTGGACAGTGGAAGGAGTCGAACTTGTTGGTGTGAAACGGTTAAAAGGATTCCCAAGTTTGTTCTAGGCTCTGGTGGCAAGTGTTTAGTCGAGTCCTGAACTAGGCAGCCCCGCCGAATGCAGAAGGAGAGCCGGGGCAGGCAGGAAGGAACAAGAGCCCTCCTCCAGGAGGCACCACGCCGTTTCCTGCCGTTCTGTTCTGCCGTCTGAGCCGCCTGTGCTCGGTCAGCCGCACCCTGCCCCGCCTGCCCACTCAGCGCTCAGACCCTCTCTGAAGAGGTGGCAGGCTGAACGCTTCGGCGACAGAGTGTGCGGGGCAGAGCAGACGCCTGCACCGCTCAGGGGCCCGTGCTCTGAGGGGCGAGGAAACGACTCTGCGGCCGGGGTGCGGGGGGCATGATTACCATGTTGGGCTGCCAGCCGTCCGTGCTCACGCAGCGGTCGATGCACCACCAGAAGTCGTCCTCCGACTCGCCCTTCCACGCGAACACCGCGACCCCTGCACAGACGGACACAGGTCAGCCGGCTCGCCCTGGGGCGAGTCCTGTACCCACGGCGCTTTCTGAGAGCCAGGTGGAGGGAGACTGCCCTGGAGATGCAACCACTCAGGAAGGGCAAGAAGTCAACA
>CM052551.1:6937978-6953826 GCA_028533065.1 Trachops cirrhosus | reverse complement strand
GACAAACACGTCGAAAGCTTACAAGGATTCTATGAAATGTCCCATTTTTAGAGGCCACCTGGTGTCTTCCCTAAAAGCTGTCATCACGAAGCTCCTACCACTGAGCCCGCCACTCTTCCCACCAGAACTGCGGGCGGCCGGGGCTGCCTTCCTACTGCCCCCAAAATGACAATTACTGTCTCTGCCCCGTTGTTGCAGCAGAAATTTTGGTACCTGTCCAACTTCATAAATTTTCCTTCCCATGTTCCATAAAGTTTTCTTTCCTCTTCTAACCTTGGTACCTTAAACCCTTTAACCTTCCTCCCAACTCTTTCAAAACCAGGCATAATCTCCTAGTGCTTCTGCTTGCTTGTTCCTTTTTCAGAACAGCCTCTTGAAGCACATTCTTATCCTGAAGATGGCAATGGGCCTCTTTCTGGAAAGAATTATGAGGAAATGCCTTGGAGTGGCGCTGAGCACGGGGTGCCCGCAGTCGAGGCCAATCACACACCTCCACTTCACAAAGCCAATGTGGTGTTCCAGAACCTTCCATGTGCAGTGACATACCACAACACACTAATGAAAGAGACATTAAAAAACCATCTACAAGCCCTGGCTGGCGTAGCTCAGTGGATTGAGCGCGGGCTGCGAATCAAAGCATCGCAGGTTCGATTCCCAGTCAGGGTACATGCCTGGGTTGGGAGAGGCAACCACACATTGATGTTTCTCTCTCTCTTCTTCTCCCTCCCTTCCCCTCTCCAAAAAATAAATAAATAGAATCTTAAAAAAAAAAAAACCATCTACACACCACAGTGAATTCTAACCAATCAGGACTCAGTGGAAGGAAGGAGGAAGTAACCACTTTCCTAAGGAAGGAGCTCGGTGAGCACTGCCTTGAAAACTTCCTTAAGTGAAATGAATGAGGACTCGGTAATTGTTTGAAAGATACTTGGAAAACTGGCTTTAATCAACAGCAAATAGTTTATCATTAATATTATTTATAGGCAAATTAATGGCTGTTTCTCAAGAGTATAAAAACACTTTCTTTTATAAACCTTTCTCCTGAATTCCTAGTTAAATCCTGATAAACCCTCTCTTTAAAACTTCAGCCTCCTGAAAAACAGAGCGGATTGAGACTCTGAATTGAGATTTTCCTCACAATCAGACTGACTAAACCTGGAAACGTGTCCATGGAGAATCCGTTAGGCTAAGTCTTCAGCAAACACCTCTGGAAATGTACACTATCGCAGGTTAAAATCTCCCCAGTAATGCCAGCAACACGGTCGCAGCCACTCTGAAGCCGGGAACAGTGAACTGCCCGTTAGTTACAGCTCCAGAAGCCCCTCCTCCGTCACATGTGCCCTCCAGCCAGGGCCGCGGCCGCGGCAGCCTGCGAATCAGGCTTAAATGTGCAGCCCAGGCAGGGGCGGCTGGTGGGAACAAATCGGTGAGTGAATTAGGTCTCCACAGGGAATAAAGCCTCAGTCAAGGGGAACACAGATTTGGGGTTCACACCAAGAACGAAAGCAGAGAATCACCTGGCAGTAACAGCCACTACTTTAGGGCAGCAGGCCCGAGAGAAACACCCGAGCGTATGTCCACTTAAATCCCACCCTGGCTCGACACCCGACTGGGCAAGTTTTCTTCTTCAGGCCACGCTGCGACATGAGGGGAGGTGGAGTCCCCAGCCTGCTTCACTGTCTCGGGGCAGAGCGCAGAGGCGGGGAGGGGGAAGGGCTGCGTGTCCTGCTGTGCAGCCCAGGGCTGTGCACACGGAAAGTGGTCAGTAATTATCCATAGAATAAATCACCCTGCACATGTCTTCAAAGATCAATTCAGTGAAATTTCAAAAGTAAAAAGTGACTACCAATAAAGATTCAAGCTAAACCACATATAGTGCACCACAGTTTCTGAAGCATCTCTTTCATTTTAGGTGCTAAAACTTTAAATAGCTTAAATGTCAAAAGCAAAACTGCCTTTCCAAAAAAAAAAAAAACACAAACCCCAAAAACCAAAAACTCAAAAAACACCCCTAACCCACTGAAGTGACCACAGCTCAGCGCCTGCCCTTCCGGATCCCCAGACAGGACTTCCTGCTGAGTGTTCACATGACTCCTGCAGCCGGCAAAGGCAAAGCTGGTTTCACCGGATGGATGGACGGATGGACACGGCACCAAGGTGATGACCCGCGTCCCAGTGCGCGGTCATTTTGGTGGCAGAAATAAACACAGTCAAGAGATCACTGGTGGCCCTGAAGCCTCTCTGGAGGCAGCCCTGCCTCCCTCGGCCTCCTCGCTCCTCGGGGGCAGCCTATTCAGAAGCTGCGCTCTTTTCCTGGCAGTTTTGGCTCCCTCCCGTTCATCTCTTTTCAAAAGGTTCTGGGCATATTCCCAGGCACCGCCTACCAGAGGTGGGGGTGGGAACTGCAGTAACATTTGCAGTTTTTTATATAAAAAAAAAGAGGGGCAGCTGTGGCAAGACAGAAGTGTGTTTCTTCGGCACCCTAAGAACTGAGTCATATTCCACCTCATATTAACACAGGTCATCGGTCACCTAAAGCTTAGCAAATCTTTCCCATCTAAAAACATTAAGCCGTGAAAATAAAAATATCAGACAGTGTTGCAAGCAGCTTACAATCAGCGCAGAGCCCCACCTCGCAAACGATAAATATGGCCCATACGCCAAGTGGGCGGAATGGGAGCTCACGCCGCGACACGGACGGGCGGCTGTCTGTCCTTGTCGCTCTTTGGTATTTTCCCTGCTGATAAATAGGGTGGTCCAGCGACACAAAGATGCTCGATGACCTCATCTCCTCTCCTACCCCCAGCGAGGAGCCCTGTCCTCCCCCTGGCGAGTCGTCACCTTCACACGGTAAACAACACCGCTGTTGCCAAAAGCAGTTTTTGGACGTGGCCGATTTTCTCTGTAGTGAAACCAGAGCTCCGTCATGGCCTGCTAACCGGGCTGGCGTCGCTGCATTTAGGCCAAATACGATCAGCTAGGTAAAAACAAAATCCAAAGTTGTTCTGTTTCCATTACTTCCATTATCATGACTTCTTCCAATCACTCTTAAGTCTTAATTGGTGTCCTTTAGAGTTTCTACAAATCCAGATGGGTAGGGAAATGCTAGGGCTAAATATGGCGTAGGATGGGGAAGTGGAGGAGGGAAAAGGAGATAGGTAGCTGAAGTCCAGAAAGTATCTGAAAATCAAAAAATCCTGTTAAGAAACAGGATTGTTTGGACGCTCGCCAGCCCACACACCAGCCCTCCTCACAGCACACACAAGGCGTTCCATTCTTGAACTACTGCCACGTCCGAGACAGGCCTGAGGGTCAGACAGAGCCATTCTCCAAATAGCACACCCAAATACAGAAGTCCGCTTGCTGTGCCTCAAAAACTCAGTTAACTGTCAGGCCAATTCAACGTGCTATTTTAGAGCACCTCTTCAAACGGCTCAGTGGGTACGCGAGTTAACTCTCTTCCGTGTGTGCTAGTGGGAGCGGTGCAGGAAAGACCTAGGGAAGGAAAAGCGTGGGGCCCGGTACATCCGCCGCCTCACGGGGAGTCTGGTGCACAGTGAGCTCAGAGAACTCACCGAGAACGAGGGACCGCAGACAGCCCCGAACAGTGGCAGGCCTCCAGCGGAGGCCAGTGGCTGAGCACCACGCACTCGGCTGACCTAACCGCTGTGTTACCATCAGGGGCTGAGCGGCTAACTTCCACAAACTCGGGCTGAGCGGCTAACTTCCACAAACTCGGGCCTCTCCGTGCAGACCTTACACCGCTCAGCTTTCCTTCCTGCCCGGCCCCACCCAGCTGTGCCCGGAGCTCCTGAGTCAGAGAGAATTAACCCGCCCAGTTCCCCTACAGGCCAGGGACGGGCATCAGGATAATACTCATGGAGTGCGTTCTCCAGCCACCCACTCGCCAGGCACCACCCAAGGACCCAGCGCCAGTCCGGCAGAGACTGTGGGAGGCACGTGGTCCCTTCCAACCCGCAGGCGTGCTCTGACCCCCCGAGAAGTGAACGCTAACACGAGTGGTTCTGTCACAGAACTGTCCTGCTTCGTTAGGACCGTGCTACGTGCTGCGGTCTTCACAGCCTTACCTGGGTGTTCTTCACGCAGGCCTCCACACCCCACAGGGTAGGCCAGGCTGCGTGGTAAGCCCGTTATTTCACAAGCCTATCTAAGAGCTTTCCATTTCCTCAGAAAGGTTTCCTCCCAAGGGCGAAGACTAAACTCAAGGTAAACAGCAAGTTTTAGAAAAACAAATCATCAAGGAAGCACACTTCAGGAGCGAGCAGAGGGAGCGGTCCTTCTCACTGCTGAGGACCATCTGAAACAGCCAGTACCCTCTCCCTTCTGGCACGCTGGCTTTGAGACATTCCCAAATTTATTACATCATCTTTCCCACGGTCTCCGCTATCGTACACATGTGATTTTCCTGCGAAAAAATTACAATCAGCGTGCTTCTTAGCTAATACTGAGCTACTGAGCAAAAAGTGACTGCCAGGAGCTGGACGCGCGAACAGGGTCCACCACTGAGCCGTGAGCAGTGTGCTGACCGGGACGCCCTGCGGTCTCCTGGCTGATGCTCTCTTCCTCTGCCGATTCTCTCCCCGCAGCTCTGTTTTCAGAGGGAAGGAAGCGGGTAGGGCCGTCAGCTAAACAGGTGTAAGACCTCTTCTTGATACTCAGCCCTGAACCGGTCTGAGTCCCACCTCAGAGGCATCCAAAGAAACAGTCCCCGACTGCTGGGAAGAAGTGTGTCAGTCCCGACATCTTCCAGGCTTTCAGTGAGGTAAGAGAAATGTCCCCAAGAAGAAGGGCATCGCCTTCCCGACACGCTGCCTTCAGGTGCACCGCCAGGAAATGGTTCATCGCAGGGACGCAGGCTCAGCCGCAGGGCCACTTCTCCCCAACCCCGCGCAGAAACCAGTCTTCCGAGACACCAGGTCCTCCCTCCCAGTCTCCAGTTTCTTAAGTTCTCAGTTTCCCCAGATGGGGCCTGAGTTTCTGGGGGGGGCAGGGAATGGGCTAGCTAATCACAGCACACAGGTCCCTCCTCCACCCGCCCGGGCGTCTCAAGAGTAACAGGATGTAACACACACCGCTAGAATCCAATTCCAAGCAGAGGCAGCACGCCTTTCACAATGAGATTCAACTTGATGTTTCATCAGCGCTGGGGGGGAGGGGGGCGAAGGCAACGCCAGGGCCCACGCTGCTGAGTCACTCAATGGTGAGGAAGGAACATAAAGCTCAAACAGCTCTGCCACCCAAAGCGAGGCTGCACCCTTATCAACTACTCTGATCTCCTCACACGAGACAACGCACTTCACCGGCTGCTGTTCTCCCCTACAGTGATCTGGTAAAACGGGTGATCAGGTCCCCAACTGCCAACTGGAGGTAACACAGAGAGGTTAAAAATGGCTACAGGTAGGGAGGGAAGGGCCTCCTGATCTTCTGAAGACCACGGTTTACCGCAGAGCGTAACACACGTCCGGACTGCGCTCCAGTGCCTGTTCAGCTATCGACCTGTCCACACTCGTCCCATCCTCGAGCCACTACCGATAAGACATGAAAACACGCCGCTCCCTGTGCCTGGCATTGGACTGTCATCGACTCTATGTTAAAAATTTTTTTTTGTACAAGTGACTAAAAAAATCTGAACTACTGGAACATACCCGTGACTTTAGGAATACACCCAGGGGCCCCCAATCTCACCCCCAACCAGCGCTGCTGCACTTTCTATTATGGTCATTCTCAACATGCAAAGGTTTTTTTTAAAAAACAGTGCAATGAAACCTATATACCCTCCACCTAAACTGAATCTTTCCATTTTCCATACTAGGTCTCTTCCTCTGTACACATACAGACATACAAATGCATACTTTCAAACAGTATTGCAAAAAAAAAGAAAAGGGAAGCATGCCTCTAAGAACACTCTGTCCTACAGACACAACAGCACTGTACTTGTGAATATTAGCCCTGGTCCTCCATCATCGAATCCCCAGTCTGCCGCACACACTTCTCACTCACAGCCGTAGACCCACGGCCCCCCAGCTCTTCCAGCCCAGGATGGAGTCAAGGCTCACCCCATGCACTGGCCGTGAGGTTCCTGTAGTTGCCGCTCACGGAGAACCGTCCTCCTGCCCCCCCATCCCCCTTGAGATACTGACTTTCCTTGAAGAGTCCAGGCCAGATGCCTCACAGAGTCTTCCATGTTCTGAATTTTTCACATTGCTTCCTTCCCGGAAACTGGAAGTTCGGCTTTGAGGTTCGATTAGAAAGAGGTTAAAATTTTGGCAGGAATATTTCATAGATGACGTTGTATACAGACTTCCCTTTGCATCTTATCAGGCGACACACCATCGGCTTGGCTTGTTCCACTACTGGTGACACGAAACTGGACCCTCGTTTCAAGTGAGACCATTGCAAGCACGGGTTCGTTTGTGGAGTGACAGTTGTCAGCCTGTGAACACCCTGTTCCCTGGTGACTCCACCATCTGTTCCTGATCCCTGCCTGAACCAGCTATGTTGGGGAGGAGGGTGGCTTATAGAATGGTTATTTTTTTCATCATTCTTTCCAAATATATTAGCTGGCATTCTTTGGCAAAGAAAAGCTTTTTCCTCACTCATTATCTGCTTCTTTTTCACTTGTCTTTTTATTTATGCGGCACTACATTCAATTCCACGAGTGCGGTCCAGAGGGAGCCTCTTCTCCCCCCGATGGCGCCCCGTGTGGGCACCTCCTTCCCACCCTGAGACGACAGACCAGGCTCACCTTGCTCTCCGCTTCGGGCCTGGAAGCAGCCACTTCTCCAAGGAGCCCTGATCCTCCCGCGGTGGAGGGGCCTTTTCAGACCGACACCTAGGCAGAAGGGGTGCTACGGGCTGTCAGAGGGGCCGGCGCTTCAGGTTTGTTCAGTGGAGAAAAATCAGTCTTTCTGTTCTACCCATGAGTTCACATTGACATTTCCATTTCAGATTTAACGTGACTGTTTTTTAAACCTTTTAATCTTCCTGTTCGAATCTCTTTTCTCATGTTAACAATCTTGGTCTCTGACAGAAGTTAAACTGGCAAACCTTACTGCAAGGTATGCTGGTATACCCTTTAAGATGCGAACTTGTCAACTGCTTACAAAGAGCTAACTCTGTTTTCTTCAGATGGATTTTTAGGTGGGAAAAAAAGTTCATTCTGAAACAAGTGATCAGCGGACAGCTCCAGAGGATGGAGTCTCTCCGGCACTTTGGAAGGTGGCCGCAGAGACTGAGTATACGCCGTATGTATAATCTCTCAGCCTACCCAGAAGAAACAAGAGGAGACGTGCAGGAATAATTCTTTTTTCCTTCATCTGGAAGTGCAGTTTAAGTGAAGTGGAAAGCCAATTACATTTTACAGATTCAAACCTCTTCACACATTCGCTGGAGTAAGTCCCACCTGTAAGTCAGCTCAGCACTGGGAAGGCCGCATCTAACTGGAGGTGGACGGCGCGCAAGGCCCTGCCCAACGGTGTGCGGCAGAACTACAAGCAGCTCCCAACAAGCGGCCCCCGGGGCCACCCGGGTCGGCTCTCTGAGCCCCAGACTAACACCCAACAAAGCCAAGGAGACAGAGACCGTATCGGTTTTGCAATTAGCATCCACCCACAAAGGAGAGGCTCAAGAGAGGAAAAGGCCATCAGAGCGCCACACTAAATAAAACCATCTGACTTTAAAGACCTGCTGTTAAACAGTAACTATGCAGTGCCAGGTATTGTGAATGGAATGGACCTTTTAGAACCCATCCTGTAGTGAAACCGGGTACTTATTTCCAAGTCCAAAGGGCGAGGTGAAGTTACTTTGAAGACCAGCGAGCTACAGTTGGTTTTAGTATCCACAGTCCTTACAAAGAAGCCTCTAGAAGGACAGATTACAGACACGGTACACGGTCAAGAGCCTGCTGAAGAGTCAGTCACATCAAAAACGTAACTGTATTTTCCGTTCTAGAGAGGCAGTATCTGCCCTCCTTCTTGACTTTCTAACTTGGTGTGTGTATGTCCAATTTGAGACACAAGTCTCCATGTGAAGTCAGATCTTAGATCGCCTACAGGAAACGAGCTGGCCGAAAGGGACTGCTGCCTGCCGCTCTCGGGGGCCGGTTGGAAAGAACAGCTACCTTCTGCCCCGGAGTGAATCCAGTACACCCCTGCCTCCCAGACCAGAACACAGAAGTCTGGGTTTTCTTGACCTAGGACTTTCTGAGCTGCCCTTTTCTAATGAGTAACGTGGACAGACACGCAAGGGCAAAAATCTCTTCCTTGAGGCTATATGGCAAACCAAAAGTCAAAATCAAATTTGTACAGGAAAAGTTATTCAGCATATTTTACCAACAAGTAACACTGCTACACCACCACTGATTTTCAAACCGTTTTTGCTTAAATCCTGACATAAAGACTAAGTAAAACCACCAGTAAGTTGGGACTTCCACTGAGGTGTGAAACCCGTACTCACTAGTACTGTGAGCACCAAGGCCTCAACGCCTAGGTCCCTCCGACTTTCTGGTTTAGGCGCTCTGCCTAACATCGGCGGCTTACGGCTACCCCTTCCTTATACTAGAGGATTTGTATTTTTCAAAACATTTCGGAACCCTCTGAGTACTGCATCCACCCTTCGCAACACAACAGCGGGCAGGGCTAAGTGATTTGCTCAAGGCAAAAAAGCAAAAAATAAACAGCCCCTCCCTCAAACCCTGTAAGCCCAGTCCCATTACCCTTCTTTTGGAAACAGCAGCTCCCCCCTTTATTTTCTGGGGTCCGTTTACAACAGAGTACTACTGCACCAAAGCCTTCTGAGCTTCTAATACCAGATGAAGATGTGTCAGTTTAGGGAAGAAAAAGCGTTCTCAGTCCCCAAACCCAGACTCACGTGGGGAAGAGGGGCAACGACACACAGAAATGCGGCGTCTTCGAGTGGCCGGTGCACTGCCGTTGAGAAGGACTGCGGCTTAGACGCGGGAAGGGCGAGGGGAGGTCAGGGCCCAAACTGCATGCCCGGTGTGTGCTTCCGCCCTCTTTGGGCCACGGGGGAGAGGAGTACGTGTGGGTGGTCTCATCCTGCCCATTGTACCAGGATGAAAGAAACGACCCGGGATTTCCCACGCACATCAGAAGCAACCTAGCAATACCACCTAGATTTATTTATACAAGGCTTTCAATTTGGTGTGGTTCAAACGAGCCAATGACTTTTTTTGGTCCCCTGAAGAAGTGGCTATTTTCGTAAGAAATGCCCACCTTTAAAACAGGCAACAGAGAATAAACTGTGCATGTGGTTTTTAAGGTCCTTTATTCATCCTGTGCAGAGTGGTGACGGGCAACTTTTCTTTCACACTAATACTTAGTACAGTCGGACAACATGCCCTTGAACGGAGAACATTCCACAGGGTCCCTCTCTCACCGACAGCGTGCCACTCAACGGTACCCTCTCCAAGTCACCTGGCACCTTAGGACACGTCCAGAAGATCTAGCAAAGGGGTTTCCCCAATACAAAACAAGTTATGTTAAATTTGGGGACCCCACGTGAATTTTTTTTAAAAAAACATCTTTTGTTTCCAACTTTCTGGTACCACTTCTCTGACTCCGCTAAGAACATTCTTATGAATGTTCTTTCATAAGAATGAAAGAACATTATTATAAGGTTGATAATTTTACTGAAGCGTACTGGGTTTAAGTAACATGATAAGTGATTACTGAGTCTCGGTTTCATATCGTGATAGACATCCATTTAAAGTACTCATTTAATGAATGAAGAAAAAATTCTGGTTACACGGTTTTTAAGACTTTTTCTACAAACTGTGTAGCAGGTTTTAACTATGTAACTTCACAAGCTGAATAGAACCTGTAAGGTTCAGGAAGGGAGGCCTGAAATTCCTTTGATCATTTCATTATTATTATTATTTTAATCCTCACCCAAGGATATGTTTATTGATTTTAGAGAGGAAGAGGGATGGAAACATCAATGTGAGAAAGGAGCACTGATTGGCTGCCTCCCAGATGCACCACGACCGGGATCAAACCCTAACCTGGGTATAGGCCCTGACTGGGAATTGAACCTGCAAACGTGTGGTGCGAGGGATGACACTCCAAGCAGCTGAGCCACGCGGCCAGGGCCCCTGATCATTTTAAAGGGCTTCTTTAAAAGCACAACACGAAGATGACTGGGTGTGATGATCCTCCCAGATTAGGAAACACTGGCTTTCACGCACCACTGAGCCAACAGTGAGACGCCCTTCTAGTAACAGCAGGTTGGAAGGTTTCGCAGCAGAACAGCGTGTCCACACGCTGCAGGGCAGCTCCAAAGGCAACCATCTGGAGCCTCCGGCTCCTCCGGGGAGGGCTGTGGACTCTGCTCTCTAATGGGCTGTGAGGTCTACTGCAGCTGGCCCAACGGCCTTGACCGCCGCACGTACTCAGCGGCCCTCAGGGTGGGTGGGGATGCTCCCTTCAGGCCGCTGGCAGGGAAGCAAGAGCAGTCCTGTGAAGCCCACCTGAAGAGGTCCTGGCCCGGGGGTCCACCCAGGAGCGGACTTCTGGAAGGTCCAGGAGGACTGTCACGGGATCTGTGGGCCCCTGTGCTCCAACAGCTCAATCTGGTCCTGCTCCTTCTGCGTAATTCTTCCTCACAGTGCCCCAAACTGCATTGCATTCGTGTCCCGCCACACACGTCACACACTGTCCTACCCCCGAGGCAGGGTTTGCCCGGGTTCGTAAAAGTCAAACACCACGTTTTCCAAGAAGAGAGGCTTTACTATTCGTACACGTAAAGCCCTCCCGGTTTTATCCTGAGTGCCATTTGGTAACAAAGCAATAACGACAGACTTCTTCAGGAGCAAAAAGACTTTTTTTTTTTTTGCTCTGGGTCTCAAATCCACTCCTTTGGGCTTAAGAAGGAAGCCGCTCTCCTGGCTACCTGGCGTCCCAGCTCAGTCAGTGCCTCTCTGGGCTCTGCCCGCTTTTCCCCCGTCACTCTTCTCCAATCTGCACTCCTTGGCTACGTCCTCAGCCTCTCAACCAACTCCTCCTGTGACTTTCTGTATTTTGAAGCCAGAATTTCACTAAAATGCCCTCAAATGGGCTTTATAATTTTACTATTGCTATTAGTTCAGGAATTCATAATATAAATTATCACGTTAAGGAAATCTTCATATTCTGACCTGATTTTTAATCCACTGAGTCCAAAAAAGCTCAGCCAACCAAAAACCAGAGGTGGGAATTGGGACAGAGAGTCAAACCATTCCTAGGATTTCAAAGAGAACACACATTCAAGAAATGCTACTGGTTCAGTGGAGGCCTAGCCATTCCCCGTGCTGACTTTTCCTAAAGGCGCCCTCAGGTTCTTTGCAAACTGCCGTGGCTGGACCAGGAGATAAGGGCCCCAGACCCTCAGCCCTCGGCCTGGCTTTGGCCCCATCGCCACATTCTCCATGCTCGGCAAGCGCTCTAGGTTGTACGTCTGGGGTCCGTGAAGGGGCTCGAGGCTGCCAGCTCCCCCTATACGAGGTGGTTATACACACGTGCCCATCGCTGGGAGACGAGCACAGCTCCAATAGAGCTCCGAAGCCCAGATGATGAACAGCCGCCACGCGGGACTTATACGACCCAAAGAACCGCCTCACAGGACAGGGTACACACCACTGTCTGGTTCGCGGACGTACTCCGAGTGCCCATCACAGGCCCTGGGACGCAGGCGGCGCTCGACCCTGGGCGGACAGGCTGCGTGCTTTCTGGTCACGGCTTACACCGAATGCCTTAGGAAAGAAGAGTAGGTACAGGCAATTTTCAGGACCTCTCACATTGGGACACGAGACTTTTCCTCAAGACCACAGTCATCCAAGACGGGAGGTAGCTGCATCACATCCCAATGTCAGATTTTGTAGCCAGTTTGGCCGGCCTCGCTCGGGAATCTGGAAGAGGGTTCTAAACTGGGGCTCTTCCCAATCCGAGCTGTTTCAAAATGCACGCACCATCCCCTTCTCTACCTGCCTCTTCCCCTCAACCCTAGCCCCCATTCTGGGTCAGGGCCCTGGGAGCAAACATTCTGAAAAAGCTCCCCAGGGGACGGGTGGCACTCCATGAGAAGAACTGATCTGGGACAATCTCGGCAGGATCTGCCAAAGCAAACTCAGGCATATGGAGTTCACCAGGCTCTTGAGAAAGAGACTCAAGGAAGGCAGGGAACAGATGGGTTGGCTACATCTTGTTCAGAGCGAAAGCAAAGCAAAGGACGCAGAGAATCTGCCTTTCATAACACCTCCACCTGCCGAGCACAGAGACAATCCAGCAGATGGACCCACGAGGGTTCAGAACACGACAAAGAGCTCGTCTGAGGGAGGGACTGTATTTCCACAATGGCTCGGTCCAAATTCAGTGAAAACTGGCGAGGCGCCCTCATTCCACACATGCCCAGCGCTCGGCTAATCCCCTCCCTGCGGAGTCAGAAAGAATGTGCAGGGTTCTGAACCCTCTGCTCCCTAGCTCGGAGGGCTGCCTTCCTGAGCGCAAGGAACCCTCCACTCCTAACTGCAAACGGGATAGAACTGGGGAGCCTCCCACCATGGATGCTCCTCTTCTAACCCTTGTGATTCGGAAACGGCCTTTGCCCCATCTCGCTAAAAGCCGAGCCTCTGCCAACCTCAATCCGACAACTGGCCAACCAGAAGAGAACCACCCCCAGAGAAACGCTTCCCTCTGGGAAATCCTGGGGAAGAGGTGCGACAGGGTCAGTTCCCCCGGCTTGCTTCTCCTTGGACTCTCAATACAGTTTATGACACTCAGAACACCATGTTCCCAACCAGCCTGGTCTCTTTTCTGTTACAAACGCGAAGTAAACAGATTCTACAGCAGCTACAAGTCTGTTACCAAGGCCACTGTATTGATCAGTGTAATTAACATTCACAGTTCATCTAATCCAGCACGACAAGTCAACTGGGCTGCTCTCCAGAAGAACTGAACGTTGGGAATCTTCATGTCTTGCTTGCTAAGAAGTCTAGTGTTCTGAAGCTGGGCACTCAAATCTCTGAATTAGGAATTGGAGACCACCTGGCCATCCACAGGAAACTGAATTAGTTACCAGAATAAATGAACACATCCGCCATCTCTACGAAGCACCTGTTTTTACTTCCAAAGCTCTCCCTCCCCGAGTCCCGCCGAGGCCACACACTTGAGGGAAACGCCACACGCAGAACCCTCAGTGCCGGCCAGCGTCTGGGCTCCTGGTCAGGACGGGCCCTGGCCCCGTTCCCAGAAGACTGCGGCTCTAAAGAAGGTGTGTTCCGGAGACAAGGGCGTATATAGCCTTTGAACATCCAGCTCGGCCTTTGGGTCTGCAGGGCGGCCGGGCTGCAGAATGAGAACCCGCGGTCTGCTCAGCACTGCTGGGCAGAGCCGCCGTCTAGTCCTTTCAGGACTCCCGACACACATTCCAACGTGAGACTGCTCGGCTCACCCCTGGTCCCCAAATCTCGAACACCCTGAGAGTAAGCCTCTGTTCTTTAAATGAAGAGCACGTGAAACTCAGACTACCGGTTCAACTCTGGGCAGTGTCCCTAACGCTACGACTTTCAAAGCTGATGGGGCCGGGGCTGGCATGGCTCATTTGGTCGGGCGCCGTATGGCAAGCGAAGGATCGCCGGTTCGACTCCTGGTCAGGGCACGTGCCTGGACCGCGGGACCAATCAGTGTTTCTCTCTCACGTAGATGTTTCTCGTCTTCTCTTTCTCCTTCCTTTCCCCTCCCTCTAAATAAATAAGTAAAATCTTTCAAAAAAAAAAAAAAAAAAAGAAGTTGATGGGAAATTCAAGTTACCATTTCCATCATGTCTAAGGATATCCCTAAGCTTCTGGCCTCCTGCCCTGCGGTTCTCAAGCTACTGAGCTAAGAAGCTGGGGGCCATGTATTCTCCAGTCTCCCGTCTCACCTACTCCTAGCGGTACAGAGGGATCGACTAAGATGTTGGAAATTCTCGTCAAGTTCTCACTGCAGTTCCTGGTTCTCCATCATCACCCTGTGGGAGAGGTCTAAGTTAGAAGAACAGCCTGGCCAAATGGGGAAACTGAGCCATGGCCACCCAGTGAGCCCAGCTCCTCTCTCTGGGGGATGACCACCCCGCAGATTTCACTCAAAAAACAGGGACCGATGGTATCACGTGCAGGCACTACATACGACATGTATGCATGAGGTACGGTCCTTGCCCTCATGTGTTTGGTCTAGAGATATTGATGAAGAATAACATTCAGAAATTAGTCAGTCCTTAAAACAGTTTTAGCACAAAATCTCCCCAAGTTGCTGGCTTCGGTGTGCATCAGCTCCTGAGGCCAGCCCTCAAGGCACTGATGAGTCTCTCGGGAAGCTGAGGAGCATCCCAAAGGGGGAAGCGGGGACAAAGAACGCCAACCACCTCAGGCTCCCGAACTACTGAGATGGAAGAAACAGGCTCCTGGACTCAGCCAGCCCAGCGTCCGACAGACAGGCACGTTCTAAGCATCCTGTGGCGTGGGGGCGGGCGGGGGCGGGACGGTGGGCGGAGCAGTGCAGGGAGCAGTCAGGCAGAGCGGGTCCCACTTCCAGCACAAGCGCCCGGTCTCCGCTTTGTCCAGGTACTGCCTGGGAACCAACAACTACTTCAGTGTTCGACAGGTGTCAGCGCTACATAAAACCACACTTTTGTCAGGGAACACGTTCCTTCTGTTGAAAGGATGTTCCGACAGAAACGCCTTTGCTTGGGCTCTTTAAGGACATTTCAAACGGACCAGGGTACTTTTCAGCGTGTAAGAAGGCACTCACTGGACAGCACACTAGGCTAAGCGGTGTGAGCCAGAGCTGGACCAGCAAACCAGGACACACGGTCGCACGGCAGTCCTGCGGTGCTACCGCTCCCGCTCCTTTCACAGATGGGAAAACGGGGGCTCGGAGTCCACGCCCTTGACCACAGTGATACGCAGCCGTAAAAGACTTGAAAGGAGCTAGAATAAAGAGACACATCACCTGCAAGGAAACAATAAGGAAGATAGCCAACTTTTACTTGAGACAATTAAGGCCAGCAGATAATGAAAACAAACCTTCAGAGTGTTGAGAAAAATAACTGTCAACCTAAAATTGTGCACCTAGCAAAACTGTCTCACAATAACGAGAGTGAAATAGTCATTTACAGATAATGAAAGAAGAAAGAAAAGAAAGTGAGGCTCAGACAGGTTAAGGCACTCGTCCAACACATCGAAGTCACAAGTCTAGCGGACGGTAGAGACTGAAGGGAAACCTGACTCCCAGAAATCAACTGCTCGACTCACAGTGCACTCCTCAGTTTTCGGAACAAAGAGCAAAAGTTAAAGAAGTTTCATGTAACAGCCAACCGACAGCGGGCCAGCAGGAGAACCCCTGACTGAGTCACAGGGAGGCGTGACAGCAGAAGACAGGAGGGGACCCAGGTCTGTGCAATCTCTGCTCCCTCCGTACTCGAGGTGTTGACGGGAGCCAGGAGGAAACCTTGTGGTGGGAATCTGTCTCTGACTTGGGATTCTCGGATCTCAGGCTGAAACAAACTCTGGTCGGCGCGAATGTGCTGTTCTTCGTACATGATGGGGATGCTTCTGACCCACCTGGCTATGACGTGTTCTGAATGACTATACCCAGAATAATAAGGGGCGCCCTTCTTTATAAAATTTTAATAATCAGATCCCCAAACCTGGTAAGCAGATAGGTATAAATGAGTCTCCTTTACTGGCCAGTGCCTGTAAATAACAGCCCCGAGACAGCAATGAAGGGCTTGTTTACAGATCATAACTACATGAGGTGGCAAAGCAAACTGATTAGGGTCACAGGCAGCTAAGGGTC
>CM052551.1:6907010-6937478 GCA_028533065.1 Trachops cirrhosus | reverse complement strand
TCCTTTGTCACCCAAAGTTTCCAGGTCACACCATCTGAATCAGCAGCCACCACTGTGAACAAGCCTTACCACGCGAGCCACCTACAGCTATGACCACCGTCCCACCAGAGTCCCCTCTGAGCGTGTCGGCGCCGGTCGTCTTCCTGAGGAATGGGGATGTGCCATTTCCTGCGCCTGCCAACGAGACTGTAATTCTGGCATTCCCTTCACCCTCGGGCTACCAGCAAGCTGAGGGCGACATGTGACGGTCAGCCTCCTCAACTGTCTTGGCCCTCAGGGTTATTTTTTGCTTCTTTCCACAGTTTGGACTTCCTATCTATAGCACACGAGTCCTGCATTAGAAGTAGTTCGAATGCCTGCTAAAAAGACAGAGTATAATACACTAGTAGACCTCTTTTTAAAAACCACTTTTGCTGTATCTTGGTCCCCCCATCCTGTGCTTATTTCCACTTGCTGCAAACAAAAAGCACTTATTTGGCAAACGAGGCAACCAAGACACAGAAGCTCACCTGCTCAAGGTGCCAGCCATTTAATTGGCTTCTTGACACCCAGGTCAAGCCTTGAGTCACACCAAGTCCTGTTACCTACACAGCACTTTGGCAGACCCTGAGGCATATACAACTGAGTACGTTACAATTAATAGTGGGAGAATCTCAGTACCTACGGTTCTAATCGAGGGGCACCCACTCTTCCCCAAACAAAGTGGCATCTGATCTGAGGACCATCAAGGTCACCCTGAAGAAACCTACAGCCTCTGACTGGCATCAGAAATGTCCTCATTTCCCAAGGGGCCTCGGGGCTGGGAACGACCCAAGAATCCCTCGGTCTCCAGCCACGCCGGAACCGTCACAGGTGAAGGACAGCACCATCGGAAGAGGGCTTTTCCCAGCACCGTTCAGTAGATGCCAAGCCACATTTTTCTCTCACTGTTCTCGTGCTTTCTCACGGTATCAACACACAGCAGAGGTACAAAAGGGCCTCCGGTCATAATGTCCAATTCAGCTGAAGTTCTGAAAAAACAGATCACCAAGGACTTGCTGCTAAGTGACCTTGACTAGTCCTCAACCCACTCATTAACTAAACAAATGCCTTTTATCATCACTAGGGGAGGGGTAATTAGTTATCATAAAACACTTTAATATAGTGTTGTGTAAGCGCTAGGCAATAAATCTCAGAGAGAGCAAGATTAGTAAGAAACACGGGGACACATTTACCAGCAAATGGAAACTTCTACGGGCTCTTTCCTCATTCCTAGCCCAGGCTGCTTCCGCCAGCTAAAGGAATATGAGTCTCTAAAATCATCAGCACTTGGCCTGACAGTAATACACATGAGCAATATTCCTCCAGGGAGGAAGAGAGGAAAAGGGATACTTGTTCCTGGTAAGCAGCCACACAGACATCTGGATTACTAGTTAGCCAGGTGGGCGATTAACAGTTGAGTATCCGCTAGGGGCAGAGCCGGGCACGATGCACACTATGGTGCACCGGAGTCCTGCCTTTATGGATTTACGATCTATAATACAAACTTTGTCCTATTAACAGTGGAACTTGAGAGAATAAGGGCTCAGTAAAATAAAGGCCAGTAGGAACAAAGGTGCCTAATCCCTAAGCAGCCACACAAAAGACAGGCTCGCTCTGGGGACAGGATGAGTTCAGGGAGTTAGGGTACCGGCTTCCCCTGCTCATCGCCAGGTACCACCCTTAAGCATTCGCTATATAAAGGTTGTGCCTGTCTCTAAACCACAGATTACAAAGGGTCACTGCCCCAAGGAGGCAGTCTGCTGAACTGAGAGCACTAAAAACAAGGTTAATCAGGCTCCTTAGAATCAAGGCATCTTCCACAACCTTTTAAAAGGCACTGTACTGGTGAGATCTTAAGTTCGTGGGAAAATGGAGCAAAAGCACACAGCAGCGACCTGCCTTTTCAACCCTGCTTTTGATTTCTGGAGGGTTAGATTAACTTCCTTTAAAAAAAAAGTCATCTCCCCCACTTAGGACAGCTTAACTGGTTCAGGGGCAGGGGCTTCAAGGACTGTAAGGAGTGCTGCAAACCTGGCTCGGGTCAGCGCACGCGAGCACCGCACGCATCTAACACCGCGCGCACGCAGAGGCGGCCTTGAAACACTGTTTTTAAACCGGTGGGAAGTAATTGACCCAGGTTCTCACGGGTCTGCAAAGATTCTCCCGTCCACTGTTTCCTGGGTGCCAGGTATGTATGTGGAAGGGAAGATGTGGTTGGCAGCAAAGGCTCCCAGTGCAAGAGCGATCCCGGTTCCACCACTAACTCTGAGAGCTAGTCAGAATGAAAGTTCCAAAGGTCGCCCTTTAATCTCTACGAGACAATCAGAAGGATGTCCTTTGAGCTCAACCCACAGCACAATAGAGGAGACCCGTTCTGCCTCCCTAAAAAGTCAGGAATGAGCAATCGTGCCTTCCCACCCACCCGTCCACCGCCACCCCCCGCCCAGCTTCCTTCACCAGAGATGCCTGCGATCAACTTGTATCCATGACAGTGTCTGCCGTCACCAACCCCCAAATGCTAATTGCTTACATCTGTGAAGAGGTGGACACCCGTAAAAGGTGAAAATCCTAGTTTTCTTTTTAGTCTCCTGCTGCCCTCATCGCTTTCACCTGCCAAGAAGCGCCAACTCCTGGCATTTTCTCTCCTGCCTCCGGGATAGCACGCAGTTGTTGGATAAACTGGCCACGGCTCCCAAAGTAGCTCTACCAAATTTGCCCACTCGCCTCGGGAGATTTTGTGCACACCCCCATCCCCTGGGGCTGGTCACAGGGGTCAGCTGAGTAGGTTCACCCCTCCCACTCCCGTCTTCGAGGCCCTCCATCCAGGAAAAGTCAGCGGCGAATTCAAGGCCCGGCCCTGCCGGGTTTCAAAAAGATCCCGGAGGACTAGGGCCTAGGGACAAAGGAAAGTGAGGTCAGGGGCGGCCGTTCCAGCTCGGGGTAGGCCTGGGACGGCTTACTCGCCACCCTACACCATCCCAGTCGTCCCGATCCCTCGCCCCCGAAGTCGCGACCTAGCTGGAGCGCGGGACTCGCTCGCGCCCCTTTCGCGAGGCCCCGGCCCGGGCCCCCGCCGCCACCCAGAGCCCCCGCACCTTCTTGGGCGCCTTGGTGACGGTGGCCATGAAGGAGTACTTCTCGGCGTCCTCAATCTCCTTGGCCTGCTTCAGCTCCTCCCCGACCCCGGGCAGCGGCATCGCGTCAGGCATCGACATTCCCCGGCCGGCCGGGCCCGCTGCTGCCCCGCCGCCCCCGCCTCCTTCCCTCCCGAGCGCCCCCCCGCCCGCGCGGCGGACTCCGACACGCGCTCGCCCACCCTCCCGCCGGGCGCCCTGCCGAGCCGCGTCCGGTGCCGAGGTGCTGGGACGCGCGCCGGGTCGGCTCCGCAGTCCGAGGAAGCCGGACAGCGACAGCGACGGCAGTAGCCCCACAAGCAGCAGCGCGGAGCTCCGCGCCGCCACCTCCGCCGCACGCACACACGCACGCAAAGTAAGGGTAGACGGCGGTGACGCCACGTCGGGTACTGGCAGCTCGAGGGGAGGGGGGAAGGGGTGGGGAGAAAAGGCGCTCGGTCCTGACGTCACCACGCTGGACTAAGGCCTAAGCCACCCTTTGTGCTTCCCAGCTCGCAGGATGAGTCGGAGCCTTTGCGGCGCCAGGTGGCGCTATCAGTCCTGGGAGCGACTCGTGGTTCCTGCAGGGATGCCCCGAACTGGGGCGGTCTCTGGGCTGTGGGGTTCTCAGCAAGGCCTCAGAAGGGCGTAAGGGGGGTGCTTGGCAGCAAAGACCAGAGCCCCCCGACATGACTCACCCTGCGGCCATTTGTAGGAAACATTTGCGGCCCAAGACAGCTCACTCACTTAGTTCCCTTGCCCCAGGACCTTTGGATCAGAAGCCCCTTCCCGAGGGGCAGTGTTGGCCTCCTTGACTCTCTAAGGGTGAGCAGACTCAGCATTGTGGTTTCTGCATAACCCTGTGTGAAACAACCCTGTGTGACCTCCTCCACCACCGTCTCCCCTTGGGCCTTGCCTTCTACAGATCTTTAGACCGCGGAGCTGATGTTCTCTGACCTTTGGGATAGGGCTAATGGGTCAGAGGATGGAGGTGGGGGGAGAAGTTTCCAGCCCCAACGGCTTTCCTGCTTCAGTCCGCCCCTCACCCCCAACCTAAACTTTCATCTCTGCTCTCAGTGCGGAGCCCAGGGCGTCCATGGGCCACCCCCATGCTTTTACTGAGCCCTACTATGTGCTGTCCCCATGCTCGGCCCTGGATAGTAAAGACAGTGTGATACATTTTATGTTTTGCAAGGCTTAGTCCAGCTGGAGAGGCAAAGCCAAATTATTTGTAACCTAATGTCAGCTGAGGTACTGTGTCCTTTGAAATGCAAATGACTTTGGCTTGAACTCCTGTGTCCTGTGGAAAGTCTAATGCCCTCCCCAGCACTTCTGTGAATTACAGGGGGGGAGGGGCTTCGAATTTCGTGGTTACCTCTGGCTCATCGAAGTTTTATTCAGTATTCTGGTCTTGTGGCTGTTTCTTTAGTTCCTGCCATCAATTCGCAAAGGGAACACAGCCCCGTTCCTTCCACCCCCCACCCCGATTCCAAAACAACCACAAAAATAATGCTGTAACATGTAGCAGAACTTTTAATGAAATTTGTTGGCCACAGGGGAGGGATTACATCACACAGCAAACAATTTAAAGTCACATTTCTGAAATGTTCTGAAAAGTTATTTTGGCTATCCAGTCACCTGGGAATGCTCACTGGTCACACCACCGCGCAAAGCTCCCTGGCCCACTGTGCCGATCCAACTTCCTTCCCCCTCCTACTCCCTTTATACCCCGCCTTCTTACCTCCCTTCCTCCATTGACTCTGGGAAGCCAGATTCCTCTCTACTGTGCTGCGAATTCAAATCTTACCAGTGTTTTTTCCCTAAATTCCCCTACAAGCCCACCTTTTTGTATCCCGAGGTCTCTGACAGGGTCAAGTCTTTAGAGAAATTAAGTTGTGGTTTGAAGCGACATTTTCCCCACTGATTTATGTTCCGGGTTGGGAAGAGTGTGAAACCCTTGCTTCCAGGCCCCCAGAAGTCTTAGTCACAGAAGCCCACATTCCAACCACCCAGCCCCACACGACCGTCCAGTTGAAGCAGCCTGGGGAAGTGTCTGGAAGGATGCCCTGCTCCTGCAGAGCCCGATCGTAACTGTTAGGATTCTCTCATCTGCCCACTCTTCTGAGCCCCTTGATTCCTCTCTCGGGGGTACTCCCATAGCGGAAGGGACAGAGAGATAGGGGACCACAATACCAGGTTCGTCCAGCAGCGCCAGACTGGAACCTTTCTCCTCCTCTCCCGGCCGGGGCCGGGAGCCATGCCTGCCCACCCAGGGCACTTCAGGCATGTGGCCCGAAGTAGCTTTCATTCTGTGGGTTTGCTGGAACTGTCGTCAGAGGCCGGGGATCAGAGCTGCCTGCTCAGGGAGCGGAGGCTGAGCCAGTTGGGGCAGAGGTGAAACTCCACATCCTGTGAATAGGAAAACACATGGCTTAAGTTTGCTTATTTAAGAATTAAATAAAAGCATAGGTGTGCCTGTCCTTTGGATTTTATCTTTAATCCCATTATCAGAGAGGGCAGCATTCAGACAGTGAGGTTCAGCCTCCCTTTTACTCCTGAACCTGAACCGGAGTTCCAGGTTTTCCCAAACACGAGGCCCACCTGTGAGGGCGCTGAGGACTGGGAAGACACGGCCAGGCCTTTGCAGGTTGAGCCAAGAAGGAGACCGAGGGGTCCAGCTCCACTTACCTGGCTGGCCAGCCTGCGCACGGAGGTGCTGGGGGGTGCTGACCTAAGGGCGTTGGGAGTGCTTCAGCTGGAAGGCGGGGGGCAGCAGGCCAGGGCCCAGGGCATTCCTGGAAACCAGCCTGCTGTGGAGGACATAGATGGCTGTCATCCCTCCTAGCCTGTGTGGGCTGGAGTTCAAAGAGCTCACCCAGCCAGAGAGCGTGACGACATGACATTGGTGAGAGCCATTTCGTGCTTTCCCCACCACTCCTAGATGACCCCACACCGCCCAGCGCAGGGGGCTGCCTCTCAAGGGTGACAAGCCTGACCTGTCTTCAGGCCACCACACCAACTTCCTGACGCAGCACTTCTACACGGATTCAGGGGGTGCGTCTGGGCCCGCTTCTCTGGGGAGCACAGTCCACACTCAGACCAGAGATGGGGGGCCAGGTGTGAGAAAAGCAGGGGTCCAAGGACCGGTGCATCTGTTGAGTGTGGTGGAGGCAGGCAGGGTGCAGGGGGTGGGGGGCCAGGGAGGCCTCAAAGGGCCCTGAGCTGCTCAGAAAGGAGTAGCTGGAGGGCAGAGATGACTCGGGAAATGTCAGCAGAATGTGGTGGGCTTGGTCTGGTTAATCAAATTCTCTCTTTTGTCTACCCCCCAAATTACCCTTCCCATTCATCCTCTTTATTAATTCATAAAATATGCATCAAATATTGAAGATACAGCAGGAGCTGGATATCGGACTGCAGAGAAAAATGAAGCAGTGCTGTGTACCTGGGGCAGGTGCTGGGGAGGGGGATGAAGGGATGCTCGGAAAGCTGACCTTGACAGATCAGCAGCTGGGCCAAGTAGGGAAGGGATTTTAGGCTGAAGGAATAGCACTTAAGAAAGGGCAGGGCGGCCAAACAGCTCGCATCTTACGGGAACTATAAATATTTCAGTACAGGTGGGGCATAGGGTGTGAAGTAGGGCGGAGTGGGAGCTGAAGCCAGGGCCAGTTCTGCAGAGTCTAGTAAGCCGTGATGGATGGTGGTGCCAGCCACCAGGACAGCAGACAGAGGAGGAGGAGCAGGTCAGGGGGGAGCAGCTGCTGAGATAAGGGGTCAGAGTAGGACAGGGTGAGTTTGATCTGTCTGTGGAGTGCACTGTCCCTGGGTCCCCGGGGAGCTGAGGTTGGTGCCTTTCAGGCCTTCCTACTCCCAGCAGGCTACCCGCCCCGCCCTCTCCCAGAACAAGACGGCTCTCTGTGCCCCCTCCACCTCCTGGAGGCCTGGTCCCACTTCATCCTCTGAAATGGAAGGTGCAGAA
The DNA here is from genome assembly GCA_028533065.1 of Trachops cirrhosus. Taxonomy (NCBI): domain Eukaryota; kingdom Metazoa; phylum Chordata; class Mammalia; order Chiroptera; family Phyllostomidae; genus Trachops; species Trachops cirrhosus. The sequence continues at coordinate 6,930,368 of CM052551.1, read as the reverse complement.
TGATCGCAGGGGAGCTTGCATGACATCCCATGTTCTTTCTGCCCCAGAACCGCCACGGTGCCCAGCTCTGGGAGGCACCATTGACATTGCTAATCCGCCCCACTGGCCCCAAGGGGCTCCTAGCTGCAGCTCTGCGGCTCTCTGGGTGCTGGCTCCCCGGGCATGCCTGCCTCTCCGTTCCCACAGCTCCTGGCTCCCCACGTCCAGCCTCCCAGCCCCCACCCTCTGCAGTTCAAGCCCTTTCCAGAAGTTGGGCAGTCCCCTGGGGATGGAGAAAGACTCCTCCTTCTCTGCTTGTTATGATATTTATTTATTTTGCTATGTTTTATTGTTTTGAGCATAATCTTAATAGGCAAAAAAAAAAAGAAAAGAAAAGAAAAGCCCCATGAAGATAAAAAAAATCTCTCTGTATCTCTCTAAGTCGACCTCTGGTTCTTATGCAGATGCTCACTTTGCTACACCTGCCGTCAGCATGTCATTTTGTGTTCTGCTTTGATCAAATCACAACATTTCAAAACACATTGCCCCACACCGAGATCGTTTACGTACTCGTCAGCGTGTCCCAGCTGCTGCCTCCTTTGCCATAGGAGTTTGCTTAGTGGTTTTCCTATTGTTTTCCTCTTTGAGCTGCTTCCCACTTAGTGCAATATAAATAGAGTGTGTGTCGGGGCAGGAACCAGAGGAGGAATGGCTTTCGGGCAAAGGAGACCAGGTTGAGTCACAGCGCCAGGTCCTGCCAGAGAGAAGCAGCAAAGATGTCCATAGTGGGGCCGGGTGTCCAGGCTGTAGGCAGGGCCTGCGAGTGGGGACACTCTGTGGCTGTAGAGGGGTGTCCGGCCTTTTGGTGTCTCTGGGCCACACTGGGAGAAGAACAGTTGTCTCGGGTCAGACATTAAATACATTGCAACATATAATCACACACACTCACGCAAAATCTCATGTTTTAAATAAATCTACGATGTTGTGTCGGGCCACATTTATAGCTATCCTGGGCCGCATGTGGCCCGTGGGCTGCAAACTAGACACCCCCTGCTAAGGGGACATGAGGTGCAGCCCCCAGAACTCATGACAGCTGACTCATGGGGAGGCCGCACGCCGTGGAGGGAAGCCAGGCCTCTGGGCAGACGGAGATGTGGCCTCAAGTCTTGACTCTGCCCCCAGCTTGGCCCCTGGAAGCCTGGACCTGTCCGGGCCTGTGTTTCCTCGTGCAAAGCAGGGTGACAGCTTTTCTTCTGGGGCTGGAGGTGGTCCCATCCCACAATATAATGACCATAAAAGAGCTTTGAACAAGTTACAAGTATTGTGCAAATGTAAGTTCCTAAGACGTGAATCGTGCTAAAAATCTGGAGGGAAAGGAGTTCTTGTTGTGCATTTGGAATTCCCTCTGTGCCCTACTTCCCAGAAGGACAAGAAGAAGCGAGGACCCCGCTGGCTGCAGGAGACGGCTGTCGGCTGTCGTTGCTGGTGTGGAGGTCGTCTGCACCGGGATTGCACTCCCTCGAAAAGGTGGGCTGGGATTGCCCCAGCCGTGAGCTCCGGCCACTGCCCGCCCCGGCCCGGCCCCCAGGGCTGGCTCCTGTGTGTCCAGCAGCCCCTCAAAGCGTCCTCAAACACTTTATTCTGGCTGGTACCAGAATTCCTTCAGTTCTCAAAGCTGCAGCCGGAAAAGTGAAGGCTGAGAAGGCTCCAGGGAAGTCTGCTCCTGATGATTCTTTGTGTTACTTTGTGTGTTTTTCTGTGTCTGTGGGTACATGTGTGTGTGTGGTGAGGAGTTTACCACAAAAGCTGACTGACTGCTGAAATTGTGAAACTGACCTTGGCCTTCAGCCTGTGCTACGTCTCTGTCGTCCAGTTATTTATTGAGCGCCGGCTTTGTGTCAGGAGCTGGGCTAGATGCCAGGGAGGCTGCCGTCCACAGGAGAGACACAGTTCCTGTCCTCACGGGGCTTAGAGTCAATAGCGGGACTTTGTCGCAAAATGTGGGCGCCCCTAATACCTTCTCAGAGAGGGGTTCTCTCCTTACTCTCTCCTGTACCCCACCCTGCAAAGTCCTTCTCAGAAATAAATGGCATACTCTCCCTGCCCCTGAGACTGACAGACCCTAAGGTGGGGACACCAGTCCATCCTGAGTACAGATCAACACATCCACCCTTGGAACTGCCCTGAGTCATTTAGACGTTTCTGGAATACTGTGATCCTGGCAGATAGATACCCTGTCCCTAGACAACAGAGAGTGGGCTCGTGAGGTGGGGGTGCCGGTATGCCAGAATCGGGCACTGCATTGCCTGTATGTGCTCCTCACAGGCACGGCCCCCCACCCCCCGCCTGCCGCCTGCCCCTAGGGCTGGGACTGGTCCTGGAATTGGCAGAGACGGGAGGCTGGCCACGCTGATGAGGCACCCTGTTGAGGGCTAGCAGAAGGGTTTGCCTTGACCAGGAAGACTCGGGGGCTGGATGGAGTGGGACAGGCAGATGCTGCACCTTCCTGGATCTTGGGTGGCCAGGGTCTTGCTCGCTTTGGCCCAGAGGCCCTGCCTTGCATCCCGTTTGTTGGAGCTGTTGGTTGTGCAGAGGCTGCCGCTGGGTGGGAGCCCGCCTTCCTCACCCTCTCTGGTGTGCAGGGCGGGTCCCATTGCATCACCCTTGGAGCCTCTATTCCTGCCTTTCCAGCCAGCTGGGCCCCTGGAGGAGGGACTCTCCTTGTTTTTCAACAAGCCATTAACCATTTCACCCTCCTAGTCTTTCCTATGACCAACCTGGGTTCGCAAGGCTGTCCCTCACGTCTGTCTGTCCCGATCTCGCAAACTTTGCTTCTGCTCCACAGCGGCACGTGGGGCCCCTGCCTGGGCAGCCTTGGGAGGGCTGAAGGCCCCACCTGACCCAGTGCCAGCCCCACCTCCTGCCCAGGAAAAGAGTTAACCTCCCTCATCCCCACCCTCAGCCTGTGTCCCATTCTGCGGCGGTGAGGGAAGACTCCTCAGCCTGTAGCATGAGCTCATGGCCCTTCCACACTCCAAATGGAGCCCAGACAAAGGGTCAACACCGCACGCTAGACCAAGAGGGAGGCCGGGGCCCAAGTCAGGGACCGGAGGCTTGGACGTTGGCCTCTCCCCACAACCCCTCTGACCGCTTCCTACAGACCCACTTGGACCCCTGCCCTCTGTGCAGGGACCTGGGGACAGAATGGACGCAGCGAGGGTCCCAAAGGGCCCAAGTCTGATGGAAGAGTGTCCCAAGTACACAGTGTTTCCTGCTCCTGTAGGGGCTGGGCAAGGAGGGGTGGGGCAGGCGAGGAGGAGGGGTGCGCAGAGAGGCCTCCAGTCACTGAAGCCTCATTCCTGCTAGTCCTTTCATCTCACAGCCCCAACGCTGCCTGCGCCATCCTCCCGCTCCAGGGCCTGAAATAGCCTGAGACTCCATCCAAGCCGAGGCCCAGGGCCCACTTTTAGCTCCACAAACATTTGGCTGCACCTTCACTTGCAGAATCCTGGCCTGGGTCCTGTGGGGGACGCAGAGATGAATGAGGCCCAGCCTCTGCCTGCAGGGAGCTTCCAAAGTACATCCCGTTCGCCGCCATCAAAGGCATACGCCCCAAGGAGAGAGGTTTTTGTTGAATCTTAAAGGATGATTAGGGTGTCAACAGGCAGAAAAGAGGGGCGCTCATTCTAGGGGAACAGCCAAAGCAAAAACTTTGGGGGTGCAAGTATGCTCTGGAACATTGCCTGCAGTCTGGTTTGACTGGAGCACATGAGAAGATATCGACCTGCTTATGGTTTCCAGGGATGTGTCATTTAATCTGCCAGAGAGTTTGTCTAGACTGCCCATAGGCCGAGGGCCCCCAAGGGGCAAAGACCTACTGGTTCATAGATCTGTCCAGACCAGAGCAGGGAGGCACAGAGAGGTGAAGAAGCTTGCTGGGAGTAGAAAGCACATTAGTGATTCAAGCCAGTGATTAGTGATCAGTGACTAAGGACCAGAACCAGGGTCCCCACCCTGCCTGTCTTGGCCCAGGTCAGGTCCCTTAATCCACAGAGCTGACTGATCCAGCAGAACTTGTCACCCCTAAAAGGCACAGAGGACATTGGAATGAACGGCCAGTGATGGAGAAGGAACACAGACTTAGCCACGTGAATGCTCCTCACGGGGTTGCCTACAAGGAAGGAATGAACAGCTCCACGACACTGGATGGGAAAGAAATGCCGACCAATATTCTTTATTTCCCCAAGCTGGTGAGAAGTTTAGTAATACATACCATTATTAGGGCTTTCTCCCTTGGCTTACTGAATTAAAACAGAACAAAACAAAACCCTGAAATCCCCAGATTCGTAAACAAAGGGCTGGATCTTGTGGAACTGCGGCAGCTGGTCCTTAATCAGTGCAGATGGCCAGAGCGTGGCTGCCCCTCCTCCAGGGGGGGTTGGCCCTTCCTGAGTGTGGGAACTGCTTCCCCAAGCAGGCTGCTGAGCTGCCCACTCACCCTGGCCTCTCCCAGCAGCTGACCACCCAGGGTTTTTTTTTTTCCCCCAGCCTCTTCCTCACAGCCATCTCCATACCAGGTTTTGGCATCCTGAGAGGTGGGCGGGTGTTTGTATTCCAGTGGGATCTCAACCGCGGCCACATGTGGACGCTGGCGAGGCCCCGCCCTGTTCTGCGGAGGGAAACCGCTACCCCACAGGTGAGGCTACTGCGCCTCGCATTGGAAAACCAGCTCCATCCGCTTTGACCTCCCTGGCGGAAGCCCTGGCCGCCCTCCTGGGAGGATGTGGGAAAAATACTTCGCATTCTTTTCTAAAGAATTCACAGCTAAGAAAACCAGATAAGGCTGATTTATCAATCAGGCTATTCTGCCACAGTCAATGTTCGATGAACCGCTCTGTTGCACTTCCTATAGCAAAAGGAAAGTTCGGCAGGAGGCAACCAAAAATATGGCAAAGGTGATCCTGGGCAACCAGGCGGGTCACTGGACAGTGATGTGGAATCCTGGCCGCGATGGAGCTACCCGCTGAAAAGGCAGCTTTGAACACAGCGTTACAGAGGGAACCGGTTCGGTCACAAACATCAAATTATGTATTTAGTCAAAGAAAAAAGAGCTGAGAAGGTAAACACCAAAATGCTCTAGTCCGGGGGGGGGGCGAGGTTACTGGTCATTTTTCTTTACCCATTTGAGCTTGTTCTCATACTGTAAAAACTCTACAGTGAGTGCATATTACTTTTTCGTGGTGTGTGAAGAAAAATTAATTTTCAGTGATGAAAATAATGCATACTCATAAAAAATCTAAGCAACAGATGTATATGCCACAAAATTCGCCATTGGACGACCCCTCTTGTGACAGTTTCCGGGTGAGGTCCAGATAAGGTACCTGCCTCACTGGGGGTCTTGTCATGATGAGGTGAGTTAGAACCATGCCACCTGTAACAAGCTTTAACTCTTCGAATGCAGTTATTGTTTAATCCCCTATTCTACGTCACAGACACCCCTTTACAGTAGGACTACGTCAACTGAATACTTAGGAAAAATTTTAAATCATTTTTTAAAAACGAGACAAAATCCATGAATAGCTGGCTTTTCGTCTGTTTCTCCCCTCAGTTGGAGAGGGGCTGCCTGGTGGGAAATTCCTCCTTCGTTGGCTTTCACACTCATGACCCGGGCTGGCCTCTTCCGTGGGCCTCAGGTGGGTGACATGTTCACCTAATCCCTGAACTACAGTCGTCGCCCCTTATCCGAGGAGGACACGTTCCAAGACCCCCAGGCGATGCCTGAAACCGTGGATAGTACCGAACCCTGTTTACACTGTGTTTTTCCTGTACACGCACGCCTCTTCAGTTAAAGGAAGCACTTTACGGCCTCTCTTAGGCATATTTCAATCCTAATGCTAATTTGGCATACTCTGAGTCAGCATCACTATGCTCACACTTTGGGGCCATTAGGAGGTAAAATAAGCTCGACTTGGAAACAAGCGCAGAGGCGCCCCGACAGTGGACCCGATAACTGAGAGAGCGACTAAGTGAGGCCAGGGGCGCACACAGCACAGAAAGGCTGGGCCAAGTGCTGAATCCCACGCCGGGCAGGACGGAGCTGGGGGGCGCGAGGTTTTGTCACGTTACTCAGAACGGTATGCAATTTAACGCTTATGAATTGTTTATTTCTTGAATTTTCCGTGTAGTACTTTTGGATCACAACTGACTGCAGGTAACAGAAACCACGGAAAATAACACCATGGATTAGGGGAGACAACTGTATTTACGCCCCTCCGGAGGAGAAGGAAGCAGAAATGCCCTAAGTCCCCTAGAAATCTCCGTAGTTCTGAATTGCACAGTAGCCTTAACTCACCTGGTCAGCAGATTTGGTCCCATCCTAGGCGTGGCTGCAAAACGGAAGAAGAAAAGAGATCAGGTTGAGACTGTAGCTGTAGAAAAAAGTCAATCTTTGTCATGTCAGTTGCTGAAAATGGGTCAGCAGGGAAGACTAGTTTTATCAATGGGCGATAAGATAGTGAGATTACAAAAGTTGGTTATCACCACAATTAACATTACCACCATCTGTATTTTGGATTCAGGAGCAAAACATAAATGAAATCATATCTAACTCACAGCAAATGCCACTGACTCAGAATCCAGAAAATGTCTTCACTGGGATGTTTGCAGGATCCTTATAATTTCTTAGGTTCTATCTTTTTTAAAAGAAAGTATTGGGCCCTGGCTGATGCGGCTCAGTGGATTGAGTGCTGGCCTGCGAACCAAAGGGCCACTGGTTCGATTCCCAGTCAGGGCACATGCCTGGCTTGGGGGCCAGGTCCCCAGTAAGGGGCACATGAGTGGCAACCACACATTGATGTTTCTCTTCCTTTCTTCCTCCCTCCCACCCCCTTCCTCTCTAAAAATAAATAAATAAAATATTTTTAAAAAATAAAATAAGACTAGTATACCATGCCAGTGGGTTTATCCAGGGAGTGTAGGGTTTGTTCAATATTTGAAAACCCATCAATGTAATTCCCACATATATCATTTGATAAAAAAAGGAACATGATTATAGCAACTGATACGTAAAAAACATTTGACAAAATTCAACATTTGTTTATAATTTTGAAAAGAAATAAAAGGCATATTAATTGGAAAGAAAGAAAGAAAACTATCCCTATTTACAGAGAAGCCCAATGAATTCACTTACACACACAAAAATACCCCACCTAGAACCAATAATGAGTTTAGCAAGACGGTAGAATGTGAGGTCAACTCTTACAAATCAATCATATTTCTATATACTAGCAATAAAAATTGGAAACCAAAATTCAATTAAAAATGATATCATTTATGGTAGCTTAAAATGAAATATTTAGATATAAATCTCCTAAAACATATACAGGCTCTATATGCTGAAAAGTACAAAACACTAGGGAAGAAATCTCCTAAATAAAAGGAAAGACATACCATGTTCATGGATTAAATGACTCAATAGGGTACAGATTCTCTCCAAATTGATAAACGGAATTCAAGTCAACTCACAACTTTAGCAGATTTTTGGTAGGTATACATAAACTGATTCTAAAATTTATACAGAAAAGGAGCCCTGGCTGGTGTGGCCCAGTGGATTGAGCGCCGGCCTGTGAACCAAAGGGTCACAGGTTCAATTCCCGGTCAGGGCACATGCCTGGGCTGCCAGTCAGGTCCCCAGCATGGGGCATGTGACAGGCAACCACACATTGCTATCTCTCTCCCTCTCTTTCTCCTGCCCTTCCCCTCTCTGTAAAAATAAATAAGTAAAATCTTTAAAAAATAATAATAAAATAAAATTTATACAGAAAAGCAAAGGAACTAGAATAGCTAAAACAACTTTAATTTACCTTTACCTAACTTATTCCTTCTCGAATGGTCTCCATATTTTAAAATGTAGATTTGACTTTTTAATCTACATCATTTTCCTTCTCTCTGAAGAACTTCTTTTAACATTTCTGGCAAGTCAGATCTACTGGCAACGAATATCCTCAATTTTTGTTTGTCTGATAAAGTCTTTATTTCGCTTTTCCTTTGAAGAATAATTCCACAAGGTACAGAATTCTAGGTGGACTTTTTTTTTTCTCTTTCTCTCTCAACACTTCAAATATTTTGCTCTATTGTCTTATTGCTTTCATGGTTCCTGAGAAGTCAAATTAATACCTATCTTTTCTTTTTCAAAGATTTTATTTATTTATTTTTAGAGAGAGGGGAAGGAAAGGAGAAAGAGAGGGAGAGAAACATCAATGTGTGGTTGCCTCTCATGTGCCCCCTACTGGGGACGTGGCCTGCAACCCAGGCATATGCCCTAGACTGGGAATCGGAACAGTGACCCTTTGATTTGCAGGCCCTGCACTCAATCCACTGAGCTACGCCAGCCAGGGCTAATCCCTCTCTTTAATTCTCTATGGGCAGAGTGTTTTGTTCTCTGTCTTCTTACAAGACTTTTTGCATCTTTGATTTTTATGTAGTTTGAATATGCTATGCTTAGGTGTGGGTTTTTGGGCATTTATCCTCCTTGGCATTCTCTAAGCTTCTGGATCTGTGTTTAGGCATCTGACATTGATTTGGGAGAAGTTCTCAGTCATGACTGCTTCAAATATTCCTTCTTTTCTTTTTCTTCTTTTGGGATTCCATACATTATGCAAATATAACCCTTTTTATAGTTGTCCCACTGTTCTTGGATATTCTGTTCATTTTTTTTTTTTACTGTTTTTTCTCTTTGATTTTCAGTTTTGGAAGTTTCTATTGACATAGTCTCAAGTGCAGAGATTTTTCCCCAGCAATGTTCATCTACTAATGAGCCCATTGAGTGAATTCTTTATGTCTGTTACTGTGTATTTGACCTATAGCATTTAAAAAATTCTTTCTTAGACCTTCCACCTTTTTTGTTTATATTACCCAGCTGTTCTTGCATGTTGTCTACTTTTTCCATCAGTGTGCTTAGCATATTAATCACAGTTGTTCTAAATTCCTTGTCTGATAATTCCCACACTCTCTGCCCTGGATGAGTCTGGTTCTTATGCTTGCTCTGTCTCTTGACACTGTAACTTTTGCCATTGGTATGCCTTGTAATTTTTTGCTGTTGTTGAACACCAGACATGGTATATTGGGAAAAGGAGCTCGGCAAACAGGTCTTTACTGGTGTGGTGGTGAGGTGCGGGGGAAGGGGGAGTGTTCTGGAGTCCTATGGCCAGGTCTCAGTTTTTTAGTGAGTCTGGGCTGGAACTTCACAAGCGCGTCCCCCTTAGGTGGACAGGACGGCTAGAGTGGGCTGGCGTGGGTGTTTCCCTTCTCTGGGTTGATCAAACTCTGCTAAAACCTCAACAGATTAGGCACTGGTAAAATAGTGATCGCTTCTCCTGAAAGCAGGCCTTGTTAAGAAGAACAGAGCACTCCGGCATATTTTATTTTTTTAATTATATTTTATTGATTATGCTATTATAGTTGTCCCATTTTTTTTCTCCCCTTTATTGCCTTCTACCCTGCACCCCCTCCCTCCAGCATCCCTCCCCCCACTTAGTTTATGTCCACGGGTTGTACATCTAAGTTCTTTGGCTTCTCCATTTCCTACACTATTCTTAACTTTTCTCTGTCTATTTTTTACCTACCAATTATGCTTCTTATTCCCTGTACCTTTTCCCCCATTCTCACTCCTCCCCCTCTCCATCCGATGACCCTCCATGTGATCTCCACTTCCGTGATTCTGTTCCTGTCTCTGGCTTATTTTAACACTGTCCCTTTTCCCCTCCCACTGCTGGAAGCCTGCGGGTGTTTTCTCTGTGAGAACCAGGTAGAGCTCTTCAGGCTAAAATTCACAAAGCTTGGGGGTCCCCCTGTAACTGACCTGCCCCCACCCCCAGTAGTTTTAAACTCAGACTTGTTCACGCTGAGCCCCCAGCCATCTGTCACTGAGAGTTTAGGCTTTCCTGCTGTGCTGATGGTGCCCACAGAGCCTTCTGCTCAGGAGTCTCCGCTCCGGTAAGTCACGACTGTTTGCCTGTCCGCTTCTCCAACTCTGGGGCAGGAGTCTGCCCTGGGACCTCACCACTCCGCTGAGGCGGAGAAGAGTTGTTGATTTTTCTGTTTGTTCAGCTCTTTTACTTGTTAAAATAGAGCGATGGTTTCCAAGCTCTGTACATATGTTGAATGGGAAATTGGAAGTCAACTTTATGCTAATTTAAAAAAAAATAAAGGACTCTTAAACATGGTTAAAGGTAAATTTGATGTTGCGCGTATTTTACCATAATAAGCATTTTTAAGTAATTGTTTTTAAAGAATGAAAAATTATAAGTGGGGAACAGGGTATAAGGAATAAGATGACTTTTCCAAATGCCTGTAAGATATCTCTACCAACATCAATACATCAAATTCAACATATTTTAAATCCCTTTAACTTACTTTGCCTCCCGTGTTCTTGCTTTTCTCTCCCAGTTCTACGTTCTTGCTTTCCATGACCCTTCTCTGCTTCTCTCCCACTCGCTAACCTTGCCCCATCCTGGACTACGCTCTCTCTCAGCCTGACTCTGTTGCTGCGACATGTCTGTTAGGTGCCCATAAATCAGTTGAACATCCATTTTCTCTTGTCCTTCCTTCCTGTTCCTCCTCCATTCATCACCAACTGTCAAGACTTTTGCAATTGCTTCCTCCAAACAGCTCCCTCCCTTAAGAACCAGCTTTGGAGTCAGACCCGCCTGAACTGAAATCCTGGCTCTGCCGCTTATTGTCATTTAACCTGGAGCGTTTCATATTTACTCCCTTTGAACCTCAGACATCATTTGTAAAAGTGAGGCAATAACAATGCTCAACTCACTAGGCGATTGTGAGGATTGGAAAGCACCATGTGCCGGGCCCTGAGTCTTAAATGCACCCTCTATTACTTTTATTGAATGAGACAGTGTGTGGATATACATACACAGGGCTTGGCACAGTCCTGTGCTCAGTGAGTACTCAATCATGGCTGTCTGCTTTATACGATTATTCTTCTCGGTCCAGTCTAGGCACTACTGTCAAATTAATTTTCCTAATGAGCAGCTTTGATGATGTCTGTCTCTTGCTCAAAATCTTTCTTGACTCCTTCTTGCTTGTGGAAACAAGCCGAAACCCCTTTGCCAAGAATTCAATGACTTCTTGATTGGATTCCTGTTATCTTCCAGATTTTATCTACTGAATTCCACTACTCCTCCAGAGCCCATACATACCTCTGGTTTTCCTTCCTCTTTAGCTTTGTTTAAACTGTTCTCTCTCCCTGGAATGCCCTTCCTCTTCCCCTTTTGCTCAGTAAATATTTGCTGAGTAAACAGTAGGAGTCCTTTGGAAAAGCTCCCCCCGGAGGAGCCAGCTCTTGTCCCTGCCCTATACCGTCCTGTGGTTGGGACGCACAGGGCAGGGCAGGTTCATGTTCAGCAGGGCTCTTGGTGGGGGAGACATGCATACAAATGGAGAGGTTTTAAAGAAGCCACCCCAGGTCCAGAAGCTCCTCAGTCCCTCTGGAATACTAATGCCAAGTGGCAATAGAGCTCAACTCCTGTTCCGTGAACCTCTCCTTTTGGGGGGATATCTACTGAGCACCTGCCAAGGACTCGGCAACTTACCAGGGACTGTGGGGGGTCTGAGCACGTGTAAGACCATATGGCTGGCGGAGAGGAGGCTTGTGCGACAATGGCAATGGCAGACACTGCGTGGGAATTCAGACTCCACCTGCAAGTTCAGTGATGCCAAAGAGAAGTCTTTGGCCGGGAGGAGCCTGAGCACTGGAGAGGGGGTCAGAGAGGCTGCGGCCAGATGACGCTGGGGCAGCTGTGTCTGGGGCAGCCTCCACGTCTGGCCTGCTTGGAGCATGTGTGGTATGCTGAGGCAAGCATCTGCTGTGTGCTGGGGAAGTACAGACCGAAGAAACTCTATAGTCGTGTCCTACGCCAGGCAGCTGTCCGAAAAGCACGGGTAACATGCTGCCGTGCATGGGAGGGGTGCAGGGGTGGCCTGGATTCCCTGAGAACCAGCTCCCCACACCCAGGGGGCGTCTATGTGGTCCAGCCCAAGTTCAATTGTTTAAAACGCTAAGACATGTTTAACGACAGTCGGAGCGATAAGCACAGGTCAACAACAGAAAGACAGGCACGTGTAACCTTGCAACTTGATTCAAGAACTTGGCCCAGCTTTAACTCGCTGTCTGGGTCTTTGACCAGCCTTGAAACTAGGCTTTATTCCTAGAAGAGCCTCAGATCCTGGGCCATCCAGATAGGGTACGAGGTAAGCCTGGAGATGAACACGCTTTGAAATCAGGTGGCTTTGGGTTGAACCACGCTCGGCCACTAGCTTTCTGACCTTGAAACTCAGAGAAGTGCTCTGAGGTTCCGTTTCTTTGTTTGACCATTGGGGTGATACCACTGAGGTTAAGGTTTGTGGTAAGGATTTCATGAAATGATGTGTGCGGTGTGCCTGACAGAGCAGGTGTTCCAAATTTGGTGGTTATTATCACCTGAGCAATTCCTGGAGATCCCTTTCCACACAACACTATTCCATACCCGAACTGTCTCTTCCAGAGCTACCTGAATGCTAAGTTTAGCAGCTTCCTCTGTATTTCCCCCACACCTGCTAATAACAATAATAGTAAATAATAATAATAATAATAATAATAATAATAATAATAATAATAGCAGCAAGAGGACTGCCACTGTAGAGGGCCTAACTACATGTGATGCCCTGTGGTGGGACTTTCCACACTTTATATATATTAAATTTTCTCTAGAGTTGCTGTCATCTCCCTGCCCTCTAGGGCCTCAGTGGCTTTCCCTGGCCCCTGCCCAAGTTGCTTTGTCCCCAACAACCCTGTCTAGCTTGTCCTCCACCAGGATGAAGACTGTGTGAGGACCACAGCCGCCTTTGTGCCCGGGAAGGTGAGACTCTCCCCTCTTCGGAGCTCAGGCGGAGCACCGGGCCCCGGGACACGGGCTCCGGCTTCCCCAGCAGCTGTGCTGGGTGATGCAGCCCAGCATTGCAGGGCAGCGAAGGCCCTGGGGGGCAAACGCTGATCTATGACAGATGGCAGATGGGAGGAAATCGACAGCTAAAACCCTCTCCTCCCCATCCCCGCCCCCCTCCTGGACCTGCGGCCCGCTCCATCAGTCTTTGCTTTCCCTTCTCGGTGGCCTCCCTTCCTCGTCCCCCTTCACTCTAGCGGTTCCGACGTTGCGCTCCCTCAGGGGAGCGCCCCCGAGCACGGGAGCTTTGTCTCAGCCTCTGCCTCCGGGGGACTCTGAGCCAAGGCCAACGACCACCTAGAGGCGTAGGCAGATGTGAATAAATAGTTCACAGAAAGGCGGGTATCAAAACCTCTTTACAAATGCGAAAAGATGATTGATCTCACTCTTAACAAGACAAATACGAAGTAAGATTACAATGATATATCCTGTTTCACCCATCACATTGAAGAGTCTGGTAACAGGCTGTGTCAGCAAGTCAGCACCAGACTGTGGAAAAGCAGGACTGTCACTGCTGGTGGGATATGCACTGACGTAACCTCTGTGGAAGGTAATTTAGCGATATCTTTAAAAATTAACCATTGCGCCCTGGCTGGTGTGGCTCATTGGATTGAATGCTGGCCTGAAAACCACATTTTTGCCGGTTCGATTCCCAGTCAGGGCACATGCCTGGGTTGCAGGCCAGGTCCCCAGTAGGGGGTGCGCAAGAGGCAACCACACACTGATGTTTCTCCCTCTCTTTCTCTCTCCCTCCCCCTCTCCCTAAAAATAAATAAATAAAATCTTAAAAAAAAATTGCACATACTCCTCAGCCAGCAGGGGCGAGAGCTCCAATTGTTCTACATCCTTGTCTATATCCTTGGTGGTGTTGGTCTTTTAAATTGTATAATGAGTATATGCTGGTGTATTCCTTACTTTAAAAGATACATTTCAGATTTAAGTAAATAAATAAATACAGCCTCTGCCCCACTGCCCACCAACGCTCTGAATAATGTGATAACAAGAGAGGTGGGTGTTGGAATTTTGAGAAGGGAGATGCATTCGTTTTCTAGTGTTATGCAACAAATTATCACAAACTTTAACAGCTTAAAACAGCAGGCATGTATCATCTCGCGGTGTCTGTGGGTCGGAGTCCAGGCGAGGCTTTGCTGGGCCTCCTGCTGAGGGTCTCCCAAGACTGCGCTCCAGGCGTCGGCCGGGACTGTGCTCGTTCAAGGAGCTCCGACTCCCCTTCCCACTCACCTGGCTGTTGGCAGAATTCCAGTCATGTGACTGTAGGACCAAAGTCCCTGTTTCCTCGCTGGCTGTCACCCAGGGCCTGCTTTCAGCAGCTAGAGGTCACCCAAGTTTTCTGGCACGCAGCCCTTTCACAGGCTCTCGCCCCGCTGCCGCTTCCTTCTTTAAGGCCGGCGGGGGGGTTTCTGTCCCCGGTCCTCCAAGACCGCCCTAAATAATGTACTGTAATCCCGGGAGTGTCTGTCCCATCACCTTTGCCATTTTCTATTGGCTGGATGCAGGTCACAGATTCTGCCCACACTCCAGGGAGAGGGTCACACGAGGACATGACTTGCAGACACCCCCTCGTCTGTTTGGCCTGGGGGGGCTTGCTGTGTCAAACCTGGGCAGTGGTTCTCAAACCTGAGCGTGCATAAAAGTCACCTTGGGGGCCTGTTACGGTTACGTGACGATTCCTGGGACCTATCTCCGGAGTCTGACTCAGCAAGTCTGGATGGGGCCCAGGAGCCTGTTTTGTTAGTGAGCAACTTCTCAGCTATGTCTGAGGCAGGTGGCCCCCAGGTCACATCCACAGAGACTCTGTCGTGGAGTCACAGCATGGCCTGGAGAGGCAGACACTTGGATATGAGCTCTTGCCAGTGAGCAAGTGAGACTGACCAATTCCATCTTCTCTTCTTGAAAACCAAAGGGGAGGCTGGACACTACCTACCAGCAGAGCCCTAGGAGACAAAGCCCACCCACAGGCAGGGACAAGACAAAGATGCCTACAAAGTGGCACTGGCAGGTGTGGCTTGGTTGGTTGGAGCTGCATCCTGGACACCAAAAGTTTCTGGGTTCAATTCCCAGTCAGGGCACGTGCGGGAGACAGCCAATCAATGTTTCTCCCTCACACTGATTTTTTTTTCTTTCTCTCCACCCTCCTTCCTCTCTTTCTAAAAAGCAATTTTAAAAAAGTGTCCTTGGGTCAGGATTTTTTTAAAAAGTCTATGAAGCAGGAAAAAAAACCTTAGGACAAAATAATTCACTAGGACCCTGCTGCAGGCAGAGCTAATGAGTCACAATAAAACCACAGGTAACACCCTGTTTAATAAAGTTAAATTACGGTTCTACCACTTACTAGATGTAAAACATTGACGAGCCTCTTAAACTCCCTGAGCCTCGAATCTTCAAAATGAGGATAATAAGACCCATTTCCCAGATTTGTCACCACATATCAATGAGACCCAATAGGCAAAAATCAAAACAAAACAAACCTCACCCCCGCCCCAGAAAAAGACAAAGCCTGCATTCAGATATGTGCTAAATCCTACCTAAGAACCTTGACTCCCAGACCAGGTCTAGTCTGTCAAAGTATTACCACAAATGTTGGCGCTTCTGTTTCTTCACAGGGACAAATGAAAGAAAACAGGAAAGTTAAAAAAAAAAGACTCGATAAAGATAAGGGACAAAGAAAGAGCACACAAGTTTATCATTTATATTACATGTCAAGGAGATAAACTTCCCTATGAGAAGGAAATAAATGTAAAGACTGGATTATAAAATAGATATAACTAGTCACTGTCTGTAAGAAAAACAATGAAATTCAAGACTTTAAAAAGTCTACAGTGAGCCCTGGCTGCTGTGGCTCAGTGGATTGAGTGCGGGCTGTGAACCAAAGGGTCGCCAGTTTGATTCCCAGTCAGGGCACATGCCTGGGTTGTGGGCCAGGTCCCCAGTAGTGGGCGTGCGAGAGGCAACCACACATTGATAGTTCTCTCTTTCTCCTTCTCTACCCCTCTCCCTAAAAATTAATAAATAAAAATCTTTTAAAAAAAGGCTACAGTGATGGGACTATTCTGAGTTCTCTCATGAATGTGGTGAAAACACGATGCCAAATTTAGTAGATTTTACAGTTATGAATGTTAAGGATGAGAACATACATTGAACAATAAAGGCCTACCAATTTTCAAGTGTGAGGTCCTAAATAATGTAACAATCAAGACAAGCCAAAAGCTGGGACAAATGACAGAGGAAAACAAGAATATAATTGCAATTGGATTCCTGAGCATGTTGTTAACTAGTGCATTTTCATTTTTAAAAGAAAACAAGGAAAAAATAAAATCATGAATGAACAAGAAAAGCAATTGTAAAGCATACAATCACATTTGTAATAGTTATGGAAACATCAGTCAATAAAGTTTAATATTTATTTCTTCTTAAAGCTTTGAAGTCAGATGTAGAAGTTTGTGTATATATAGTTTTAATCCTCATCTGAGGATATGTTTACTTACTGATTTTTAGAAAGAAGGAAAGGGAAAGAGAGAGAGAGACATCAGTCTGTTGCCTCCCGTACACAAGCCCAACCAGGGATTGAACCGGCAACCCAGGTATGTGCCCTGATGGAGGATCGAACCCACAACCTTCTGGTGTACGGGATGACACTCAAACCAACAGAGCCAACAGCCAGAGCAAGAGATTCTTATTTTTTGGTGAAAAGAGCCATGTGCTCCCTCTGAAGACCAATGTCACACTCGCTGGAGATGTCAGAGTTCCTCGCCTTGAAAGCAGGACCAGAACGTCCACCAGGACTGTTCTTTTCTTTTCTTTTAAATATATTGTATTGATTATGCTATTGCAGCCGCCCATCTTCCCCCCTTTACTCCCCTCTACCCTGCACACCCCCTCCTACCCACATTCCCCCCTTTAGTTCATGCCCATGGGTCATACATATAAGTTCTTTAGCTTCTACATTTCCCATATGATTCTTTCCCTCCCCCTGTCTATTTTCTATCTACCATCTATGCTACTTATTCTCTGTACCTTTTCCCCTCTCTCCTCCTCCCACTCCCCTGTTGCTAACCCTCCATGTGATCTCCATTTCTGTGGTTCTGTTCCTGTTCTAGTTGTTTGCTTTTGTTTTTGCTTTAGGTGTGGTGTTAATAATTGTGAGTTTGCTGTCATTTCACTGTTCATATTTTTTGTCTTCTTCTTCTTAGATAAGTCCCTTTAACATTTTATATAATAAGGGCTTGGTGATGATGAACTCCTTTAACTTGACCTTATCTGAGAAGCACTTGATCTGCCCTTCCATTCTAA
The DNA here is from genome assembly GCA_028533065.1 of Trachops cirrhosus. NCBI lineage: Eukaryota > Metazoa > Chordata > Mammalia > Chiroptera > Phyllostomidae > Trachops > Trachops cirrhosus. Next base: position 6,913,083 of record CM052551.1, on the reverse strand, counting down.
ATGAAAGCTTTGCTGGATAGAGCAATCTGGGATGTAGGTCCTTGTCTTTCATGACTTGGAATACTTCTTTCCAGCCCCTTTTTACCTGCAATGTTTCTTCTGAGAAATCAGCTGATAGTCTTATGGGTACTCTTTGTAGGTTACTGTCTCCTTTACTCTTGCTGCTTCTAGGATTCTCTCCTTAGTTTGAATCTTGGGTAATGTAATTATAATGTGCCTTGGTGTGTGCTTCCTTGGGTCCAATTTCTTTGGGACTCTGTGAGCTTCCTGGACTTCCTGGAAGTCTGTTTCCTCTACCAGATTGGGGAAGTTCTCCTTTATTATTTGTTCAAATAACTTTTCCACTTGTTGCTCTTCCTCTTCTCCTTCTGGTACCCCTATAATTCTGATGTGGGAAGGTTTAAAGTTGTCCCAGAAGTTCCTAAGCAGTTTGCAATTTGGAATTGGTCCTGAATTCTTATTTCTTCATTCTGTTCTGATTGAATGTTTCTTTCTTTCTTCTGCTCCAAACCATTGATTTAAGGCCCAGTCTCCTTCCCATCACTATTGGTTCCCTGTACATTTTCCTTTATTTCACTTAGCGTAGCCTTCATTTTTTCCTCTAATTTGTGACCAAATTCAACCAATTCTGCAAGCTTCCTGATTACCAGTGTTTTGAACTGTGCATCTGATAGGTTAGCTATCTCTTTGTCTCTTAGTTGTATTTTTTCTGGAGCTTTGATTTGTTCTTCCATTCGGGCCACTTTGTTTTTGTCTCCACACGCCTCCTTACGTAGTAAGGGGCAGAGCCTTAGGTATTCACCAGGGCGGGGCAACCCACATCCCTGGGTTGTGACGCTGTCTGTAGGGGAGGGGTCTGAGAGCAACCAAGGCCGCTTGCTCTGCTCTCTGCCAGATTTCAGTCCCTTTCCCTGCTTCCCACAAGCAAACTGGGCCCTTCTGGTGCTGATTCCTGGGTGGGTGGGTTTGTGTACGTTCTAGAATCCTGTGGGTCTCTCCAACAGACTCTCCTGTGAGGCTAGGAGTTTCCTCTGCTGCCGCCTCAACCCCCACAGGTGTTTTCAGTCAGAGGTTTGAGGCTTTATTTCCCCGCACTGGGGCCCTGGGTTGTGTGGTTCATCCCGCTCCCCAGTTGTTCCTCCCGGTTTATCTGAATGTGGGGCCGCCCACTCCACCAGCTGCCGCCTCGCTGGGTTCGCCAGGCGCTGCCTTGCCGCGCGTCCTCTGCCCAGCTGCTGGGCTGCCCGACTCCACCCCTCCTACTGGTCTGAATGCATGTTTCTTCTTTAACTCCTTGGTTGTCGGACTTCCATACAGTTTGATTTTCTGTCAGTTCTGGTTGTTTTTCTGTTTTTAAACTGTTGTTCTTCTTTTGGTTGTGCAAGGAGGCACAGTGTGTCTACCTACACCCCCATCTTGGCTGGAAGTCTAGGACTGTTCTTTTCAACACAGTATTGAGAATGCTGGTAATAGCTACTGGGGAAGAACATTACAATATAGAGATAGCCTTGGCTGGTGTAGCTCAGTGGATTGAGCATGGCTGTGAACCAAAAGGTTACCAGTTCAGTTCCCAGCAGGGCACATGCCTGGGTTGCAGGCCAGATCCCCAGTAGGGGGCACGTGAGAGGCAACCACACACTGATGTTTCTCCCCCTCTTTTTCTCCTTCTCTTCCCCTCTCTCTAAAAATAAATAAATAAAATATATTTTTAAAAAATACTAAATTTAAAATATATATATATAGAAAAAATATTTGTAGTTGACATGATTATATACCCGAAAGTTCCAAGAAAAGCAGCCCCTAAATTACTAGAAATAATAAATGAATTCAGCCAAGACGTAGCCAAAAGAAACCCACATAGAACAATTGCATTTCTATCTGTCAGTGAAACAGAGCTGCATATTAATAAAAACATAAAATAAAAATAGAGAAAGATTCCATTTATAACCACAAACCAAAAATAAATTTGCTTGAGGATTTTCTTTGAGCCACGAGATTTATTCCAAGACTAGTACGAAACCATAACAGGACAAGTAAAGGGGAATGTGAACAAATGGAGAGGTATACCAGATCATTATTGAAAAAAACAAAACTTAATAACTGTGACAGGGCTTTCAAAGTGAATAGCTGTGACGCAGTACTAGTTTAAGGCCTTCCAGAGTAATTACAGAAGCTGAAAAATTGCTATCAATGTTATAGAATAATCAGAAAGATAAGGATTCTCTCACAAGATTTCAAATGCCTTACAGAGAGTACATTTATCAAAACTGGAGGTCCACAAACAGAAAAAAGTACTAGAGTAGCTACAAAAAGTAGCTATCTTTATTTGGTGTAGCATCTTAAGCTTAAAACAGGACCAATTCCAAATTGCAAACTGCTTCTCCTACAGTCTGATGCATCTCAGTGAATGGCAAATCCACCCTGCCAGTGGTCTGGCCAAAGCATGTGGAGTCATCCCAAAGTCAAAAATAGATCCAGAGTGGACTGCTCCTCACCACCTCACCTCCTCGGCCCCCACCGGAACCACCCCAGTCTCGGCTGTACCACTGCCGGGTGGGGCAGGCGGGGAGGGCTCACGGACGGGGGTTCTGCTGTGCTCCTCCTGCTTTCTCAGCACCACAGCCAGGATGCAACAGGCCCTTTCCTCCCAACGACCTTGACATTCCTTTACAATTACTGTTCCTTTACGACTGTTGTTCTCTCCGTGGGAACCTTCTTCCCCCCAGGTATGTGCATGCTTCCGTCCTCCCTTCCTTCAGGTCTCTGCTCAAATATCATCTCCTGAAGTTCCAAAGTTGAAAATTTCAACTTTTCACCCCCACATCAGGTTCCCGATCATTCTGTCTTACGTTACTCGTTATTTATTTATCTATCATCTATCATCTGTTCTTAAAATTTGTCTCTCTTCCTCCTCTCCAACAGGATGTTTGTTTTACTCACAGCTGTATCCTTAGCACCTGGAACAGTGCCTGGCACATAGTATGTGCCTGATAAATATTTGTTGCATGAATGAAACAAGAGAGAAATTGCTGTAGCACACATGTCCTGTCCTACTTCATACACGTCATTTACAACAGAGGAGAAACAATGCAGTGCAGAGAGGTTTCAGTGCTAACTGATTGTTTGGGCAATGGGACCACAGAAGGAAGTTAATTACTCTGGAGCGATATATCACATCCTATGGAATAATGTATTGCAGATGGATTAGAGTAAAAACATACACGAGGATTTTTGAGAATGGAAAAAAATTCCATGGCTTTCTCGTGTTTGAAGGTGTGATGGATGTCTGACTACTTTTTTCTTTTCTTTTTTATTGAATCTATTGGGGTGACATCGGTTAGTAAAATTATCTAGGTTTCAGGTGTACAATTCTGAGGTACATCATTGGTATATTGTACCGTGTGTTCACTGCCTCAAATCAAGTCTCCTTCCATCACCATTTGTCCCCCGCCCACCTTCCTCCACCCCCTCACCCCCCTTTCCCTCTGCTAATCACCACGCTGTTGTCTGTTTCTGTGAGGTTTTGTTTTGTTTTTTGCTTGATGTCTGACTGTTGAAGCAATGAAAAATATTGTTAAGGACAAGATATGAATATATAAAGATTACTCTAAAATGTGTGGTAAGTACATATAAAACAAGGCTATAAAAATAAAACCTATGTGAAAAACAGAACTGTTAGGAGTATATTTTAAAATACTAAAGAATTGATACAAATATATAGTTTGTGTCTAGATTCCAAAGGAGATGAACAGTTTATTTCCAAATAAAAAGAAAGAACAAACATCACATGGAAAAATATACAACCTTCAAAGCAATAAAGAAAAATATATTTAGGACCTGGCTGGTGTGGCTCAGTGGATTGAGCATGGGCTGTGAACCAAGGGGTTGCTGGTTCGATTCCCAGTTAGAGCACATGCCTGGGTTGCAGGCCAGGTCCCCCGGGAAGGCCACGTGAGAGACAACCACACATTGATGTTTCTCTTCCTTTCTTTCTCCCTCCCTTCCCCTCTCTCTAAAAATAAATAAATAAAACCTTAAAAAAAAGAAAAATATATCTAAACAATGTTAAGATATCATTCTAGAACTGTTAATCTAGGAAAAGCAAATAAAAATGATAAACTCCATGTTAACAGAACTGTGGGTGACAGAAATATGTTGCTGGTGATAATACGTGTCTGTGTAATCCCTTAGACGATTATAGGTATCAAAAGCTATAAAAACGTTTATATCTTCTGGACTATTTATTGCACATTGGGAAACTTATCTTCGGGAAAGTGAATAAACCAAAAATTAAGCAAACAAAAAGTAATCTGTTTTATATTGTGCAGTGAAGTGAAAAATTGGAAGCAACCAAAGTACTGAATGATAGAATTTCCAAACAAACTTTCTTATAATAACACACTGGACAATTAAAATGGACAACGTGGGGAGTTTTTAATGCGTGAATGTTGAATGTGAATGTCAGCAGAGCAGAGCTACCATCCAAGACACTGAACACAAGTGTGGTCTCTCTGTAATGTAGCCGAGGGCACCTTTGGGGTCAGAAACCTCATCTTTGGGATGGTGCACCAAACAGGCTGTTTGTACCAGGTGAAGAACCACCTTCCACAGGGGTATGCCAACTCTTCAGACTGAAAGGCCTAGGAAGCTTCCTGGAGCGGCTTGAGGCTGGAAGTTAGGATTTAACTCTGCTCTCAGGTGCTACGAACTTGGCCTCGTGGACACAGTAAGTGGAAGGCAGGAGCATGGCTGGACAGGGAGGACCGGAAGGTTCAGAGGCTGAGCCCTGACTCAAGCCCTCTGCCTATGAGGCAGGATGCCCGAAAGCCCTAATAGAGCACAGGTCAAGGTGCAGTTCTCCTGGCAGTCCAGGCAATGAGGAAGATGAGGTGTCTAGCCTGACAGAGTGCCTGGATATGAGTTCTGACCTCACCACTTGCTGGCTGAGTGGCCTTGGGCAAGTCACTGAAACTGAGAGCGGGTAGGTTTCCCATGGGAAAGATGTAGGATGACAAGGATACCTACCTCAGAGGGTTGGCGTGAGGATTCGTACAACAAAGCAGATAAAACTCCTACCTTGGAACTCTCGACATTATTATGTACTTGGGGTGACTCACACGCAGAGCGAAGTGCCTGCGAGCACAGCTTAGAGAATCAGAAAGGGCTGGGTCACTTCCGAGCATCAGGAATTTATAGCTGAGAGTTACTGAACCAAGTGAGATTTCACCCAGACTCATTTTTTTGGGTTGATGATGTTAATTTGGGAGGAGGAGGAAGGCGAGCTTTCAGGGAGATGCTGGCTGGCTTGCAGAGGCTGGATGATCCTGAGCCTCGGGCCAGGTGGGCTCCCAGAGGCCTCCTCACAGTCAGCCTGGAGCAGCTCCCCTTCAATGACTTCTTGTGACAGAGAGCTGGTCCTAAATATGCTCCAAAAGGGACCACTGGGGACTAGTCACGGACGCCTCCCAGACCCCGCTGTGGCAGACAGATCCAAGAACACACCCCAGAATTGAGGAAGTGGATAGTGCTTTCTCCCCCGCCCCCGCCCCCTTCCTGATAGCCTGCTGATTGGTTGGGAGTGGATAGTGTCAAAATTAAATCCTGATGCTCCTGTGTTTTTCCTGGGAACAATTACAGTGGTTGGGCAGGCAAGTGGAGAGACTGAGTGAAGTGGCGGGGGGAGGGAGAGTTGTCCCCGGGGTACTTTTAGGAAGCTTTGCTGTTTAATGCGCTATGTGACTTCCTTCTCTAGGTCTCCAAGAGAATTTTGCTAAAGACTGACTCATCTTTCAAGACTTTTTTGAAGTTCAATTTAGATTTCTTTGGAATGTTGTCCTGCGATGGTCTTTTAGGCAGCAGTAATCCATAGACATGGGATTATTTATTCATATAATTATTCATTAAGCACTCACTGCATGTGACATACCACGTTAGGAGCTGAAATATAGAGGTAAATCAGGTACAGTTCTTGTTCTCATGTTGCTGAGAGTGTGCTAGAGAGACAGGAAAATCCACAATAAAATGTAAATTTTGCCCTGGTTGGTGTGGCTCAGTTAATTGAGCACTGGCCTGT